>HG995359.1:6334503-6671993 GCA_905333045.1 Lysandra bellargus
GCTTTTATGCTCTCATGCTCGGCGGTACGGTACGAGAGAAGGAAGAGTGGTATATACTTGTCCCAATCCTTTTGTCTATCATCTACCAATTTCGCCAAATGCCCCTCTAGAGTCTGGTTAAATCTCTCAACCATTCCATCAGACTGTGGATGGTACGCGGTGGTCCTCGTCTTATGCATTCCCAAAATTCTGCACACTTCCTGGAAGATCTGCGATTCGAAGTTCCTGCCCTGATCGGAATGGATTTCGAGAGGCACACCAAAGCGAGATATTACTTCTTCGACTAGCTTAGAAGCAACCGTTGTAGCTTCTTGGTTTGGTATGGCGAACACTTCGGGCCATTTGGTGAAATAGTCCATGACGACCATAAAGTACTTGTTTCCCGATTCCGTCACGGGAAATGGCCCAGCTACGTCAACTGCAATTCGTTCCCACGGTGCCCCAACGTTATACAACCGCAGGTTCCCACGGCTCCTGGTCTGTGGTCCCTTCACTGCAGCGCAAGTAGTGCATTTGCGGCACCAATCCTGTACATCATCTCGACAATGCAACCAGTAGAATCGTTCTCGCACTTTTGTTAACGTCCTCTTAACACCTAGATGACCTCCTGATACGCCATCGTGTATTTCACGGAGAACATCCGGTACTCTCGTTCTTGGGACAACTATCTGAAGATGGAACTCTCTGCCGTTAGTCTTCTCCCATTTTCGGTAAAGTATTCCATTTTGAAGTATCAGACTGTCCCATTGCGCCCAGTACGCCTTAGTGACAGCGCCAGTGGGTGCAACCTCACTCCAGATTGGTTTTTCGTCACCTCGTTTCTTCCATGTGATGATGTGCCGTAGGTCGTCATCTGTTTCTTGAGCCTTCCTCATAGCATCATTCTCCCATGGACCCAAAGGACTTGTTTTCGTTAACTTTAATGTCACTTCATTAGATTCCTGCTTAACACAGTGTTTGCAGTCTTCTGAACACGGCCTTCGTGAAAGTGCGTCGGCGTTCCCATGCGCCTTTCCGCTGCGGTGTTCCGTCTTGAAGTCGTACACCTGGAGTTGTTCAATCCATCGAGCTACTTGGCCTTCTGGGTTCTTGAATTGCAGTAGCCACTTCAAGGCTGCGTGATCAGTTCGCAGTAAAAACTGTCTGCCGATGAGATATTTGCTGAAATGTTGTAGCGTCTTTATGACAGCCAAGAGTTCTCTTCTTGTCACACAGTAGTTTCTCTCTGGCTTAGATAAAGATTTGCTGAAATATGCAATTACAACTTCTCTTTCACCCTGTTTTTGAGATAACACCCCTCCAATGGCCGTGTTGCTTGCGTCCGTGTCGACTATAAACTGACCTTCAGGTTGTGGATACCCCAGGATTGGTGTTTCACACAGATGTTTCTTCAGTTTCTGAAAGGAATCTTCAGAAGTCTCGTCCCAAATAAACTGTCGTTTATCCTCTGTCAGCCGATGTAATGGCTTGGCTATCTCCGAGAATCCCTTAACAAAACGCCTGTAATAGGAGCATAGGCCGAGAAATGCCCGCACTTCGGTTTTGTTCTTAGGGGTTGGCCAATTTTGAACTGCTTCCAGTTTCTCCGGGTCCGTCTGGATTCCATCACTGGAGATAACATGGCCGAGATAGTTGACCTTACTCCTGAATAAGCGACACTTTTTCGGATTCAGCTTTAACTTGGCCCCCTCTATTTTGGCGAAAACTCGTTCTAAGTTTCGCAAATGGTCCTCGAAGTCGCGGCCAACAATGATGACGTCGTCCAAGTAGACTAAGCAAGCCTCTCCAACTAAGCCTGCCAGTACACACTCCATGAGTCGCTCAAATGTGGCAGGTGCGTTGCACAATCCAAAGGGCATGACGTTAAACTGCCATAAACCTTTACCGGTGGAGAAAGCTGTCTTCTCCTTGTCTTTTGGATGAATTTCCACCTGCCAGTATCCAGATTTCAGGTCCAGGGTCGAGAACCATTTCATGCCACTCAAGGTATCCAGAGTGTCGTCGATTCGAGGTAATGGATAGCTGTCCTTCTTAGTGACATCATTGAGACGCCTGTAGTCCACACAAAATCTTGTGCTGCCATCTTTCTTCTTCACCAACACAACAGGTGAGCACCACGGACTTGCAGACGGTTCAATAATCTTATGCCTTCTCATGTCCTCCAAAAGGCCTTCAACTTCTTTTTCCTTTGCAATGGGTATCCGTCTTGCTCGTTGACGAATTGGGTTCTCGCTTCCGGTATCTATCCTGTGCTGAACCATCGACGTTCTTCCAAGGTCGCCTTCCTGACTGGAGAAGATACTCGCGTGGCTTTGTAAAAACTTCTTAGCTTTCATGCTCTGCGAATAAGTCAGATTACTCTTGCAGTCATCAAGTAGCTCAGTCACTATTCCATAGTTGCTGCTGTTGGCTGAGTCTGAGCCTGTGATCGAACTACACTTTCTCATCCAGACAACTTCCTCGCACTTTCCAATGACGTCACCTTTGTTCAAGCAGATCTCGCGATCACCAAGATTCAAAACCCTGACCACAGCGTTACTGCTTCCACTAACAAGGGTTCTCGCCGTCATCAGTTTTTGCGCTGATGTCTTGGTAGGTGTGTCTTCGATCAACACGCATCTGTTTGACTTCTTCTTTCCAGCTGGCGGTAGTTTCACCAGCACTCTAGCTTCCGCTCGTCCAGGTATAATGACTTCCTTTACACATGCGACTTTCCCGCAGGCGCCTCCAAGGATGAAAATTTCTTCTTCGCCACACTTGAAAACTCCGTCAGCGACATTAATTCTGCAGTTGTACTTCTTCATGAAATCCAAACCCAAGATGCAATCATCCATAATCTCAGCCACGATAACGTCATGAGGGTATGAGTAACCCCCTACATTAATCGTAACTGACATTTCTCCCAGGACGGGTATTGGCTGACCGGAGGCAGTAAGGAGCCGACAGTTAATTCTCCTCTTGTGTCTTCTTGCGGCTTTTACCAGATTTGGGTTCACTATCGTTCTAGAGGCTCCTGTGTCTAGAGTCATTTTGCAATCCGTCCTGTTAATAGTCCCCTGAATCACAAGACTATTCCCGCTGCATGCTTGGGAGATAACAGTTATGGGGGCTTCCTCCGCGTCAGCCAGTACTCGCCCCTTAGTCCTGGCTTTTATTCGTTTCCCTGATCCCGGGCAGGGGACGAAGCTCCTTGCTTCTTCAGCTCCTCTACTTGTTCCTCGAGCCTTTTCATCCTTGCCATCTGGGTCTCCTTCTGCGGGCAGTTGAGCTGAAGATGGCCCCTCTCACCGCACTTGTAGCACATGGCTCCAAAACTTCTCTTCGTGGGGGCCTTGACCTCCTTAACTTCCTCAGAGACCTCATGGATCTTATGGGTCTGTCGTATGTCACGGCGAACAGCCTCGACCTCCAAAGCATGCGCCAATGCTTCCTTTAGCGAGGTGTGGTGACGTAGCCTCACTGCAGCTCTGACCTCGAGGTCCCTGATTCCGTCGACAAATGCTTGTACAATATTCGTGTCGACCATTTTGGAATCGGCTCCTGGGTGTGCCTTCTTGACGAGTTTTTCAATTTCCAACGCCCATTGCTGTAGTCCCTCTCCTGAGCGTTGGACTCTGTCACGAAGTTGAGCACGGAACACGTGCTCCAGGTGTCGCTCCCCGTATCTGGATTCAAGGGCCTCCATCAGGTCTTGGAACCCATTTCCTGTATGTGCTTCTAGGACCGACAAAGCTTGCCCTCTGAGCGCAACAGTGAGAGCGGTCAGGCATTGTTCGTCAGTCCATCCGTTGGCAGAAGCAACCGTCTGGAATTGCTGACGATAAGCGTTCCATGAAGTAGTACCGTCGTATGGTGGCACTTTAACTCTTGGTCCTTGTACCACTTGCACCACTCCGGTAGTTCCACTAGACACCGCCACTCCTGTGGTTTCCAGGCGCACTACTTTCTTCTGAAGTTCAGTGAGGCCGGTTTTCACATTTTCTACATCCAATCCTAACCCCGTAACTCGTTCGTCCATTACGTCGACATCTTTACGAAGCTTTGTCACCGTGTCACTGACATCCTTTATAGCCAGAAGCGCCTTTTCTTGAAGGTCCTTTTGTTGCTCTTGTGACTCTTGCATAGCGCCGAGCTTGCGGTCTTGTGACTCTTGCAAAGCGCCCAGCTTGCGGTCTTGTGACTCTTGCAAAGCGCCCAGCTTGCGGTCCTGTGCCTCCATCATTGCCCTTTGAGAATCTTGCATAGCGCCGAGCTTGCGGTCTTGTGCCTCCATCATTGCCCTTTGAGAATCTTGCAAAGCCTGAATTAACTCAATTATGCTTTCCAATTGAGGGGCCGTAGAGACTACGGGCGTGGCAGGATGGATGTAGCTAGTCGACGGGGCCTGAGTGGGCGTGGCCTGGTGGGCGGAGCCAGTGGGCGTGGCCATGTCCAGAGTGGGCGGGGCCTGAGGGGCGTGGTCAGTGGGCGGGCCCTGGTGGGCGGAGCCAGTGGGCGTAGCTTCACCCGAAGTGGGTGGAGCCTGGGGGGCGTGGTCAGTGGGCGGAGCCTGGTGGGCGGGGCCAGCGGGTGGGGCCTGCCCCGCAGTGGGCGGAGCTTGGTCCCCAGTGGGTGTGGCCTCCGCAGCCCCACCTCCAACCCCTCTCTCGAAGTCGATGGCAGCAGCTCGCTGTGCCCTTGTCCTGACACTCCCCTTGAAGTCGTCTCTCGGAGTCAATGGCATCTCCAAATCTCACTTCCGACACCAGTTGTTACGTGCTAGGGTTCGAGGATTCGGAGAGAAAGACCTGGTGACTCTCTTGAAGACTTTATTCACAAACACTAGCTCACACAAATCACTAAGTCCAAACACTAAGCACTAAATCCAAATCACTGAGCACTATCACTGTCTTAGGTCGTAGCCGAGTCGTTAGTTCACTATCACAATCACTCACTATTGATCACTTGTTTTCACTTTTGAAGTCGCCTTGATGATCGCTCGGATCGAACTGCCCCGACTGCCGGCTTGTTTACCTTTTATATGGCCCACTTCGCCTTCTGGAACGTTCTATTCTGGGTTGTTTACGTAAACACGCAATTCACATAAACAATGGTCGGGCTTTTCTAGAAGGTATGCGCAACTGTCGCGCGCAGGTAAACAACTGCCCGTATCCGTAACACAATTCACATAAACAAGGGTCGGGCTTTTCTAGAAGGTACGCGCAACTGTCGCGCGCAGGTAAACAACTGCCCGTATCCGTAACATTATAATTTAAAACGTTTCATGCAATTAATGAACGTCCCCTTTTAAATTTTTAATCTGAGCTTAATTAATCTGGATTTAAAGTTCTATTTAAAGTTAAATAGTCTGTTTAAACGGAGTCCATTATGGTGATAAGATCTGTCTGCATTATCTCTCGCCCCTTAGTACATTTGTCTTCATCTGACAAATACATTTTTTCATGTAGACTTAATTCTCTCTATTTTATTTAAAATGAATACTTTTAAATATCGTTCGAGCTAAAGACGTCTGTAGGCTGGGGCACACATTACTGGATTATTAGGGGGATATTATACAGGGTGTAACAAAACTATGTGATAATAATATAGGATGTGTAGGTGTTCCTTAAATAACCACCTTTAAAGTGGCAGCGCTGAAAAAGCAAAATTTTTTCAGCGTCATGATTTTGCCCACAGAAAAATTAAAAATAAAGTTATTTTTAAGTGCTGCTACTTTCACAGTGTACAGGGGACACATATATACACCTTTAATATCATCACTTTTAACTTTTGTTACATCACTACATATAATTATTGTAAAACAAAGTCGCTTTTTTTCTCTCATGTCCATTTGTTCCCTTTAATCTTTAAAACTACGCAACGGATTTCGATGGCGTTTTTTTTTAATAGATAGAGTAATTAAAGAGGAAGGTTTATAAGTATAATAACATTCACTAAATAGTGAAGAAATACTGTTATTTTTGGGGTTTCTAATGTGATGTCGTAAATAATTACATTTTTTTTCGCTTACATTGCAAACGCAGGCTGAACCCTACGAGATTTATCAAAATAATGTAGTAAGTATTTGTACACTATGAAAAGTTCTACAAAAAACTCCGCGATGGTATATTATGTCTATCTCTTATGGATATCTCACAATAACATTTTTTTGTCATTTACTTTTAACTTTAAATAATGGCTAATTTTCGAAGCGATTTTAACCAATACGGCAATAATCCTTATTCAATTAAATACTTTAAATACATTATTGATTTAATATAGATCTATATGGCCCTTTACAGTATATATAATTTAAATGAACATCATTTAAATTATATTATATTCGAAGATATTACAGATTCTAAAATTATTGTGGGACATAGCTTTTGCGGTACCGACGAATGCGGGCCACGGGTAGTAATGAAAACTATTGAATCGATTTTAATCATTTCTTCAGTGAGTGACATAGGCTATATAATATATTTTTATACCCGTGCGAAACCGGGGTGGATCGTTAGTTCTGTATACAATTTTTTCATCCATACTAATATTATGAATGCGAAAGTGTGTCTGTCTGTCTGTTACCTCTTCACGCTCAAACCGCTGAACAAATTTTGCTAAAATTTGGCATGGAGATACTTTGAGTCCCGGGAAAGGACATAGGATAGTTTTTATCCCGGAAAAATGTACGGTTCCCGCGCGATAAACGTATTTTGGCGCAACGGAGTTGCGGGCGTCATCTAGTATCAAATAATATCTATGGACGCTACACACCACGTCAGTATGGCCCCGTGGCAAGTACCTGAAGGACTTGTATTACGCGGACCAGACAACGGATCCTATTATATTTTAAAATGATCAAAATATATTTCGAAGGAACTACAGCTTATAAAAATGTTTTAAGCTACTATTTATTCCTCCAGCAATATTTACTTTTTTCAAGTATAAAATAAAAATCCCCTCATTATTTTTTTACATATTCTTAAGATTTTTATTATATTATATACATATTTAATACACATCCATGACCCAGGAACTTTGAAAACTTTTTGTTCCGTCGGCGGGAGTCGAACCCGCGACCCCCGGCTTGAGCTACCGACAGCCCACCCACCGAGGCACAGCGGTCGTCAATATACGGTTCTAGGTTCTCACACATATTTTGTGGGCAAATGAAGTTGCGGGTAGACATAAATTACAAACATTAGTAGACTTGCGCCCCGGTGGAGCCAAGAACTGACCCTTTTAGCTGATGGAAAACACTTGTATTTACCCTTTGGAGAAAGTAGCTAAAATTGTGCAATAAACATAATACCGTGTTTATTTTACAAATGTTTAGTGGCTGTGTAACAGATTTTGGTACTATTCTACAATAGATGATGCCCGCAACTCCGTTGCGCCAAAATTCGTTTATCACGCGGGAGCCGTACATTTTTCCGGAATAATAATAATAATATCTATGGAAGCTTCACACCACGTTAGTCTGGCCCCGTGCTAAGTACCTGAAGGACTTGTGTTACAGGTACCAGACAACGGAAAAATATATTTAATAAATTTATATTTATACTAGCTGTCCCGGCAAACGTTGCTTTGCCATAATATATTTGCCATATTATTTATTGAAGTGACTAAATAAATATGTCACCATGACAACGTCTATCGCTATCCCGTCGCACAAACAATGGTCGCCGTCAGTCTCAGGTTGTAATAATTTACTATTATTTATTCAACAAATGCACTTATCAATATATAAAGTACCGAGTAGCCGATTCTCTGACCTACTGAATATGCATATAAAATTTGGCAAAAATCAGTAAAGCCGTTTCGGAGGAGTTCGTGGACTAACATTGTGACACGAGAATTTTATATATAAGACTATACATATATTTAAGATTTTTATTATATCATACACATATTTAATACACATCCAGACTCGGGAACTTTTCGTTCCGTAGGGGGGATTCGAACCCGCGACCCCCGGCTTGAGCTGCCACACACTCTAGCCATTGAGCCACAGAGGTCGTCGGGATAAAAGTATACTATGTCCTATCCCGAGACTCAAAGTATTCCCAATAGTCATACCGAATTTCAGCATAATCAATTCAGTGGTTGTTTGTATCTTCAATACATGTACAAACTGGTAAGCTATTAATTTTTTACCTGTACAATTTTAAGACTTACCTAACTTTGACAGGTAAAAATTCGTAACGAAGAATCTAAGGGCCGCTTAAGTCAACTTACAAAAACTCCTTTGATATTTTTTCGTTCCTAATAATCCGTTTACATTCTAATTTGATCCATCAAAGGCTCTAAAATGGCTTTATCAAATAATAAAGTCGTCTTTACTCTTTAAATCTCTTTTACAAACTTCCAAATAAGCAATTTGATGAAGAAGTTTCAATTTAATAAATAAGAAGTAAGAACACTTAAAGTGAAGTTTGGAGGCCGTCTGAACACAGTAAATGATACACAGTAGACTATAATCTTCATACTAGAATCTGAGTAGAGCCCACGCACACATATGTGTGGTTTGAGATAACTTGAAGTAGCAAATCACGTGACATATCGTACGTGCTCAAAAAGGTTCCTGTGTTGAGCTAGTTTGGCTTTAGGCTTTCTTTTTCTCTGTACCTGTGTCTCTACTGTATATTGTACACTGTATTCTGTATATGGTATACTGTATTATAGTTACTGTACTATATATTATTTATACTATTGTCTCAGTGTTAACCTGTCAAAACTTTGGGAAATCTGTTATGCCTGTCAGAATCTCTCCTGTCAATTGCAGGAGGAAATGGTAGTGAATATCTGACAGTTTACGTTACAGGTTGGTTACAGGTAACGTAGAGGTTGATGAACTTCCGAAGTGTTCGAAATAGGTTTTCCATTTTACTTATTTTCATCAAAAAGGTCATAATATTATGACTGACTAAAGTGAGTTCAGTTATCGATTGTTTTACATCCACTAGAGTCGGTTCCATAATGGGCCTTGGATGACACCTTAGGTATGAGAATGTACCGGTCTTATGGCTAACTTTTGAGGTTTTGGACTGAAGTTTGCACTACACTTTAACATAAATCATAATTAATTAGTCAAAAATAACAACAATAGCTTTAAACTATACGTGGGAGAGCCATGCTTCGTCACGAATGGGCCGGCTCGACCGGATAAATACCACGTTCTCACAGAAAACCGGCGTGAAACAGCGCTTGCGCTGTGTTTCGCCGAGTGAGTGAGTTTACCGGAGGCCCAATCCTCTACCCTATTTCCTTCCCTACCCTCCCTATTCCCTTCCCTGCCCATCCCTACCCTATTTATTTTATTTATTTATTTATTTATTTCAGGCTACATAGGCCCATACAATATATACCTTAATGACTAATATACATATAAATTATATACACTTAATAACTACACTTTGTCACTTAGTTATCGGCGACGTGACGCGCGCTTCATTCCGGAGTCTCCCCCGGAACCTTCGGTATACCACATCAGTCGGCCAGAATTCCTCCGCTTCAAAGGTCGACAGAAGATGCGTCGGTACTCTCACCACAAAGGAACTGAAGTCGACCTTGTGGCGAGACTGCAGACGTTCGACCCTCAAGTGGAGGGATGTCTTCTTACCCTATTACCCTATTCCCTCTCAAAAGGCCGGCAACGCACCTACAGCTCTTCTGATGTTGCGAGTGTCCATGGGCGACGGAAGTTGCTTTCCATCAGGTGACCCGTTTATTCGTTTGCCCCCTTATTTCATAAAAAAAAAAAAAAAAAACAGAAACTGAACATTATTGTGCCATAACTTGTGCCATTCAAATGGAATACTCAAGAATATAAATATTATTTTGATTCCAGGTTCTCGTTAAAAAGAATAGATTATTTTATGTCACATTACGTGTAAGACCACATAATGTTAATTTCTGTAAGTATATCGGTGTAAAAAGCCAAGTGATAAAATGTCGGTCGTTGAATACATTTAAGAGCCCGTATACGAAATTTTGCCGATTTCGCTCATTTAAGAGACGTGATTTAACAGTTAAAATACAGTATTTCTATAAGTTTTAATGCACAACATGTAAGATCATTTCAATTATAATATAGTGTTGGAGCTAATTTTTTTTTTAAGTATCTTTAAATAATCCAACTCAAACCCGCGACAGTTTTGTGATTTTTGCTGTAAAAGGTTTAGAATATCACCTTTTTATAGATTGTATTGACGTCTTAACGGTATGAAAAAAATACATTGTACTGTTGAGAAAGTCGTCTATGAAATGTTGGAATTACTTTTTACCACTTCAATATAAAAAACTCTTTAAAAACAGAAAACCTCTATCTGCCCGCTAACTTGGCGATCGTCCTTTTTCACCCGGCATATGAAAGACGGGCGTGAGTGTGAAGAGAGCAGTAGAAAAGAGAGGACGGGCTCTTAAGAAGCCACCTCGACACTCAAAGTGCTAATATTTAAATTCATGCAGCTTGCAATAGAAAAACTTAGTAATTTTCAATGACCTAATAAAATGAGAATGTTCATTAAATTTTAACTCATTTTATTATTTCTTGAAAGAAATTTGTTAAAAAAATTATAGTAAGTAATACTACGTCATATTATTTTACCAGTTTTAGTTTTTTTTTTTATAAATCTCTAAAGCAATGGCTATTGCTATTAACTTGGTTGCACCAATCGACATTTAAATAAAACAGAAATAATTAATTTATCGTAGGAACCGTAAATTTTTGAAATTATCCTATGTTCTTTCCTGGGACTCAAGTACGTAAATGATGATTTTATTACTTAAAGTTCTAGGAAAGACCATATATGCTTTTGTGCAGTTAAAAACGGCTAGGCAATAAACTAATTTCTGCACAAGCGATGTTACGGGCATTATCTAATTTTTAATGCACTCACATTTTCTACTTATTTTTTCTACTTATTTTTACTAGATGATGACAATTCCGTTGCGCTAAAATTTGTTTATCGCGGGAGATGTACATTCTTCCGGGATATAATATCCTATGTCCTTTTCCGGGACTCAAAGTCTCTCCATACTGAATATCAGCAAAAAAGGTTGAGAGGTTTGAGAGTGAGAAGGTAAGAGACAGATAGACAGACACACTTTTGCATTTATAATATTAGTATTGTTAAATTTAAAGAAATTGGTAAAACATAATTGTTTTCCTTAAAAACCTAATCCAATTCATTTTTCCTTTATTTCAATAAAGAGTTTTCTTTGTGAAAACAATTTTCCTTATAATCCCAAATTCGTTGATCTCTCTATTCTTAAGAATCAAAGTTTGTTATTTTTTCGAACATTCAAAAAATATTCGTAATCAAATGATTTCCGTCAACGGGCTACGTACTTCGTGCAAAGTTTAATAAAAAACGTACCAGCCAAATTAAATTCTTGAAAAGTTACGAAAATAACTCTCCCGGACTTACCCGTCAGAAATATTTTGTTTCAAGTTTCTAGCTTGTTATTAACTTTTTATGGGTCGCAAATTGTTATTGTTCGTTATCAATTTTCTGTTTAGAAAATAGTTAATTGTTTAATGCCCGTCAGTTCTTGCCAGAGATTTAGAGAATAACTTAAGCACTAGAGACAAAGTTTTCGTGCAACGAGACATACGAGACGGAGTCACTTAGCAACGCTGAGTGCTTATAATATTAGAACGAGTTAATCAAAACGATTGGTGAACGGTTAGGCTTATTTTAATACTAATAGACTTATAATACAAATGTGAAATGGATCAAGTTTTGTGTTAATTATACATATTTTGTCATTGGTTAGCCAGCGATGCACTAATCAAAGCAATTAGCAAACAATATTTTAGTTGTTTTAGTGCGGAAAGCGATCCGCTAGTGACTCGAGAGCTAGCACTAAATAACAAGGTTATTATGTCAATAACATTATATTATATACATAATAGTTACGTACTTCCATACTATTACCGTATTTATGTCTACTCTGCTATTACCCAGAATATCACACCAATGAGTATTGAGAAGCAAATTAGTAGACAGGTTGTAATTTTTGTGAATGACCTCGTTAGACGACAGCACAGTGTAGTTGCATGCCAACGCCATGGTAAGCCATTTCTAAGACATCATCATCATCATCAACATCATCATCTGGTCAAATCAGTCATCGTATAAAAAATCGGGCTTCGGCCCACCACACATTCCCGCCACTGTATCTCCTGTGTCGCCAGGATCGACAGCGGTACCCAACCACGAAAACTCTTTGATATGATCTCAGGATTCTCAGGGAGCCCGAGGGACATGCTAAAGCTGTCTTGGGACCACCCGCAATTAATCAGAAGAAAATAGGAGTAGGAAGAATTTATCGATGATCGTATAGTTTGTTAATGAGGGGTTACAGCTATAGAGTCGACGGCAAACACATGCAAAATTTTCGCGTTTTAATAAAGAATGTACTGTTCCCGGGAATTTTTAATATGCATTTTGCACTAACGGAGATGTAAATTATTTACGTACATATTATTATAGCAACATCAATAAATATAGCTTTGTTTCTTGTTTGATCCACTCAATTTTCTATCAAACAACAAAATGCTCTCAATTTCATTCCAACGACGTTGAAGCTATAATATTATATTCACTAAAATAATGGGAATGGTGCAAGCTGGTTAAAAATATTAACAAAGTAAGATCTGACATTTTTCCGACTGACTGTTCTGTAATTTTTGGAATAAAATAATTCCTCTGTAACTAAAAATATTCTGCTTTAAATCCTTGCGTATATCTTAATTTAATAAAAATTGGAACATCCGATGCATTCACAATGAATTCGAAAGCTCTGGGAAAAGGCTTAATTAAAGCTAGCTTATGTAACGGGTAGCTTATGTAATAAGCTTGAAGCTTCCGTTTGTACTATGTCCATTTTCCAAAGCTTTTTTCGTGCCATGATTTCAAAGTAAGTATGTCTCTTTAGGTGCTAGTTATATTCTCTTTTTCATTTCCTTAGTTACTGTGGGAACATTTTTTCTTGTACGTTATTATGTTGATAAATATTATGTAGGTATACTAGCTGTTGCCCGCGACTTCGTTCGCATTAGCATAGTAGATCACATCCCAAGTATTATTTATTGTACAAAAATATTCAATGTACAGAATTTACTTTCCTACGATTTTATTATATATAGATGTTCCACGCGGCTTTGCTTGCGTAATTTAGGAATTTCACGCAACCATACATTTTTCCACAAAAAATAGCCTATGTCCCTTCAAGTGGTCTATTCTTTATGTTTGCCAAATAACATAAAAATTGCTCCAGTAGATCTTAAGATAATAAGCAATTTCCTATAATTTCCCCCGTTTTTCCACATTTTCCTTTATTTCTTCGTTCCTATTAGTCTTAGCGTGATAAAATATAGCCCATAGCCTTTTTTAATTAATGGGCTATCTAACACTGAAAAAATTTTTTAAATCGGATCAGTAGTTCCTGAGATTAGCGCGTTTAAATAAGCCCTTACAAATAATTTCTCCCCGTTTTTTCCACATTTTCCTCTATTTCTTCGCTCCTATTAGTCTTAGCGTGATAAAATATAGCCTATAGCCTTCCTTGATAAATGGGCTTTCCAACAGTAAAGGAATTTTTCAAATCGGACCAGTAGTTCCTGAGATTAGCGCGTTCAAACAAACAAACAAACAAACAAACAAACTCTTCCCAATTATAATATTAGTATAGATTAGATATCATGTCTTTTCTTTCAAATTCAAATTACAATTTCATAAGTAGTTACTTTAAATCAAGCTCTAAAAGTTAAGAAATTACCAAGTGATTTTCGTTGAGGGTGAAAATTTTCTTTAATTCTTAGAATAAACTTAACAAAATTAAAGATACTTAGTTAAAGCTAAGCCTGGATTAGATTATCGTGTTTAATGTTGTTATCTTATTGTTTCTATTTCAACTTTATATTATAATGTAAATTTTATTTGTGTTTGTTCGAATAGGATATAATGTTAGTTCAATGTTTTCACGCTAGAGGCGGTACCAGCATAGACATTTGACAGTACCTATACAAAAAGTATTGTTCGGCGTTTCACAACGTTTCTGTCAATATTCTAATATGACGTGTGCAACATGTAGGATTTCGCTCGGATTGTAAAGCTAGAAACAAATTATCAGACATTTTCATAAGTCGCGGCTGATGGATGCGGCTTAACAATCTACACGGTTCATCCACGGACGTCCGAGGATGGATCGTGGACATTGTCATGTCCGACTTCAAAATGATGAAGATTGAGTACAGAAATAGTTGAGTTTTAGCCGAATTCGGAAAAAGACACTATTAGTTAGGAAAAATTATTTAAGTAATACTTTTTAGTTCATATTATAAGGTATTATTGTTTTACCTTGGAAGTCGGTTTTAATTTTTTGTTAAAAATAATTATAAGACTTAAGCCCCGTATTCGAAATCATCTATCTCGAAAATACTGTTTTACTCACTAAGGTTTTACTACAATATTATGACGCCCTCAGCTCCGTTGCGCTAAAATATGTTTACTGTTTATCTTGCAGAAGCCGTACATATTTTCTGGGATAATAAGTATATACCATACCAAAATATACCAGACAGACAGACACACTTTCGCATTTAAAATATTACATAGTATGGATTATGTTCCTGTGATTTTGCCGCCAAAACATTTTAAAATGGGTCATCGCATGAGATGCGATAAGGGGATTATGATTAGATAGATACTATCACTCATAACCACTGTAATATACACTCTAAAGAACATCGGTCATACAAGGGCGGATACGCGTTGGCAATATATTTTTGTTAACCGACTTAACGGAGGAGATTATTTAAGGCATTATTTAAGGCCGATTGTAGTGAAACGCTGACCGCTCGCTGACCGTCAGCGCCGTCACCTAAATGTATGAAATATAATAATATATCATATTATGGGATATAGGCCAAGCAGCACAAGTATATCTAGTGAAGCACTATTAGTTATTTTATAGAATTAAACTTAGAATTCTTACATAAGTATCAATAATCCCTGAAGATGTCCTGAAGATATCCTATATATTTACCGAGTTCAGTAAAAATGGGCACCTGTCTACCAGTGGCGAAGCGTCCATATAACCCGATTCCCATCGGCTTCCCTTAGGGCTTAGAAAAATCGAATATATGGGCCAACGACATATTTATCTAATAAATATTTTACATACCTACTTAAAAAACTTTGAATTCACAATGTTATATGCAATAAATTTTTCTCTCACTTGAAATACATAGTTTGAATTAATAACTATCGCCTACAAATTTTAAAAGGCAATGCAATGTGCGGGCGCAGAGAATCAAATAAGCCGCAGGATTAGCGGCTTATTTCTCCATACAACGACAGTTCATAGTAAGCATCTGTCCTTTTCATTCCTGTGAACTGGTCGTCATGTTCTGTCTCGTTCTAGCACGCGCGATATATACTTGGAAATAACTCGATGCCCGACGAGTTATTACGGAGAAAGGTTAATTAGCAACGCACAAGTGCAAGCGAGATAGATGAGTCATGAAGTAATACATTTTTATTTTGCTGGTTTTTAGATTGACATATTAATATGGCGGATAGTGTGTTTATAAACAACATGTCGTTTGTTTTGTTTTGTCGAATTTAAATTTTGTTTTAGCGTTAGAACTTAGAAGAGTGTCGTGAATTAAATTAATTTATATTGTGACTTGTGAATTGTGAGTCGTACGACGTAATCGTGTAGTTCGGAAAATATGGCATTAATTCAGAAAGACTGTTGTCTGACAGATTATATTTTGCTGTCGAAGGAAACTTTGTTTTCCAAACTTAGTTTTGAAAATTAAAAGCATGTCATTCAATTATAAATTACCAAAATTGGTAAGTAGATTTTTTACTCCGGCTTCCCTTCTCAAAATATTCACCCCTCGCCACTGCTGTCTACACTATAATGACAAGAGCAGCTTAAGAATTCATCATTAGATAACGATAAGAGCAATTTATATTTGTCTATAGGCAATATCTACAAGACTATTATAAGAACTTAATAAGAGGCACATAAGAAAGGAATTAGGTTTTGTAGCCAACATTAAGATAACGCCATTACTCTACTGATGTTCTAATGGAGAATATTTTTAAAACCACTAATAATCAAAATCAACTAAATAAAAACATCAACAAGAGTTATTTCTTTTAAAAAGCATTTCCTATTTTCTAATGGCACATCGTAGTTCAAAGTATTTTATGTTAAAACTTTAATGGCGAAATGAAATTAAATAAGTATAATATTATATTTTTTGTTTCGCGCGAACAGAGGGCTCAAATTCCGTGCCGAATTTATTTTATCGTAAAATTGGATGAAATAGGTCTAAAAAACTTATATTCTATTATATTATATTATATTCGTTAATTTAAATGATTTTTTTGGAATAAAAAATATTCTTGATGCACATTTTTTAATATATTTTGTTAAAATAAATACCTAAACGATGTATTTTGATAATAATTTTATATATTTAAGTATTTTTATGTTTACAAATAAATAAATAGCGTATTTTAATGTAACTAAATTTTTAGATTTTTATCGAAATGGCGATTACCGTCGTATTCTATTAATAAAAATGGCCTCTAGATTAAATTATCTATAAGTAAGTATTGATTAGAAGATTTACTCCTAAATTGAGCTAAAGGTAATTTTAAGAGAATGACAAGTCAACTTGCACTTTCACCAGAAAAAATAACCTTTCAATAGTTTATTTGTTCTTAAAACCATCCTATCGGAATCTATAGAAAGAAATGTTTGTAAACTATTTTTTCTCGTAATTATCTACCAGACTATATTCAGACTGGCATGAGAAGGTGTTTTGTTCGCGTTTTGCTGATTTTTCAGTGCAATACCATAGAGAACCAATATTTCTAGTGGCCTTCCTGTTTTATATTACTTAAATCTTAATATTGTAATATTGTCAAAAATATTCGAAATATTTTATTGTCTGTATAAAATTAATAGGTAGTTCCTTATTAAGTACGCATATATTTATAGCAAGCAAATTATAGGCACCTCTTCATCGCCAGAATCGTCACTTTCACTATTTTCTTACACATTATCAGTCTGTAGTTCATCATGGTTTTCATCAAGAATCGATGTTCGAGACGGTGTCAATTCTTCTTCATCGCAACTCGATGAAAATATGTCGATTCGTTGCTGAAGTGATGACTTTGAGGGTAAAGAAAGTTGATGTGACTGCCTAACGGCACCTTTTTAGGATTTCGTACCCAAAGGGTAAATTGGGGCCCTATTACTGAGACTTCGTTGTCTGTCCGTCTGTCTCCAGGCTCTATCTCAAGAACCGCTATAGCTGGACTTCTGAAATTTTCACAGATTGTATATATCTGATGCCGCTTTAACAGCAAATATGTACTGAAAACAAAATGAAATTATTATTTAAGGGGGCTCCCATACAAAAAACGTGATTCTTTGGTCTTTTTGCTCGATATCAATAATATAGAAACAGATAGGCACTTGATACTTTCACAAATGTCTTAATTATAGCTACGCTTACTTAAATAACTAAGTAATAATAATATTAAAATAAAATAAAAATTGAAGGGGGGCTGCCATACAAAATACACAATTTTGGGCCTATTTTTGCGTGCGCAAGTCCAACTCGCACTTGGTCGATTATTTATACTTTTCCACTTTTCTCCGAAAGCCTCCTCTCTCTTCTCTCGTCTTCTTAATATCTCCTGCTTTCTTCATGCTTGCAGAACGCTGTCCTTTATATACTTAATAATCTTAAAATAAAATGTTTTAAGCCTAAGTTCCTTAATAGAGTATACACTATTGAGTATCTAGTCATTGATTCTACTAAGTATAGACTTAAAAAAGTGCCTAACAAATCCATATAAAAACTTTTTTGATTACTTTTAGAACAATTGTTCTAAAAATAATTTTAATTCTTAAAAAGTATTTGTGATAATAAGTCTGCAGAATAATTGAACTACAGCAGCGCTTTCAGTAGAGAAAATATAGTCCATAACAAATCAATTTGTTCTTAACTCAGTGTAATGAACTAATAAAGGTTTTAAAACAAGGAACACTAGATATTTTTTTCTATTAGGAACTAAGTTCTTATTCAAAACCATGTATAGAATGCCATGAATGAATATTTTTATAGATATAATATACATTAGTATATTATATCTATAAAAAAGCCATGATTAGTACTCCTAACGTATAAATAGATTTAAGGCGTCTGAAGTATGCTACTTGGGGGTGTAGGTCCACCCATCCACCACGTAGGACCTACCTAGGACGACGATCTCCGTTTAGTTGCGGGTCCATGTTGGATGCGAGTAGCAGGAGATCGGTCATCTTGGCGTTCATTGAGAGAGGCCTATGTCCAGCAGTGGTTGGTACTACTAATATATTATATTCTGTGGCAGTGGACGAATATAGGCTGATATGATGATGATGATAATATATCAGCGCAAATCGCTTGTGGTACCTACTCGGGGACTGCTGCAGTAAAGCTATTGCATAGCATTTTTAGGGTTCTGTAGTCAACAAGGAACCCTTATAGTTTCGGTCTGTCCGTCCGTCTGTCTGTCCGTCTGTCTGTCTGTCCGTCTGTCTGTCTGTCCGCGGTTTTGCTCAGAGACTATAGGACCTACAAAGCTGTAATTTGGCATGAATACGCATATTAATTATGACGACAAAATGGTACATGAAATCTTAAAAATATTTTTTTTATGGTACCTTCCCCACACATCAAGCGGGGATGAATTATTTTTTTCGCGTTCACCCCATCTTGTGGGGTGTCGTTGGATAGGTTTTTTTAAAAATATTATGAGTATTTATAGATCATTTTCCGATTTAGGGATCCGTTTGTGAAATATTAAGTTTTAAAGTGGAAAAAATCGTTAGAGTCCAGTGTCCCCCCCTTCTACCAGCTAAACGGTTACTTCTGGAATGTGAAAAAATTTACGGAAGTAGGAAATATGCTGTATTTAAAAGGAAAAGTATTACGGCTAAGAAGACTTCATAAGTTATTGAGTAATAGTCGATCAACTAAAAAAATGTATTTGGCGAAGTATAAAGGAACTTTTCGTTCAAATTCCTTTTAAAGTAACTAAGATGATGTTGTTAGTAGTATAATACACGTTATAAATGTACATTCATTGACCATACAAAAATTTTAGAAAACTAGCGGTACTACGGAACCCTATATTGCGCGTGGCCCGACACGCACTTGACTGGTTTTTATTATTTTCTTTTCCGGGAACCAAGTATTTCCATGCCATAACATAGATTATATCAGAAGCTTACTACATTTTGCTGGGTAAAAAATGGATGTCAAAATATTCCTTTGTCAATCATCAAAATAGGTTTAGCTGTTTGAGCGCGAAGAAATAGCAGACTGGAATAACTTACATAATATTAGTATGGATTTTGTACTCAATTACAGGGTAACATACAAACACCAGTGGTAATACTAGTAATTAACCCGGAGGGCTCGTATCGTTAGGTGTCTATTTACTCAACTGCATATTTCTGTAAACTGTAAAGCTAAGTGCGATATAGCCATAGCCTTCATCACTAATGTGTACACAATTACACATACACACGAAATGTATAACATAGTTAGCTACCTAAAATGCAGTACAGTAAAAGAAACCGAAAAGCATTTTTGCCAGGTAAAAAGTATGTTCTGTCCCGGGATTCAAAGTATCTTAATAATTTTCATCAAAATGACGTTCAGCGGCTTAATCGTGAAGAGGTAACAGACAGACACAATTTCCCATTTATAATATTAGCATGGATATCTTACAGTATCTTTATATTATATTATAATATTATCTATGTATGTCACTAAATAATTACTGCTGCACCGATTTCAATGATTTTTGTATGCATTTGGATGTAGCCCCATATGGCTTATATTGTGTGTGTTGTGTAACTAATAATATTATGTATTCTGTGATATGGCTTAGATTTACTAACAAATGGCGCTACAGTCGGTATTTAGATTCTTGCAGGACAACATCTGTCGGGCCCGCTAAAAAGGTCGCTTTGGAAAATCATAATAATAATATGATTCACTTTTTTTAAATCGCAAAATGGTAACTCTGCTTGCAATTCATGTCTAGTAACTCGTACTAATTTGAAATTCGTCAGTTTGATAGTTTTGACAATTCATTTGCTGAATTGATTGAGAGGAATTGCTAAATGTGACCAATATTTTAGCCCTGCAGCTCACAGTCAATCGCTGAGTGTAAAAATATCCGTGACACGTTCACGTAAAATGATAAAACGTATATTATTACGGCACATCAAGGAAATTCATAAATAATTTTACTCCTCACGGAATCGATGGAGTATTCTCCGATACATTAAATTGATGGAGTCTTCTTTGCTTTCAGATTGTGACACATCTTCGGTGGAGTTTATTATGTAAGTACAATATAGTTCAGAAATAGCACCACTTACAAAGAATACAAAAATAGATGCTCTGAGATTATAAATAGGTAAAGGTACATCCAACCATACTTAATATTATAAATGCGAAAATGTACCTGTCCGTCTGTCGGTCTGTCTGTCTGTCTGTCTGTCTGTCTGTCTGTCTGTTACCTCTTCAGGCTCATATCGCTGAACTGATTTTGCTGAAATTTGACATGGACATACTTTGAGTCCCGGAAAAGAACATAGGATAATTTTTCTCCCGGAAAAACGTAGGTACGGTTTCCACGCGATAAACGAATTTGGGCGCAACGGAGTTGTGGGCGTCATCTAGTATTTTTGATATTGAGAAACGCGCGATATAGCTTTTACCAGATTGTTATAGGTTATCAATCTATGTGTATGGGATCTACATAATGATTTAAAGTTACTAAGTAAAAATGTTCGGTGGTAGGCACTATAGTCTTGACGTTCATAAAAGATTTTGTAAGCAATTCACTCTGAATAAAATTATTTGATTTGATTTGTTCACTTGCTTTTAGCAAAAATTGATACTCAACGGAGTGCTGATTGCTGATCTGAGAAATTTGAACGAACCTACCCATTTACTAATGGAAATCTAAGTACAAGCAGATAACTCTCATAACATTTGTCCAATGCAGACTAGATTAAGTAACTTTAAATTAATTTCCTGTGTATAACTTCAACAGAGATACAAACTGCGGATTATTTTTATGCTTGAGTCGTCACATAAGAGTCAAATAGATAATAATAATATTATAATAATTATATTAGAAAATAATATTATATAGTGTATAGTATAGATAAAATCAACCACAGATGTTTTGGGCACACTTTACTGCATAAAACACTGTAGTCTTATCTAACTTTTTAATAATATTTTTAAACCTATAATTTGGATAGAAAACCTCTCAATATCACTTATTGTTATTTGTATGAAAATGAGATTATTTTAAAATTGTTAGCTCACGATATAATAATGAAACGTTTGTGTCGGTCTGTGTGCATTTCACATGCGGGCGGTATTTTCCGCGATCACAGGGCTCAAGTTATCAGAGATTACGCCCGCTTTAGATTTCATATTCTGTGATAAAGAATATGAAAGAGTTGCCCGTTTGAAAGGAACTTCCTTTGTATTTTCCGATACGCCTTTGTTGCCTGTTGCATCAGGCTAGGCTAAAAATATTTGGTTTAAATATCATGCTTTTGAAAGCGTGAAATGTTTTGAAAATAGCATAATTATTATTATATGATATAACACCTTATAAGAACACACCCTTAATTTACTCGACATGTCACGTCTCTTATCTACAAGCCTCCGTGCTCCAGTGGCTATTAATTCGGAAATTATGGGGTTCGATTTTCACGTTGGGAAATCTTATTTCTAATTTTGTTTGGGATAATAAGCCTTAATTGTCCTAACCTAACATGAAAGTAACATGTTTTTACATAAAAGATGATCATCCATGCGTTGGATGAAAGTCTAAAAAGTCGGTCCTGCCTGATCTCTTGCCAATCAAGTCGGATTATCCGCCCCACTGGGTTAAAAGAGTAAATGAGCTCTTGTGTACAGCGCACACACTTGAGCACTACAAATGACTCTTGCGTAGTGACCTGAACCCGTAGCATGGCTACAGTAGAAATACGAAAGTATAGACAAACAGCTGAGATAAACTGAAGGTGCCGTGCCGATCTTTACCGCGGCTAGCCGCGATCGACAAAAAATCAATTAATATAATGCCACTTTATGACATAGACTATAGTCCTAAAAATTCAAATAAAACTATACTACTACTTTATTACGTAGACTAAATCAATATGTCTACTATGTCGATAGTGTAGGTCATGAAGTGGCATTTTAATTGAACTTTTGTCGATCGCTCCTAGCCGCGGTAAAGATACGGTAAAGATCGGAACGGCACCTTCAGTTTATCTCCGCTGTGTCTATACTTTAGTATTTCTACTGTAGCCATGCTACGGGCACTGTTTGAATGAAACTGGCCACTGTTATTGAAACCGGCGTGAGATATAAAATTACTTCTACACGTACAGCAAAACGTATATTTCAATAAAATTAAATCCCTCAAAATGTTACTCCAAACCAAAAAATGGATCAAAGTTGTTATAGAAAAGTTTGATTTTACCGTACCCGAATTTTTCCCAAGTAATAAAGTAAATAACTTCTACACTTTAAACTTTAAAGTATCTGCGCCAGTTAAAGATATCTAAAATATAAAAGAATTCCATAGATAACAATTTCACATTTTTCACAAAATTTTACCCGTAGCTGAGTTGTTACCGAATTCGTTCTGTAAAATATCTTGACCTGAATAGTGAATATACTATATCTCGATAGGAAACTCCATTGAAAACGGTTTGAAACGACAACGACAGAATACAGTTTGAGTATGAAAATAGTCGTATTTTAACGCTCGTTAGGAAGTCAGTCGAAAATAATGTGTTGCACTCCATGCGTGCCGGCAGAGGAGAAATGGATACCTCACTCCGTCTTACAAATTTCTCAGGCAATCATTATATTATTTCTAGAAACATCACGGATAGACTAATTTACTCAGTCGGTGACAAAATCTAAAAAAAATTGGGGCATCCCTAGAAGGAGCGATGACGTCGTTTCCTCTTTTTTTGGGTTCCGTACCCAAAGGGTAAAAACCCGGACCCTATTTCTAAGACTTCGAAAAATACTTAATTTTATTTGTAATTTAATAATTTATGATAAAATTTTAATAAACAATAAAATTAAGGGGGGCTCCCATACAAAAAAACACAATTTTCAGCATAGTTTTGCTCTATTGTGGTACGGAAGTCGGAACCCTTCGTGCGCGAATCCGACTCACACTTTTCCATTATTTAAGAACTGTCTTAAACAGTCGTATCGACTAAATTATTATTACATCAATAAATTATTCTGTGGAGTAGTAAAGACAAAAGCTATTTTTTTAAGTGTAGCAAAATGAGCTAGGCCGGCAACGCACCTGCAGAGTGCAGCTCTTCTATTGTTGCGAGTTTCCAGGGGCGACGGCAGTTGCTTTTCATCAGGTGACTCCGTTTGCTTCTTTGCCCCCTTACTTTATAAAAAAAGAGTCTGAGTTATGAAAAAATGCTTACAGATAAAAAAAAATGCGGATAAGAAGTTACATTTTCATTAGCGAAGACCATGACCGCTCCGGTAATAATAATGGCGCCCCAGGGCGGAGATTTGCTTAAGTATGTCTTATTTTTTTATGACACGAGATTACGGTCACATTACGGAAAAAATTGCGGAGGGCAAAGATAAAGCGTGATTTCAAATGGAAACTTTTAGCTTTGTTACTTTTCGGGAAAATGTTACTGACATTTACCTATATCCTTATCTACTTCTAAAGTCAGTAAAATATATTTTAGATGTGGAGTATAATTCGAAAGATTAAGGTATTGTTGAGTAATTTTTGAGAAGAGGGTTTACATAATATTTTCATAAAGTAACTAGCAGTGGTGTAACTATACCATCTGGGGCCCGTGACAAATTGATGAGGCCTTATCGTAACGTCCCGTTAATAATAAAACCATATGTTAGGCAAGTCCAAACCAATATACTATTAAATGATGAGAAGATGAATTTGGTAGATAACAATCTCTTCCTAGGTTGCACTTGATAGCAAATTACAGTGGGGTCCTCACATTGCTAATCTTGCAGGTAGGCTCAGTTCTGCAGCATATGCAGTCAGAAAAATTAGAGAAATTTCTGACGAAGACACGGCACGATTAGTATATTTTAGTTATTTTCATAGTAGAATGTCATATGGAATCCTTTTATGAGGAAATGCTGCCGCCATTAATACAATATTTGTGCTGCAGAAGCGAGCCATACGTTCTATTTATAAAATGTCTGCTTTAGAATCTCTGAGAGATAAATTTAAAGAAACTGTTATTCTAACTGTTGCTTCTCAATACATTTTGGATAATGTAATATATGTTAGAAAAAATATAAGTAAATTTAAAGTTAAAAATGACATCCACTGTAGAAATACTAGGAATAAACACAAGCTAGATATACCGGCGATCAGACTTAGTAAAGTCAGTAAATCTTTTAAAGGTCAATGTATACGTCTTTACAATAAAATCCCAAAAGACGTTCAAAATCTTTCCATTAATAAATTTAAAAAAGTAGTCAATGAGCGTTTGTGTGCCAAAGCCTATTATAAGGTCAATGATTTTATAAACGATGGCACGTCTACATTATTATATGACTTACGATTATGTATGTTGATATTGTATATAATATTAAGTTACAGAATTGTAAACTTTATTTTATAAAGAACAATTTTTCTCTGACTTTTTTGGTAAAAATTGGGACCCGTGCGAGTTTCTTACGCCGGTTCTTCTCGCCGGGGTAGTTCCCGAACCGGTAATAGGCATCAGGTAGACATTCTGAAAAAATTTGATTCTAATTTACTCAGAAATAAATCATTTTTTTTTATTTTTTTTTTATTTTATTAACAATCAATGCATAAAAAAATTCTGCCATCACAGCCTCTTGGGCCAGGGCACTTTTAGGTCGGGGCCCGTGGCATTTTGCCAGCCCTGCCACCCTATAGCTACGCCACTACTAAGTACTAACTAGATGACCCGGTGAACTTCGTATCACTTTTCTCCTAAAACCTTCCGTGGACTTCCACGATTATTTCAAGACAAAAATTACCCAAATCCCATTGAGATGTAAGGTTTCCTATCTTTCAAGTGGAATCAAATTGCACAACGTGTAAAATTCAAATTTTAAATCGGTTCAGTAATTCCTAGTAGTCCATCGCAGACAAACAACATGACACGTATTTTTATATATGAAAAGATTAATTACATACTCAGTAATGATGGTGCTATTTTTCCAGTAAGCAGTGCTGCTTGCAGTCACTGCTTTTTGAATTTTGTTTTCAATAATAGCATGCACGCAGCTGGTGTTAATGGTTATGGGTTCAGATGCGACCTAATTATACATTTAAAAAAAATACAATTGTTGATATTCTCGTAAATTAACGTTTCTATACAACATCTTTTAGGCTTCTTAGACAGGTAAAACTAACAGCAAAACCTACCGTGTAGTAGGCATCCAGTACACGGTAGGCTTTGCTGTCAGTTTTACCACAGTCATGGCTGTGACTGATGAATAACCTACTGTGTAAGAACGTGACAGACGATGACTGTGGACTGACGAATGGTATTAGACGGTCACTCAATTCTCTTCAGTTTTATGTCAGTCAAAGCCAAAATTTTCAAAGGAATACGTTTCTAATTTTTTTCCAATTTTGTCAGATGTGACAAAACTCACTCAAAATTCGTGACTGATGGTTGCATGAAGCAAAAATCAAAATATCCAGATTTTCGTCAATCAACTTCATGCAACCGTCAGTCACGCTCTTACACGGTAGGTTATCCATCAGTCACAGTCATGACTCCACAGTCATGACCACCATGACATTTACCACTAAAACTGACAGCAAAACCTACCGTCTAATGGATGCCTGAGCTTGTGATGGATGAATTATATTTTTCAATACTTTCTATTAATTAAATTACGGAGGTTTTCTCGTCATAATTTCGTCGTCGTATTAAATTACGTCTTTGACAGATGACAGACGACCGACGAGAGCCCTGTAAGCCTCAGTTTCGTCTAATTAGACGAGATATTCTGACGAGACGCTTTATGGGCAGTAAACTTTACGCTACACTTATTTTACAGTATCCATTTTGTGCGTTTTATTCATAGGGTTCATCTTTAAGCGTCTCACAGACAGACGCGGCCTGCGGTGGCGGTGGCGGTGGCGGTCAGTCTGATGGCTTGGCCGCGTGTGTCTGTGCCGTTCCTAGAACTCTCAAGTCATCCAACTGACCGCCACCGCCACCGCCACCGCAGGCCGCGTCTGTCTGTGAGACGCTTTACTTTCGTTGAATGCACGATGAAACAAGATGGTGATGGTAAAATCTGATAAAATTGTCACAATACAATGCGTAAATGCATTTTTTGGCGTGAAAAAAAAAAAAAAAAAAAAAAAGGGGTTCACGCACGTTATCGGCCCGCTGCATTGCTCTTTTGCTACTAGATTGACTAGGAACAGGAACTTTTGCTCTTTAATTTTTATGCACAAAAAATATATATATTTCAAGATACCAGAAATGCTGAGATCATGTTTTGAAAGTCAATATTAATGCAAAGGAATCCTCGTTGGGAAAAGCGATTGCCAATTGCATCAACGGCAGATGAAACAGTATACCTGGCATTAATATGGAGTTTGCCACTTTACTATAAGTCTGCCTAATACTCGCTCTTAGACTACACCAAAGAATGTATCAAGAAATTGGTATAAATATATAAAACTCAAAGGCGATTGACTGACATGGTGATCTATCAACGCACAGCCCAAACCACTGGACTGATCGGGCTGAAATTTGGCATGCAGATAGATGTTATGACGTAGGCATCCGCTAAGAAAGGATTTTGATCAATTCTACACCCAAGGAGTTAAAATAGGGGATGAAAGTTTGTATATAATAATACTGCGCGGGCGAAGCCGCGGGCAATGGCTCGTAATACCAATAAATAGCAAAAATTAAAATAACAAATTATTGCTCTAGCTCTGAATCGAGATGATTCACGTTATCACGGTCATATAAGATCAGCTAGTATAGTAAACAGATTATAGAAATGTGTTGTCTCACCATGGTTCCATCTGATTGAAAAACATGAGGCTATGAAGTGGGTAACTAACATTTTGAAAACTGTCTTTGTTTGCAAAAATTGAGGATTTAGGGCCGGAATAAATATTTGAGACTATAATATGACGCCCGCAACTCTTTTTCTTTCCGGGACAAAAACTATCCTATGACCTTTCTCGGGGCTCAACGACTTTTTCCGGGACAAAAACTATCCTATGACCTTTCTCGGGGCTCAAATTATCTCCATGTCAAATTTCAGTAAAATCGGTTCAGCGGTTTGAGCGTGAAAAAGTAACAGACAGACAGACGGACAGACAGACACACTTTCGCATTTATAATATTAAGTATGGAAGTATGGATAATAAAACTGTGGATTCTAGGTATATTGTATAGCTACTCGTAGATATTATATTGTCTAGAATCTAGATGACGAAGTAGGTAAGTTAAAATAATTAAGGTTTGTTCAAATTATAAAAGACAAAATGAGTGATTACTGATTGTCCTCATGTTATAAAATGTTAGTTATGCGGTTCTTCCACTCACGTCTTCATTTGTGCGCTGTCATTGCTAGATAATAAAAATATTTATCAGGAATTCAGGATTATAACGGAAGCAATAATGTTATTTGTCTAAAACTAGATGAGTCGGCGAACTTCGTA
The DNA here is from genome assembly GCA_905333045.1 of Lysandra bellargus. Classification (NCBI taxonomy): domain Eukaryota; kingdom Metazoa; phylum Arthropoda; class Insecta; order Lepidoptera; family Lycaenidae; genus Lysandra; species Lysandra bellargus. Next base: position 6,362,319 of record HG995359.1, read on the forward strand.
TCACTTTTCCTGTATTTCCACAAATAATCAAGACTAAAATTAGCCAAATCGGTTCAGCCGGTCTTGACTTTTACCGAGACTAACAAAATTTAAAATTTCTTTTCATTTATTTATAGACTAACTGCCCTGGCAAACGTTATTTTACATTTTGATATTATACAGCGGGAAATTAAACCTGCCAATTTTTTTCCAGGGCTTAGGTATTATTAGGAGAGTCCATATAACCAAAAAAAAATGGGGTGTTATTTTTTTAATGACATATTTTATTCAATATAAAATCGTTGCAGAACCTTCACTCGCGGCGGTGGGTATATGAGCGGGGAGAGGCGTTTAAGTGTCCAATAATTGTAGTATTTTTTAGGATAACTGTCAGAAGCTATTTCTTAACATTTTACTACTGAGTGATTATAAAATAAAAATACGTGTATTTTTATTTTTAACAAGGATCAATATTCAATATATCATGGCAGGAAGGTTTAATTGCACGTTAAACTATAATATTGTGCATTAATTTTCTATTGCACCTCTTTATCTATTGAAAAATACATCTTATTCTTATATATAAAATTCTCGTGTCACAATGTTAGTCAGCGAACTCCTCCGAAACGGCTTTACTGATTTTTACCTAATTTTATATGCATATTCAGTAGGTCTGAGAATCGGCTACTGGGTACTTTATATATTGATAATTGCATTTGTTGACTAAATAATAGTAAATTATTACAACCTGAGACTGACGGCGACCATTGTTTGTGTGACGGGATAGCGATCAACGTTGCCATGGCGACATACTTATTTAGTCACTTCAATAAAATAATATGGGCGAAATACTTTATATTATGGCAAAGCAACGTTTGCCGGGACAGCTAGTTTTTAATATATTTTCCTCATACGTCGAGCTTTTTGCACACCCAAAACCACCCAAAATATTTTCGTCGCCAAAATGTCCGACTTATTGCTCGATTTGCATTCGCATCCGCACTCCGACAATAAATCCGGCCGACCGAGGCATCCGGGGTCCGGATAGCCGGATTATAGCCTGATTATTTCCTCCGATTTAACACCAGCCATATTGAAATTTGTTGTCATTAAAAATAATGTCGATTATATTATAAAAGAAAAAGAAAAAGAATTAAATATTCCAGAGTCTGCGTGTCTTTGCTTGTCACCATAGATTAATGATTGGTCTCGCGCGCGGCGCTATGAGCGACGCGACGCGCCGCGCGCCGCAACCAATAGCTATGTCCACATTATGCACCTTCATCTTAAATTTTCGCCATCTTCTTTCATTCAACTTTCGTTTAGGCGCATTCAATAATTGAATGCGTCAACGAGCGCAACGCCAACATTGTCATTTGGTTCAGTTGCAGTGAAAAAAAGAGCAAAGTGAAAGTTTTGGATACTGTCAGAGCGCATGCGTCGCTGGCATGCCTCACGTGTGCTGTTGACTGCGCTAGCCTATAACGTATGCCCTTGATGAACAAAAAAGGCACAGTGTAGACATAGCTAATCATTAATCTAAGTTTGGCACATTGAAACGTCACATGACAGACAAAGGCTAGCAGCTTCGCACCAGCTGAAGGCTTAGCATAAAAACAGTAGAAACGGGAGGTATGTCCATTACCTACCGTTTCTACTGTTTTTATGCTGACATAATATTTTAGTGACATAATTGCGTATTTCTATGTCTGACTGTCACTTTGTCTATTCTTCCGTAGAAAGAAAATGCTTCTATCTATGGTGACCATGCTAAGGTTGATTATTTATCTAATGCGTATTTGGAGGACGTTATTATGGACGTTTATTACTTCGAATTTAGATTTTTAAAAATGTGACCTGAAAAATATAAGTTTCTAACAATTCACGATCAACATCGTTGATTAAAAATTTCATCAGTGTAATATTTTGTAGTTTAATAGGAAACAAACTGGATCAAAGGAGGAACGAAGCTACTTATATCATTTCACTTTAAAACAGCTAAATAAAGATAGATCGGCATCTAGATACTGATTAATACATTGAGATATTATAGACTAGGAGAGAGCCTTACATCGGTGTATAAGCGTAAAAAGCGTGTAATGTTATGTCCTACTTACTAGGACATAACAAAGGAGTCGGTCTGCATGTTAATATGTATATGTAATAAGTAATAAAATTGTGATAAAGGTTTTTAGTGAACATTTTATGCTAGATATTGTTGAGTTTTGTGGTTCCGCTAAATAATAAGCCATAAGAATGGCCAAAGAATGCCTCAAACACGTGTATTTAACATTAAATACGTAAGTTTTGAACAACGTTTTTTGGGCTTTTCAATCACTATTTTTGTAAGCTAAAAAGAGTATTTATAAATTTTATAATCCCTTATTCGTGCTATATATGGCATTAGTGCTAAAAATGTCACATCAATTAATAATTTGTCTACAAAAATTGCATATATTTTTACGTGTGTTTACGGATTCTCATTACTTGAACTTTAATTTATCGATATCATGAACTAAATGACTTTCTTTTCTGTATTATAATGTGCTTCGAAATGATCGACAAATATAAATATTCACGAAAATAAACACACACTACTTGTATGAAAATAACCACAAAATGGCCACGCGATGACGGGCTAAGATTACATCTTAGATACTTTAATACTTTATCTATGGATTAATAGGTACTCAAAATCGATTCAAACTATGAATTTTTGACACATCCATTCTGATTCACAGGCACGTTAATTGTGACGGCAAACATGTTATTTCATTGTTGGCGTTACCGCTTAGCCTGAGCGTCATGACGCTTAATGACGCTAAGCGCAATCCAAACACAATTATGAAAATATAATGCTGTGTACGTAACGTTGTTTGCGCTACTTATGTTACGAGTTGACGCTATTATGACTTTAAGACGTTATTATTCATATAAATGGGGATATTCGAAGAGGTGTATCTTGTGACAGGTAGGCAACAGGCTTTTGAGGGCTTTTGAGGGCACGTGGCAACAGCCGTGTATGATTAGTTAAGAACAAAAGAACCCAAGAATACTGTGGGAATAATGTGTGGAGGCCAAAGGAAGATCTTCCGACCGAGCGAGGTGGTATGCCCGGTCAGGCCGAAGCCCCCGTGATACATTTCAGCTGTCGTATATATACCGACGTGCTTAGAAAACTTCGATAGCGCGATGCAGGAATGTTAGGCGAATTGTGGGTACCGCCACATCACTCCCCCCCGAAGACCGGAGGTCGAATCTTGAAGTCTTGTCGCTAATGTCGCCAGTGCCAGTGAGTTCCAGTGAGTCGGAACTGTTGCAGTGAGTCCCAGTGAGTCGGAACTATAAGCTGCTGCACGGGATCCAGTGAGTCGGATAAGCTGCCGTGCGGGGCCGATGCTACGTGCTGACCAGGAGAGATGTGCTCTGCTTGCTGACCGGTCGGTGTAGTGAGAAAGCCCGTTGATGCCGATGCGAAATCGCCCAGGCCGCGGTACGTTGCGGCTAGTGGACGAGGTACCCGATGAAGTGATGCTGGCTGGCGCGGTGCGGAGGGGCGGGGATGATGATGATGATGATGAAGGAGGCGTGTTCTGTCGAGGGTCACCAATGTGGGATATGTGTGGACTGTGGAGGCCAAAGGAAGATCTTCCGACCGAGCGAGGTGGTATGCCCGGTCAGGCCGAAGCCCACGTGATACATTTCAGCTGTCGTATATATACCGCCGCGCTTAGAAAACTTCGATAGCGCGATGCAGGAATGTTAGGCGAATTGTGGGTACCGCCACAAATACGAAAATAAGACGTCTCAGAACTCACAACTAAAACGTAGATCTGAAGTTTGGCCAAAATGTGCGATTTTGTAACGGTATGTAAGGGACACGCAAACAAATTCGCACATGCTGCAAACAGTCGACGAGAGCCAAAAAAACGAACTGAATGTTCAACAGGCTTTTTAGTGAAAAATACTTTTAACACGGTAAAGTTTTCCCGGCTTCCAGGGAGGCTTAGCTAAAGTTTTGACAGCGCGCACGTGACATGCGTCGCAGAACACACATTAACTCATACAAACAGCATACATAACGTTAGCATACGAAAACACACTGAACTTTATACATACAGTGTAAAATTGGGAATATTACGCTAAATATTACGCAATTTACTGTCTCATCCGCCACACGACAATGCGTTATATTGCATTTCGCTCTATTACAGTTTCGCAGTTATTTCGCGTTTCGCAGCGTCGCGTCGGTGGACTAGAGGCGTAAATGACAGGAATCAGAATGTAAAGAAACCGATCAAAGCACTGGATGTTGCTTACAATGTTTCATGAAGTAGATAAACCCAAATCCAGCTTTAAGTGGGCTGACGATGATGAAATATGAATTACTATCGATACGAACAGACAGACACAAGTAACTTTTAACAACTTTTTGTCGAGGGTTAAAATAAATGAAAATAAAAAAATGAAAATGAAAATAGTTTATTAACAACTTTACATATGTTACAAGTACAGTACAAATTGTGTGGATTTTCATTTAAGTAACAGATTTTTCAGTTATTGTGTAACATTGGCGCCTGCAAGTAGGCTGAGCCTGTCCTGCTAGTCCACCGAAATTTTAACAAAATGCATCTCGCAATCAAAAGGTTAACCTTTATACTTATCATTAGAAGCCTGAACCACCTTTCTGTTTTGTAAAGTACCTATAATACTTATACTATAGACAAAGCAAATTTCGTACTTAACTCTATAATAAAATAATGGATTTAATATCATGAAATTATAGTAAATTTAATATCTTGTACTCTAGGTGAATAATTTAGTAAGTTCGAAACATGATAAACGGCGGTTATATTCCATGAAAGCAACCTATTTCTCAAATCGGATCACAGGCTTAGAGTAATTTATATTTTGTCTCTCTATAGATCATTGTGATCTACAGAGGCACGAAAATATATTTTTAGATCCATTCAATTGACATTTGAGGGAATATATTTTAATGCCAATAACGGTAAGAATTGAGGCAGCAATTACGTTGTTTAATTCACGATTCATTGAGAAACCTCCTCCATTTTGGAAGAAAATTTCTCAATTTGTTCCTTTAAGCATTTAGAGTCGCTATCCCCAACTCGCGGCCCGCGGGCCGCATGTAGCCCGCTAGAACTTTATTTGTGGCCCACGTGACGTTAAACAATTTTAAAATTCACGCCCACCGGCAAAATTACGTAGTCTATACGTGATAGTCGTTAATTTTTTTCCACTTTTAAATCGTTAATTGTGAAAAATGTTATATTTTAACCCTAAAAATTTTTGTTTCGGCTCGCGACAAAAAGACCAAAACATGTTTGTGGCCCGCATGAAAAAAGTTGGGAGCCACTGAATTTTAGAGTGTTGAAAGTACTAAGTTTACATTACTTTCTTCTATACAAGAACGTAATGAGTTAATGACACATTGTAGAAAAATATTATGATGTGAAAGGAATAAGGATGTAGGTTATTATAAAGATTTACTATCCACTTGGTGTTTTCCTCATACAGGTATCCCTTCTTTTTTAGGGTTCCGTACCCAAAGGGTAAAAACGGGACCCTATTCTTGAGACTTCGATGTGTGTCTGTCCGTCTGTCTGTCTCCAGGCTGTATCTCAAGAACCGCTGTCCGCTATAGCTAGAGTTCTGAAATTTTCACAGATTGTGTATTTCCGGTGCCGCTATAACAACAAATACTAAAATAAAAATAAAATTAATATTTAAGGGGAGCTCCCATACAACAAACGTGATTTTTTTGGCCTTTTTTGCTCGTAATCAATAATGATAAGAGGTAGGCACTTGAAACTTTCACGAAGGCCTTAAATATAATTGTACTTTACTAATTAATAATAATATTTAAATAAAATAAAAAAATAAGGGGGGCTCCCATACAAAAAACACAATTTTTGGGCTATTCTTGCTCTATAACGGTACGGAAACCTTCGTGCGCGAGTCCGACTCGCACTTGGCCGATTATTTAATGTATTTTAATGTACCTGCTCTACCTACATTAGAATGTAGGTAGAGTAGGTAGAGGTATTATAACAGATAGTTTTTATACTGCAGATTACCAAAGTAATGTTTTGCTGTTGTATAATTTTCAAGATGGTGGCGTTAGAACGAGACCGACCGAAGACTTTGGGGGAGGCCTTTACCCAGCTGCAGTGGGATAGTATAGTCTCTTAAAAAATGATTTTCAAACAGAACCCAGTCACATTATTTAATCCATATCCAATAAAAATACTTTCTATGACTCACAAGCTATTGTACTATCGGAAATATTGATTCATGGCAGATGGCCGAACTACGGGCACATGGTTGGATTAAATAACGCCAATGTCTGTCGCAATTTGTCGGCTGGCCGTGACATAAACCAACCAAATTACGTAGGTCCACTATCTGTCTATAGATCAATTTATCCAATAGCACAAAATATAATGTACTATCAAAGAAGTTGATTACTAGCCTGCCATTCAGCGCGGTAACGCGGCCAGTGTAATGGGGACGTTTGAGCATGGTAAGCTGCGGGGTGGCCAATTTGAAGATATTTAGTGTTTTTTTTTTTATTCTAATTATTATCATTTATCATTGTTAAATTATTTTTTATTTAAGTTTCTGTAGATTATTGTCATTGTACATTTTATATTTTGAATATGTTACCTAAATTATATTTATAAGCAGATAGTAAATTATATTATTATTGTATTATCATTAAAAAATAACCATTAATTAAAATTTCCTCGATGGTACAAAGTAAAAAAGAAAATAAAGCACTGTCTCGTGAAAGCAAAGTCACCTACTTAAATAAAAAAAATAATGTTCTCAGAATTTTGTTATTGTAACTCAATTTGTTGTTTTTCAGAACTGAAAAAGTTTCTAAAACAAGTTAATCCTAATAATATTTTGTGTAAATTAAAAACGTCAACTTGTTTATTAAATTTAATTTGTGAAGTAAATTTAGATGGATGGCTAATTGTGACATGTTTTGTTCAAGTCTAATGAGATTTAAATTACTTTAAGTGTTTGAGATTGACATTCTACAATTTTAATTATCACGCAATTTTACATCTAGCGTTTTGAAGACGAATGTAAAGACGTGAGTGGAAGAATAAGGTAAGTAGCCTGTAGCATGAAAAAAACTTCCCGTTTTTTTGCTTAAATGGAGGCATTAGGGCCGGAAAAAATATTTGAAATAGAAAAGCTATGAATTAAGTATATGTGTAGCCAGATATATTAGCTAGGTTATGAAGTAGATAAGTTACAAGGTTTATTAAAATAATTATGGAAAAAATGAGGTATTGTTCGTATGTTACGAAATATTACTTGTTCGATTCTTCAACTCACGTCTTCAATTATTATTAAAACTTATTATTCGGGACTTAACGCGACTTATTCTTGCAGTATTAAGTAGGTAAATACCTTTTCTCGACGTTTGTAATTAATTAATTGTTAGTGTGTACGTTTACTACCTGTTCTCATAAAAACACACAATCTTTTAGATTACACATCTTTTTATTTAAAAAGTACAGTGTTATTCATGGCATAATATGTCAGAAATCAAATGAAGCTTTATCTAGACACAACCAAAACGGTTGTAAATAAGCCCACTTACAAAGAAACCGATAAACCCCACACTATCTAAAGCAAAATGAAAATCGAGCGAAACTAATTTCCAATTTGTATAGCACAATGAAAACACTTTCCAAAAACATCTTGAATACATTTAGAACATCAAAGTACAAAAACCACGTCACATTTGTAAAAACACGACTCACTATGACGTATAGTCGAAGATAAATTACCATTCCTCGACCTTATTTCGTTGTAGTTCATAAATTGTGAAAAACTTTTCGGATCGACTGCACAATCCGTTAAGGCGTATATTGAAAAAACTGTCCTTTTTGACGTAATACTATAGGACCTTCAGAAATGTTACAAATCTGGTAATGAGATATACAAATCTTCATAGCCTTATCTAGGTTTGAGAAGAACTAGAAACACGATTAATGTATTTTGCCTCGATACATTTAATTTTCGAAATGACCTCTTAAAAATACGAAATTTTAAGATTATTTTTAAGTTAGCGACCCGCCCCGGCGTCGCACGGGTATAAAATATATAGCCACTGAAAAATGATTAAAATCGATAGCCTATCACGATCCTTCACGTGGTCTACTTCTTATGTGTGTTCGCGAGATAAACCCTTTCAAATAATTTCCCCCGTTTTTTCCACATTCTCCTATTAGTCTTAGCGTGATAAAATATAGCCTATACTCTATAGCCTTCCTCAATAAATAGGCTATCTAACACTGAAATAATTTTTCAAATCGGACCAGTGGTTCCTGAGATTAGCGCGTTCAAGTTAGCTTTTTCAAATAATTTTCCCCGTTTTTTCCACATTTTCCTCTATTTTTTCGCTTCTTTTAATATTAGCATGATAAAATATAGCCTATAACCTTCCTCGATAAATGGGCTATCTAACACTGAAGAATCATCAAAATCCGTTGCGTAGTTTTAAAGATTAAAGGGAACAAAGGGACATGAGGAAAAAAAAGCTTTGTTTTATAATAAGTATAGAAAAAGACGAAAATAGATGTATTGTAGGAAATTAGTCTAACTGATAGACACATTTGCAACTCAAAATCGTATAGAAGCATTTTGCTTAAATGCTCCTAGTTATTTTTTAAATGATTATAATTACGTTTTGTCGCATGTTTTCCGAGCGAGCCGATAGCTTGTGGCCGCAGCGTATTCACGACTTTATAGTCATACAAATTAAGTATAAAATTGCCCTTGCGGTAAAATTACTTTAGATATAGCGCCTTAAGAGTTATTTTTCGTTTTTGAAAATGAACCTTATGTTGTTTGTGTTAAAGATGCTGTTAGACGTCAAATAACACTAAAGAATACGCGCACATTATGACAAGACGCAGCGGCTGCACTTTCCATACATTTTATAATGCCGAATCTGGGTTAAGTCCTGAAAATATATCGCGGGCTTCAAGCCAGAAGGGCCTTTAGATAAAATGTCGTTTTTTTACCCGACTGCCAGGAGGGTTATGTGTTTAGCGCGTATCTTCTATGTATGTAATATTCTTTATTACTTCGTATCTTCAGAACGGCTAAACGGATTTTCACATTTGAGGTATCGTTAAATTTGTCTTAATAGCCCGAGTGTTCTTAGATAGGTGACATTAAGAAAAAACCAAAATGGCGGATGTTTGACGCCATATCGTGAGGTAAAAAATAAAAATTTACCATTTTTATTTTGATACCCCACTCGATATGAGTGGGGTATCAAAATAAAGAATTTTAAACACTGATTCTAAATATGTATATAACTTGCAGTTTTAATATTAAATCGAACGATAAATCTACACTAATAGTACAAAGAGTAAAGATTTGATTTTTTGTTTGTTGGGCTCGGAAACTACTGGACCGATTTGAAAAATTCTTTTACCATTGGAATTCTACATTATTTTTGCTGAACAAAGGCTGAGTTTTATTTTGGAAAAAAATAAGGTTCCGTAAGATATTTGGGTTCTTCGGACGCAAGGTGTAAAAAATCAACCAGAAAAGTTATTTATTTTACGTTCGCTCCCTAAACTATAAAAGATAGAACCATAAAATTGTAAGCAATTGTAGAACTTACAAATATCTACAAAAAATTCCGCGATACACTATACCTATCTATGTCGAGTGAGGCACAATAACCATTTTTTTATTTAAAAATCTTGAAATTTTTGGACTACATTTAAACGCGTTTATTTTACTCATTCTTTTAATCCTTATCAAAATAAATTATTCCATTACTAAGTACAGTTTATGTAGATAATATTTGGTCTTTGAATGAATAAAATTGCACATTTGGTTTTGAAATTATGGCGAAATTAAAATATTACGATAGTTGGCGTCACCAAGGCGGGTGCGCCCGCGTGCGGAAGACAATCTGTGCAGGGTGCAGCCTGCGTATAATGACTGCGTCGTCGATGTTAGCGTCGGAGTCTGTGAATTGACCTGGGAATCATTTTGCTGACCGAGTCTTTCTAGGGTATGCTTTTTGCACAGCTCACCGACATCCACGCGGGCGGAGCCGCGGCCGACCGCTAGTAATAAAATAAGAAAAAACCAAAATCCGCCTGCATGGATAAATCCAATATTAATTAAAAATTAACTGAAACTACTGAAACCATATGAAAATTCAATGACAAAGCATTAAAAAAAAACAATGATTTGTTACTTAAAAGTAGAAACATACATTTAAACAGTACCAAACCTATGTACCTATTTAATTATAATGTATTGTAGGTACACTTTTCTAAGTGTACCTACACTTTTCTAAGTGTACCTACACTTTTCTAAGTGTACCTACGATATATGGTTATATCAGCACGGTAGTTTTTCAATTTTTTATTAGATTGATTGTCGAAATGGTTAGATGACTACAACTAAAAAGTCGCAAAATAAAATAAATTAATTAAAAATCAAAAAACCCGACTGCAAAAAATGTTAACTAAAAAGAACGAAACAAGGCCTAATTCTGCCGGAGGCATTGCATCCATGTCTTAATTGATACGACTCTTGCTTACGAGCCTCATGCCAGGATAAATAGAAGGTTACATAGAAAAATGTAGAAGAAGAAAGTGGATAATAAAATGCAGTCGGAGGCATAATATTTTATGATTTATGAATTAATGTTAAACTTGGTGCGACATGCCTCCGACTGCATTTTATTATCCACTTTCTTCTTCTACATTTTTCTATGTAACCTTCTATTTAACCTGGCATGAAACTCGTAAGCAAGAGTCGTATCAATTAACAAATGGATGCAATGCCTCCGGCAGAATTAGGCCTTGTTTTGTTCTTTTTAGTTAACATTTTTTGCAGTCGGGTTTTTTTGATTTTTAATTAATTTATTTTATTTAAGAAGAAAATATACATGTAAGTGCAATATTGGGAGATTTGGAATAGTTAAAATAGTTAAAATACATTACGGCAACACACCTGCAGCTCTTCTGACGTTGCGAGTGTCCATGCGACGGTAGATGCTTTCCATCAGATGACCCATTTGCTCGTTTGCCCCCTTACTTTATATAAAAAAAGTCATTTCACGATTAAGTACTTTCATAGATACATGCCAATTTTCAGTTTTAAAGATATACTTATTTTCTTCTTTACTAAAACGCCTTTTTTACGCTCTTCTGGTTCGGTCCGGTCCTCTCCGCTGCATCTCGTTCTGTAGACTGTCTGACTATAATTTCATTGAGACACCATGTCGACGCTACCAGCTGCCGCTAGTCGCTACCAATATCAGTAGCCCTAGCACGGCGACCAGTAGAAATGCGAAAGTACAGACCAACTTTGGATATAAACTTACGGCGCCGTTCCGATCTTTACCGCGGCTAATCGCGACCGACAAAAGTTCAATTAAAATGCCACTTTATGACAGACTATAATACCTTAGATATCTCATAAAGTAGGACATTATTTGAATTTTTAGGACTATAATCTGTCATAAAGTGGCATTTTAATTGATTTTTTCGGAACGAAAAAAGATCGGAATGGCACCTTAAGTTTATCTCCACACTTTTTGACTATAGTCTGTCTTAATTCTTAAAGTGGCATTTCAATTTAATTTTTCGGAACGAAAAAAGATCGAAACGGCACCTTAAGTTTATCTCCACAGTTTGTCTATAGTCTATACTTTCGCTGTACGGGTCTGTACATCTTACACGCTGATAATGATGATTTATGATGGAAACAGCTTTAAAATGATAACTGTTTATTGATAGATACACATTACAAAGGTACACTGATATAAGAGAATTGATGTAAGACGAATGATATAAGATAAGTGATAATAATGATAGCGTATTATAGCAGACACATTTTATATACACAAAGATACTGATGATTATAGCAAAAATTAAAACATTACGAAATCGTTAAATATTGAGATATTTACTAAATTGATGTACTAATTATTATGCTGACAGCTGACCTAGGAATGTGCGATGCTTGCATCGTACATATTCCCGGCCGCGAGATGAAGATAAAAAAAAAAAGAATTCTTCTCAATCTAGTCGGTGAGACCCGCTTGTGGGAGGCCGACAGACCGATTCGCTACCGCACAAAACACCAAACCACTCTTTTTTTTTGCTCGAAGGACCACAAAGATCCTCCATGATTTGTGATTGATAATCTTCATTGAATTCGACGACGTCTTTCTTGATAAAATCCTTCGGAAGTAGATGATTTCCAAAAGGCTGATGACGCGGTTCCGCGCTCGAGGCGCGGAACCGCGGCCGCTCGAAGCACAAAGGTACACTAATATAAGAGGTGATATAAGACAAAATGATGTAAGATAATGAATGATAATGATAGCGTATTATAGCAGACACATTTTATATACACAAAGATACTGATGATTATAGCAAAAATTAAAACATTACGAAATCGTTAAATATTGAGATATTTACTAAATTGATGTACTAATTATTATGCTGACAGCTGACCTAGGAATGTGCGATGCTTGCATCGTACATTCGCATTTCCATTGGTCGCCGTGCTAGGGCTACAAGTTGAACTCATGAAATATAGCTCTCGCATGTTATATTTTATATTATAAAGCAGCATATTGTTGGCAGACAATTTATTGTATTTCGGCATGTCATAACTTGTTTTGCAAACTATCTCAACTTTCGGCCATTATTATTAACCGCAACAGCAATAAAACTGACACATTCGACTGTATCATATCAGTGGCGAAGCGTCCATATAACCCGATTCCCATCGGCTTCCCTTAGGGCTTAGAAAAATCGAATATATGGGCCAACGACATATTTATCTAATAAATATTTTACATTCTCTCACTTGAAATACATAGTTTGAATTAATAACTATCGCCTACAAATTTTAAAAGGCAATGCAATGTGCGGGCGCAGAGAATCAAATAAGCCGCAGGATTAGCGGCTTATTTCTCCATACAACGACAGTTCATAGTAAGCATCTGTCCTTTTCATTCCTGTGAACTGGTCGTCATGTTCTGTCTCGTTCTAGCACGCGCGATATATACTTGGAAATAACTCGATGCCCGACGAGTTATTACGGAGAAAGGTTAATTAGCAACGCACAAGTGCAAGCGAGATAGATGAGTCATGAAGTAATACATTTTTATTTTGCTGGTTTTTAGATTGACATATTAATATGGCGGATAGTGTGTTTATAAACAACATGTCGTTTGTTTTGTTTTGTCGAATTTAAATTTTGTTTTAGCGTTAGAACTTAGAAGAGTGTCGTGAATTAAATTAATTTATATTGTGACTTGTGAATTGTGAGTCGTACGACGTAATCGTGTAGTTCGGAAAATATGGCATTAATTCAGAAAGACTGTTGTCTGACAGATTATATTTTGCTGTCGAAGGAAACTTTGTTTTCCAAACTTAGTTTTGAAAATTAAAAGCATGTCATTCAATTATAAATTACCAAAATTGGTAAGTAGATTTTTTACTCCGGCTTCCCTTCTCAAAATATTCACCCCTCGCCACTGTATCATATTATTTATTATGATCAATTTTATTACCGAATGTACATTATAATCGGCTGCTTAATATTATTAAAGATGTTTAGGAAAACTATAGAGGTACGTGCCCATTATGACCGCAAGTCGGCCCGCATTTCCCATACATCTGCCCTCATAAGAAAAAAGGCCGCTAACCCACAAAAGCACTTTTTGAGAAAACGCAAAAAAACCTGCGAAACTTAATTTCTTGAATTCTACGAAAGATAAAATTTTTGAAATATTGTCACATAATAGCAATATTTTTTACGTATTATCTGTATATATTATTTCCTTAGAATGACGTTACACAATTTGAGAAAACGGTAAAACGTACTTAACGTATTTATAACAGTGTATATTTTTTTTATTATCACTAAGCTAAAAGGCAGTTAAGTATACCTTAGCGGCTTTATTGCTTAGTGTCAGTTTTAGTTATAAGCATAAAGGCGGCTAAACAACAATAGCCGCTTTCAAGCCTCTGTTGAACGATTCAAACTCTATCTGAGGAACTACCCGTAAAAGACGTTATGTGATTTAACCGCCTTTTTGTTTAGTTCTATATTTATAAAATAGAAAAGAACCATAGGAAAACTAAGATAAAAGGCAGTTAACTTACAAACTATCTCAATTAGCCGCTTTCTTGTTTAGGATGATAATAAATTAGAAGAAAATAAAAATGTATCAGCAAGTGAAAAAAATCAAGTTTTATTTAAAAAAACGTAAAAATTTAACTTCTAAATTCACATTTTTTTACATATAAACAATAAACACGAATTAATACTTAACAGACATATTCTTGTTACCTACTTAAATCTTGTACATCTTTACCGTCCCGCGCTAATACAGCTAGTACACGTTACGATGATAACACGGACGGCCGTCCAAGGGATTTCAGTCTCAGGATAAAATACTCGTAGATTAACATAATAATTGTGACGTTATCAGCGTGAAGGGACTTTATCGGTATTGAGTTATTAGTATCTCCATAATCTACATTTAATAGGCTATCGAACCATGTAAATAACATGCGTGTAGTTCTGGAAAATATTTAAAAAAAAATGTTTAAACTTGAAAGTCGTAAAAGGTGATATTGAGAAAATCGCATTCAAACTTCGACATCCTAAAAAAGTATGTTATTGTAGGAAGTTACATAGATATCATGTTTTTTGAGAAGTTCGTTATATGGTCTTTTAGAATTTAACTTCAATTATATAATTTTATAACCCTATTCCTTTTGTTTACCACGCCAAAGTGCATGATGTAATGAAAATGCCCAAGATGGGTTTTACTAAATATTTCACTTATAGTATGTTTTCTATTGGATTTTATGAAAGAATAATATAAAACGGATCAATTTTTACTAAATAGAGACGTCTTCGATATTAAACAACATTGTTTATTGCATTAAAAAAAAATTGAACAAATAAACATTGTGCTTCTACTAATCTTATTAATCAGTCAAAATCAACAAAAATATATATTTACTACATTTAAACATAGTCAAATGAGATCAAATATATAAACTTCTATTTAAAAAGTAACTTTTTTCTGTCTTAAAATTCAAGGTAAAGTTTAGTAAAAAGCTGGTACAGACACTTGAAACTTTTCAAAAGGGTCCTTATTGTCGGTGATTAAAAGTTTAGTAATATGGCATAAAAATAAATATAAATTTTTATTTACATTGAAGTTTTTATTTTTTAAATAACTTTAATTATCCTTTAGTAACAAGACGTGTACCAAAAACATGTAATTTCTCATAGTTACCAGAAGTATTCATAAATATTAAAAGGGACCTTAATGTCGGTCGTTACAGTTTTAGTAATAAAACTAATAAAGTTAAAAGAACATACAAAAATACTATTAATTTCGTAGGTGTAACATAATTTTTTATTGTTAGTTTATTTTTTATTTTATTTAAATATTCATTTACTGAATCATATTTCTGAGATTTCTTTATAAAAATAAAGGAACCTCAGACTTGGTACGACTTTGTCTAGATTTCATTACTTTTAGGGTCAACAAGGAACCCTTATTACACAATTTACTTTACTTATTATACAAGTTTTTACTTTACTTATTATACAATTTAATTTACTTATTATACAAGCAGCTCCATCGAGATTCGAGACTTGGCTAGTTTTTTTACAGAATGTTTTTGGTGGGATTTCAGTTCTTTTTATAGAAATGTGGGCATATTGATTTTTTAAGCTGAGCCGTAAGAAGTGGGTTTCATCATATCGCTCGTGTAGGATTGCGCGCTCGTGTAAACGTCACCATCAGCATCACACGTGTTACATACGCCTCCGTGGTCTAGTGCTATAATCATGCGTGGCTCTAGACTCGGAGGTCGTGAGTTCGATTCCCGCGTTGGAAACGTATTATTTCCAAGTTTGGTAAGGACAATGCAGGTTGATCACCTTGATCAGGATTAAATTGAAATTAAAATTTAAGAGGGGCTCCCATACAAAAAACCTAATTTCGAGTCCGACTCGCACTTGGCTAATTTTTATGGTTTTCCCTATAAATGGCCATTAAACCCTAAACTCTATGCAAAATTTTAGCTCTCTGAGTTTATGGGAAGTACTAGTTCTATTTTGATGATCATGAGTGAGTGAGTGAGTGTCATAAATGAGAAACTTTGCTTTAGCTTAAATTCGGAACTTAATGACCTCTAGAGGTTCTCAAATAGGGTCCTAAAATGAGGTGAAATGGTTCCTGTAAATGATGGTACTGCAGTGTTTGCTTCGCGCTCTACTTGGCGGGGGCACTGCCGTGCCCCCAGATATTCTAATCAATGTTACCGATTTTCAGCTTGGTGCAAATTACTAGTAGTATAACAGTAGATACCGTGCCGAAAGAAAGCCGCAATCGACTCTCGATTGCAGCACCGACAATAAGGTCCCTTTTTTACTAAACTTTAAGATATATTTTAACCTATAAAAAATCGTTTTTAGAACCTATGTCTTTGTCATATCAAAATTTAGAGTCCGTTTATTAATATGGAGCAAAAAAAAAATGATTTTTCTCGACATTTTACTTTAAATGCGATTATCTCGGAAACTAAAACCCTCCATAAGGTTCCTTTTCCCAGATAACGTCACAATTATTAGAAACGTAATCATAAAGTTTGCAAGAGTAATAAATAAATAAAAACAGTTGTGCAATCTACTAGCGAATTTGTGTTACAGAATAAAGTACGTCGATTTCAATATCTGTCAGATAACCAGTTCGGTTATTAATACCATGTATGCCCTGTTTTTGGAACTAATGCCACATTGATTAAAAATCAATTAGCGGCCTTATAGCTTAGTAGAGTGAATTAGCGGCTTTTGAGGTTCATCCAAAATTATAATTTTAATCATACAAACTAAACTATAAAGCTATTAAACTAACTTAGCCGCCTTATAGCTTCTGTTACTACAGTTAGCGGCGTTATTGCTTAGTAACATAAACAATAAAAGGGAATCAATACTAAGAAATAAAGGGGTTAAACTCATGTAGCTGCCTTATAGCTTATTCTATTCACTTTGCGGTCATTTAGCTTAGCACTTCAACAAAAAAAAAGTACATTATACTGAACAAAAAAGTCGTTAGAGTCACTTATCGGCCTTAAAGTTTAGTGAATTCAGGTAACTGTTTTCTTGCTTATGACATAATTTTAGAACTGCTAGTTAACGGCTTTTAAGCTTAACGTATCTCTGGAACAATAAACCGTAAAAATATAGATCCAAGATACGTCGATGCGTCTCATTTTGCTTAGTCCAGTGGTACCGAAACCTGGAAATACGCGAAAATCACTTAGCGGCCTTTTTTCTTATGAGGGCAGACATGTTCTATGACCGAGTACGCTACAGGTATGAAACGTATAATGTGTATGGAAAATGCTACCCGCTCCGCTGCGCTTCATAAGCGGAAGCGATTTCATAAGCGGAAGCGATTTCATAAGCGGACGCGATTTCATAAGCGGAAGCGGATTCATAAGCGGAAGCGATTTCATAAGCGGAAGCGATTTCATAAGCGGAAGCGGAATCATAAGCGGAAGCGATTTCATAAGCGGAAGCGGATTCATAAGCGGAAGCGATTTCATAAGCGGAAGCGATTTCATAAGCGGAAGCGATTTCATAAGCGGAAGCGGATTCATAAGCGGAAGCGATTTCATAAGCGGAAGCGGAATCATAAGCGGAAGCGATTTCATAAGCGGAAGCGGATTCATAAGCGGAAGCGATTTCATAAGCGGAAGCGATTTCATAAGCGGAAGCGATTTCATAAGCGGAAGCGGAATCATAAGCGGAAGCGATTTCATAAGCGGAAGCGATTTCCTAAGCGGAAGCGATTTCATAAGCGGAAGCGGAATCATAAGCGGAAGCGGATTCATAGGCGGAAGCGGAATCATAAGCGGAAGCGATTTCATAAGCGGAAGCGGATTCATAAGCGGAAGCGATTTCATAAGCGGAAGCGGAATCATAAGCGGAAGCGATTTCATAAGCGGAAGCGGATTCATAAGCGGAAGCGATTTCATAAGCGGAAGCGATTTCATAAGCGGAAGCGATTTCATAAGCGGAAGCGGAATCATAAGCGGAAGCGATTTCATAAGCGGAAGCGGAATCATAAGCGGAAGCGATTTCATAAGCGGAAGCGATTTCATAAGCGGAAGCGATTTCATAGGTGGAAGCGGAATCATAAGCGGAAGCGATTTCATAAGCGGAAGCGGATTCATAAGCGGAAGCGATTTCATAAGCGGAAGCGGAATCATAAGCGGAAGCGATTTCATAAGCGGAAGCGGAATCATAAGCGGAAGCGATTTCATAAGCGGAAGCGGAATCATAAGCGGAAGCGATTTCATAAGGGAGCACTCGCTTAGCCTAAAGATCCTGTTTGTTGGGGGCTAGTAAATCTGTATTTATATTTTACTAAGTGTAGATCTGATTAGTAGCTCCTTGTAAATCATTGGTCATTACGCATGAGAATTTTGTAATTTTGATTTTTATGAGGCTGGCATTGTCGGTTTCGACACAAGCCTTTTAAATAAAGAAAAAAAAACATAATTATAAACTTCAATTTAATCTATGACGACCTCTGTGGCTCAGTTGGTGGGAAGTTCTTGGGTCATGGTTGTGAAATATGTGTATCATATAATAAAAATCTTAAAATATATAAGTAATAAGTAAAGTATAAAAGTATTAAATATATTTCCGTTGTCTGGTACCCTTCATTCAGGTACTTACTACGGGGCCAGACTGACGTGGTGTGAAGCGTCCATAGATATTATTATTATATTATTATTATAATTAAGTGTCTGTGAGTGTGGATGTTAGATTGTTGATAAACAAATTGTTTTTACCCCAGAGCTCCGCCTTCAGAGACTCTACATTGAAGACTTCATTTTGTTCTGCCAATACTTAAAAATGTGCACGCACTCAGAGACGAATGAAATGAAAAGTTTTACGGATAATATATGGGGTTTATGTCAATCAATTATAGAGCAAAATTAAGCAAAAAGAGGCTTTTTCTCGTCAGTTGCTCATTGTTCTAATGGTGTCCATTATTGAATACGAGCAAAAAGGCCAAAAAATCACGTTTGTTGTATGGGAATATTAACTTTATTTTGTTTTTAGTATTTGATGTTATAGTGGCAGCAGAAACACACAATCTGGGAAAATTTCAAAATACCTAGCTATATAAATACAGCCTGGAGACAGACAGACAGACGAACAGGCATTAAAGTAATAGGGTCCCGTTTTGACCCTTTGAGTACGGAACCCTAAAAAACTATGTTACAGAAATACAAAAGAATATAATGGAATTAAACGTTAATATACTCAACCGTAGTCCTTTCTAGGAAGTTGTAGGCAAAAGATCAATAAAACTTGAAACATTAAAAGCGGAACAAAAGGCAGAATCTGTAAAGTTTAAGTAACTGTAGAGTGGGGTATAGAGGTAGAGCGATTCTTCCTTGACGTGAACATCTATTGGCTCAGGGGTCAGGAGTTCAAATTTTGAATACGTGGGAATTTTCCTATTGTGCGCGTTATAAGCTTCGCAGTTTGTATATGGCTATATTGTGCTAATCTTAGTTTTTCACACTTTTTTATTTCCTATACTTTATACTCAGTATTTCATTGTTTGCTGTGACTCGTGAGAAATTCTCTCACAACACATATTATAAGTTACTGTCTACTGACGACCGACGACCTATCTGTGTTGTTATAGTTAGGTAGTTAACTCGTATATGAGTTAAGTTATAATAGTAGATTTTAACTGAGATTTTGTGCGTTCAAAGAGTATTCCCACAGGGAGACAATTTTTTGCGTCAAAAAGAACTTTTTTTCCGATAGTAACTTTAAACCAAATTTCTACAAAATAGATCCAGCAGTACCTGCCAAGTGCTAGTATTTGTGCGTTTTGCATAGTCACTACAAAATAAAGCTACATCTTTAACTACTGTAAGTTAACTAGATCATCTTGATCAATATCATTAGAGGACGGGTGATGACGCCCGACTTTCTTTTTACAATGACTCTATTAAGACCTATTTGTCAATCATCAAAGTAGTTAAAGTCTTCATATATGTAAGCACCGTCCACATTATAGCAACGTAATTGTTTTGAAAGCAATTAACAATATCCGAATTCGCGGCGCGTGCCAATTACATATTATATTATATGCGCGTGCATTCAATTATTCGAGAGATCGCACCAGACGGCTACCGAAATTTGGGTTAGATGGTTTTTTACGCGGCGCGGGCGCCTGTTCAGGCCGGCCGGGGTCGATGCGCCCTGGGCGAGCGCCTCCCCCGCCGCGCCGGCCCCCGCCAGCCCCTGCCAGCCCCCGCCCAGACCAGTTCCACCATAAGGTGCAGCGCCCGCTAACCCTACATACCTACCACCTGCCAGACATTGTAACTATAGCTCGAGAGACCTCTGACTCGAGCAGGAAACGACCACAGAAAAACTCCTATCTCCGCGATCTCGGCCGACGTGATCGTTTGATTGATGGCCGAGGGTTACCGGATGAAAGATAACATTATACTTTTTAAAACGTTTTAGTCTTCCAAGTTTCTGGTGATTAGCATTTCTTGAAGCCCCAGGCTTGGAATAACCTTCAAGGGAACCAACCTAGGTAATTAAAGTAAGAATCGAAGTTTCCATCAAAAGAAATTGAGATGTAGAGCAGCAAAGGTTCTATTTGTTTGCTCCTCTGATAATGCGATGGATAGGAACAACAATATTTTTCCAATTTTCCATCTTTATCTGGGTATTGCTGTCATTTTATAAGGATGCCTATCAGAAAAGTCAGCCTTACAAGTAGCATAAGTGGGAAAAATAATATGTTATAACTTATAGTCTAAAGTCTCTTCCCAAAATTTTGACGTATCCCTTCAGAAAAAGCCCCAAATCTCTGGAGTTTGGAATATGCCGAGCATCATGTCGTTATAATATATTATCGCATTGTATGTTACCCTATTTCGTCACGCTGCTGACGTCAGGTCGGCTTCCAGCTTGGGAAACACGAAATTACACAACAGATAAATACAGATAAAAATTGTAAAATTAGGCAAACCATGACTACATTTTCATGGAGTGTTTGTACTTTGTAGTGCAGTGTGCAAATATAGTGGACAATGTTAAAATGAAAAAATTAAACATCGCTCAAGTACGCTTATAAAATAAATATATTCATATAAAAATGTTAATAAATCAGGGGAGTGTGCCAAAATGTTTTCGTTTTCCCTTCGTTATAGAATCGCCGATGAAAATGTATGGAATTGACATAAGCGTTCGTTAATATGACGTTGACGTTCGACTTGTCTTATGTCAATTTCAAACATTTTGATCGGCGATTCTATAACGAAGCGAAAACGAAAAAGTTTCGGCTAAATGGCCTGGGGGGTGTGCCAAAATGTTTTCGTTTTCGCTTCGTTATAGAATCGTTTAGAATGCGTTTAGAACTGTGGTCTTACTAAATGTAAATTACACTCACAGATCACTGTCTTACAAAATGTAAATTACATTTACAGATCGCAGCGTCTTAAGGTGGGTTTCCGAGTCTTACGGAACGCGACCGCGACCGACGAAAATTCTAATTAAATTCTCTCTCTCTAGGTCATGTCCTAAACTATAGGTTTCATTTTTACAAATATTGGTCTAGCAACTGTTGCCACTGCTTTGTGATTCGACAGGTTTGTAAACCTAGGTCATAAAATGGCATTTATTTGAATTTATGTCCCTGGCGGTCGCTTGCCGCTGGAATCGGAAGGTCGCCCTTACAAAATGTAAATTAAAATACTTATGCCGTCTTACAGAATCCATTTTAATTGATTTGTAAAGGCTCTGTGCAACGGTAATTAAATTTGTTGTTAAATCTTGAACGATATTACAATGAACAATTTTCAACATCTTTAAAGTATAGTGTCGACAGTTTCTGCTGAGCAGCAGCTTTGCTGTTGCTTTATGCTCTCAGGCTGATCCCCAATTTTACCGACGTCTGTTAGTCTTAACAGCTTGTTAACTTGTCTTCTCTTACATTCATAAGAAAAACGAAAGGTAACGTGATAGTTGATACTAATTCGAGCGTTAACTTTAACATTCGTTGCTGAAATTGGCTAAGGCTAAGGCAACTTGAAAATATTTAAGCACAAAGGAAATGATCGCAAGGACTGCAAGCGAAGTTGATGCACAATATTATGTATAATTTAATTACTCAGGGATGTTGTCGATAGTGCTTTCAACGGCAAAAAGTAAAACAGCAACTTTGTCGATAGCACTAATGTAATTTGTGATAACGATAAAGTGTAATAATTATCATAGCATAATATCGAGACGCGACAAATTTTAGCATACACTTCAACGATAATCGTCTTAAGACCCCTAGACCTACAATAACATTTAGTAATATTTTATTGAACAACATATTTGACAATAAAATTGAAAGGCGGGCGCGTTCAATATTAACCCTAGATCAATAACATTGCACAATACGTCGTGACATTGCACAATAAGATTGATCGTCTATGGGCCCGCTTAGTATCGCCCGATTTTCCTGAGTGAAATGGTAGGACATAATAAATATTAATAATAATAATAAAAATAATAATAAAATAAATATTCATTTTTTCCCGCTACCTACTAAATAACTAAATAGTTCTTAGTTTTTTGTGTCTCGCAATTTGTACTTGTAGAACAATTGAGCGGATTTTCTTCAACCATTTGAATTTATATCTTATAACAATTCCTATAAGTGTAAAACGTCGGCGCTTAAAAGATTCATGGACTTGGATTAAATACCGACAAAACCGCTTTAGAGTGCTGATTCTAGTTTACAATAGTGGATTATAGCTCAGCAGAAAATTTAATAGTCTAAAGGCCACAGCCCACAACCAGGGACATTTTAAATGATTACTTAAGAGTTACGCTTGCCGTCTGTGTATAGGTAAGTATGAATTCCTCCCAATATGCAATTTTATATTTGTTTCTATTGTGCTCATTGCCAAGCCACTATAATAATTATAAAATAAAGAAATCTATTGATACAGTTACTGAATGTTGATTTAAATTACAAAATAAGTTGAAGGCTTGGCTTGAATGTGATCTGAAAACTTTTTACGACAGCAGTATTGAATAGCTATACAATATTTTGCTTGGCTCCTTTTATATTTCATGTTTGGATGGGATACTAGCTGTCCCGGTGAACTTCGTGTCACTTTAAAACCTTCCCCGGATTTCTACGAATATTTAAAGACTAAAATCAGCCCAATCCGTTCAGCCGTTTTCGAGTTTTAGCGCGACTAACACATTTGAAAATCCATTTTTATATAATATATAGACTAGCTGTCCCGGTGAACTTCGTGCCACTCTAAAACCTTCCCTGGACTTCTACGAATATTTTAAGACTAAAATCATCCCAATCCATTCATTCAGTCGTTTTCGAGTTTTAGCGCGACTAACACATTTGAAAATCCATTTTTATACATAAGAAGATAAGAGTTTAATAAAGATTTAATACCTTGCAGATTAAGTTAATGTAAAATTACTTATTACTTTATTAGCCTTAGGCTAGATTGTAATAATTATAAAATACTTACAGGTAAGTATTTTATGTATAAAAAAATTAGATTTGAGAAATTATTAAAACTTTCTGAGTTTAACCATTATTATTTTGTGTAATTTCCTCACGCATTATTTCAAAAATCGTTTTTATCATGTACTTACTAGATGAAGCCTGCAACTCCGTTGCGCCAAAATTCGTTTATCACGCGGGAACCGTACATTTTACCAGGATTCAAAGTATCCCATGTCGTTTTCCGGAACTCAATGTGCTTACATACCAAATTTTAACAAAATAGTTTCAGCGGTTTGGGCGTGAAAAGGTAACAAACAAACGAACTTTTGGCTTATAAAATATTAGTAGGATTAGGGTTGGACCTCATCTGGCAGCACGGAATCGTCTTTTTCCGTCGCCCTTTCTCTTTCTGTCGCTTAGAACTGCCATTTGCTAGACCGAGATAGAAAGCATAATGCGATAGCACGCGGCGGAATCCTCAAAACGACAGAAAAAGGCGATTCCTTGCTGCCAGATGAGGTCCAGCCCTTGGTAGGATTCCGCAATTCACATTACGTCTGAACTCGAGACAAACTCGGGAAAAGTCGAGAATTTGACATGTAATTGGCAGAAACGACCAGACCGACGCGACGTGAGTGATAGTCTATCTTATCACCGAAATAGTGTGTGCCGAGCTCTCCGGCACTCCAAACTATTGAGTGCCACCGAGATATACATTACATTATGTCAATAGTGTTCGCCCACTTTTTTGCCGTTTGTGTGGGCCAACGCCAGTGTTTTCAGCAGATATTTTTCTATAAGTCGAAAAGTCTAGTCACGGCTGTACTTAGAAATAGACTAATTAGAAACTTATCATTAAGATAATAAGATTTTTTCCGTAACTCTTCGTAAATTAAAATTATATTGTAATCATTAAATCTTATATCTTTAAACGAGCAAATCTTGTTTATATAATTATATTACATAATCGGAATCTCGGAATCGGCTCCAACGATTTTCATGAAATTTAGTATACATATAGGGCAGGGGTCACCAAATGGCGGACCGCGGTCCGCATCCGGACCGCCGAACCATTGTGTGCGGACCAAGCATGTTCGAAAATGAAAAAATGTCGGTCCCGACATACTGATCAACATTGAACATGTAGTCAACAAAAACTGTCACTTTTCTCATTGATACAAATACCTTTTATTTGTAATTTCCGTAATTACATTTTTGTTGAATTTTTTTCTGTGCGGACCGCGAGGATCATTTTATTTCTTAAAACGGACCCCGAGCGAAACTAATTGGTGACCCCTGATATAGGGGGTTTCGGGGGCGATAAATCGAGTACTCTGGTGTTTCGTCCCAAGGGTTTTGGTCCCACTGGGACCAATGACCAGATATGAATTTTTAACATTTTTTCATCTAGCGATTGGTCCCAAGTAATTATTTTTTATGACTGTCGGGTTTATGTCCGTAGGGCTAGCAAAAAAGTTGTAGATTTGAATAAAAAACCAAATAATTACTTTGTATGAAAACATTTACCTATAGACATCGGTCAAGTCTCAAGACAAATTAAAACTTCAAACAATTAGTAAAAATAATAGGGAATAAATCAATACTAAGAATAAATCGACACAACAAGCTTGCTTTAATATTACAAATCAAATTATTAACTGTGTGGATAATAAAGATCATTGTATAGTTATGTTTATAGATATGACTAAAGCATTTGACTTTGTTTCTCACAAAAGATTACTAGATAAACTTAGCAAAATGGGTATTAGAGGACCGGCTCTTGAATGGATTAAATCATTTCTAGAGGATAGGGTGCAATACACAGTCATAGAACATATCAACTTAAGCAATGAATCAGTAAATAGTAAATCTAGTAGTCTATTAAATGAATTTGGAGTCCCTCAAGGCTCAGTTTTAGGTCCTTTATTGTTCCTGTTTTATATTAATGACATTCCTATTATGACTAATTATAAATTAACTTTATTTGCTGACGATATAACATTACTATTTACATTTAATAATAAAACAGATGTGAACAAAATCGAAAATGACATTAATTTAGTACTTAATCTTATAATACAATGGCTGACATCAAATAATTTAAAAATTAATATTAACAAAACAAAATATATGCAATTCACAAACTATAATAAAAAACCAATGCAACTCAATTTGCAATACAAAGATGAAAATATAGAACGAGTAGGTGAGAACATATTTTTAGGTATACAAATGGACAAATATTGCAATTGGCATGCACACATAAACAAAGTCTGTTCTAAGCTAAACAGATTCGTATATGTCTTGAGAAGACTTGCGTGGACAGTAAGTGATCAGACTGCAATTATGGCCTATCACGGATACGTTTCATCTATCCTGCGCTATGGACTAGTAATTTGGGGAAATTCAACTCAAATAAATAAGGCATTTATAGTCCAAAAAAAATGTCTCCGAGCCATAGCAAGGGTTCCACCATATGAATCGTGTAGGCCTTTGTTCAAAGAATATAATATTATGACCTTACCAAGCATGTATATATTAGAAATATTTAAATTTGTAAGTAACAATAAACATATCTTTACCCAATTAATAGATCAAGTACCCACAAAATTTTTTAGAAACTCGAATAGGTTAATTGTAGATAAAAAACCAAAGACAAATATTTTCTTAAATAATGCATATGCAATGTGTGTAAAGATTTATAATAAGATACCTGCACATATAAAATCAATGACAACAACTCGTTCAATAAGGGAATTAAAAAAAATACTAATACAGAAGGCATATTATGACATCAAAGAATTTTTATTAATAATTAATAAAGTATACTGTGACTAATTAAATTTTATTTTATGACATTTAAATCCATACTTAATTGAGTTTTCTTTGACATTATAGTTTGCTATTTGTATTTTGACATAATATTGTATTGACCATTGGAATTAATATTATCTTGTGATGAGTGATGACTGATGAAACTGACATATAAAATTATCTAGAGTTATTGTATAATAGTATGTTTTTTCTAATGTATAAATAATAAAAATTGTTAGTTGGTTTAGTTTTAAGGGTATAGTGACATAACAAAATTTAGTCTGATTTATATAACTTTGACATTTAGATTATTATGACATTTTTTTAACTTAATTTCGACTTGTGACGAGAAATTAGAAATTACAACTTTTACTAGTAATTATTATGATTTATGACTAATGAATGATGTAATTACTTATAAATTGCCATCCATAAAAATGTGTCAAATTATAATATTGTGATTATAATATTTGGACGTCGTCAACTACGACAAAATATGCGATCTACCGAAATGTAACATCTTTCGCAACCATATTTTATCCAAATAAATATCATTTCATTTCATTTCATTTCATTTCATTTCATTTCATTTCATTTCATTTCATTTCATTTCATTTCATTTCATTTCATTTCATTTCATTTCATTTCATTTCATTTCATTTCATTTCATTTCATTTTATTTCATTTCATTTCATTTAATTACTTGGCCAATAATAAAATAAAGTACTATAAAAACTACTCACATAATATATGATTCTTAGTACCTTATATATTGTTTGAAAACTTTGAAATAAAAGTAAAGTAGGTAATTAACTTATATCAATTAAAATCACAGGTTTTATTCTGAAATAACACCTCAGGTGTACCTTGTAATTGTGAGCTTATTGTTAATAATACAATTTACTAAGCTTAAAAATATTAGAATTGCCAGTTGGTTACTGAATATTATTACTTATGTAATAATATAAAATAATTGAAGTGTAAGTAATACTTTTCCTATAATATTTTTTTTTTTTCAATAATATTGCAATTTTTTCATAAAAATAATCATATTATGTTACATTAAGTAATTTCTGTGGTTATAAATTTTTATGTTTTATTTTTTATTTTTGTACAATAATATCTAATTTTAAATCAAGTATTAAATGCCTTAAATGCCATATTTTATCACAGACCGGGCAAACTTGTTAAATTAATGCCATCTCTCTCGCACACATTAAACCTGTTGTGCAAATTATTGCACTTTTTATGTAAGGCGGGGCTGGCGGGCAAACAAGTGAAATGGGCATGGCGCTGGCGTCCGCGCCGTACGACTAGTTAAGACTTTGACCAATGATATTATATGAATACTTTAACAGTAATTAACGTTAGTTTAAACACTAACAGTATTACTACAAAAGATTTAAACACCTGTTGAACAGTTGATTAGAAAAAAATTCAGTACATAATGGTGTCAAAACAACTGTTCAATAGATGTTTAGATCTTTTGTGGTCAGACCGTTAGTATGTACTTTAAATATTATTATGACATTT
This sequence comes from Lysandra bellargus, assembly GCA_905333045.1. NCBI lineage: Eukaryota > Metazoa > Arthropoda > Insecta > Lepidoptera > Lycaenidae > Lysandra > Lysandra bellargus. The sequence continues at coordinate 6,390,292 of HG995359.1, forward strand.
TAGGTATATAATATAGAGCAGTATTTTTTAAACCTAATTCGAAGCAGTATGTTAAGGTAATAATAATATTAATTGTAATATACGGTTTAAGGTGAAAGTGTTCTATGTTTTAAATGTACAAAACAATATTATGGTTATGTATTTAAAATGATTATTTTTGTGCCAACCCTACTTCAAAATTTCTTGCCAGAAAACAATGAATCATAAAAGTGGGACCAATCGCTAGATGAAAAAATGATAAAAATTCATATCTGGTCATTGGTCCCAGTGGGCCCAAAAACTTTGGGACGAAACACCAGAGTACTCGATAAATCGATCTAGCTAGAAATCATTTTTAGAAAATGACATTTTATTCGTGTTTTATCGAATACCGAGCAGAGCTCGGTCAAATAGCTAGTTAATGTTTATAAGTGTGGCGGTAAATATTTATCGTCAATACACTATTAGTCAGATAGTAAACTATCAGTATTTATATGGAAAAGGTTAAAATGTTCCATCTAAAAAGTAGCTAAAGTCATCTCTGAACACAGATTTCATACTATATTTATACCATACTTACTATAGTACAAAATCCTACAAATGGTCGCTCACCTGTCCCGATATTAATTTTATTATTACCTACCCCAAAAAATGTAAAACTTTGCTTAAAAGTTGCAATAAGAGTGGAAACTAAAATTAATTTAAAAAAAAACCGGCCAAGTGCATGTCGCAATATAAGGTTCCGTAGTACCGCTAGTTTTTATTTTATTTTTGTAGGGTCAATGAATGTAACGTGTTTTACACTACTAACAACATCATCTGCAGTCTCAGTTACTTTCAAAGGAATTTGAACGAAAAGTTCCTTTATACTTCGCCAAATATTTTTTTTTTTAGTTTATTGACTACTCAATAACTTATGAAGTCTTCTTGGCCGTGATAGTTTTCCTTTTAAATTCAGCATATTTCCTACTCCCGTGAATTGTTTCACATTTCCAGAAGCAATCGTTTAGCTGGTAGAAGGGGGTGACATTGGATTTTTTCCACTCATTTCACAAACGGATCCCTAAATTGGAAAATAACCTATGACTACTCATAATATTTTTAAAAAACCTATCCAACGACACCCAACCCAAAGGAGTGGACGCGAAAAAAAAATCCCCGCTTGACGTGTAGGGAAGGTACCATAAAAAAATATTTTTTTAAGATTTCATGTACCATTTTGTTGCCATCATTAATATGTGCATTCGTGCCAAATTACAGCTCTGTAGGTCTTATAGTCTCTGAGCAAAACCGGGGACAGACAGACGGACAGACGGACAGACCGAAACTATAAGGGTTCCTTGTTGACTACGGAACCCTAAAAAGGTAATTTCAAAATTTTCACTCACGATAGTTTTAATGAAATTCATTATTCACATAACTATGACTGTTGCTAGGGAAGATTAATTTAAGTATGCCATAAACTTCCGCTACTGCTGGTAATAAGCTCGCAGAATTTTACTGCGACATAAAATAAAGCCTTTTGTCTTGAATTTTAACAAGACTGGCAAAACGACATACGCGCTAAAGTCCAGTATCACCAAAATATTACGATGATTACTTGAACGTTAACAAAGAGATATTAATCTGACTTAATTCTTAAATTTAAATTAGTTTATTTTTTATTTATACTCTCGTAATATTTTATATATAAAATTCTCGTGTCACAATGTTAGTCCACGAACTCCTCCGAAACGGCCTTACTGATTTTTACCAAATTTTATATGCATATTCAGTAGGTCTGAGAATCGGCTACTCGGTACTTTATATATTGATAAGTGCTGTTGTTGAATAAATAATACTAAATTATTACAACCTGAGACTGACGGCGATCATTGTTTGTGCGACGAGATAGCGATTGACGTTGCCACGGTGACATACTTATTTAGTCACTTCAATAAAATAATATGGGCGAAATACTTTATAATTATTATGGCAAAGCAACGTCTGCCAGGACAGCTTGTTATTCTATAAAATATTGAAAGGTAATGTCCATTTTTTGACACGAATTAATCTTAATATCATAATTGATTGTATTGGTTGGATTATGATCTTAGCCAATCACAAACGTAAGTAAATAGATATATTTTTATTAAAAAACTTCATAAGCCAGAAATATATCTCAATGATAATATATGAAATACCTAACCTGACTTCGTTTTAGGCAACGATAGATGACAAGACACAAATGTAACAACTGAACTTTTCCGACCCCAACCACATTTTACTACTCATTAAAAATAGACACATAAAAATCGCCTACAAAATGTCGCTTAGTAATAGGATCCGTTCACGTTGTGGCGATCCATTATTATGTATTTTTAAATTCGATATAATCTAAACCGAACTTTATTTACTACATAAAAACATGCACATTGAATTGGCAGACTTGCAGTATCGTGCTTCCTGTTTCATAGAATGGCTCAATATACATCTCAACGCCTCGCTGTTTTGCAATGTGAACTGACCCTAACTGCCAAAAGTCTTCTTGGACCTATTGTAATAAAATTAGTAGAGTCATTAAGTCTGACCGGGATCAGCTAATCTAAGCAAGTGCCGGTTTACGAGCGAATTAAACGACAGTTAATGCTTAATGGTGTAATTCGCCTTATGTTTAGTATGCTCAGCTGTTAGAGCGAGATGGATATATAAATTGTTTTCTGGATTCCAAAAAATTGTAAATTATTGTAATGTAACTTTTAAGGAAAAACAACGAGTTGCACAATATGAAAACGAGGAAGCAGAAGGAGACAGACAAATAATGAGATAATACTTCCTCTCCTACTTTACACTCAGAGTCTTACGAATTTCGATCAGCGTTTTTAAAATTTTCACCCATCGAAAAGCGCTACTCATAAAAAAAGTTTTCACTTCAAAAATTAGAAATTTAAACACAAGCATAGACACTTTCAGCTTTTGGCTTCGTGGAAACTAGTAATCCATATAATGCCAAAGTTAAAAAAAAAAGTAAATACCAAACCATGTAACCAATGAGTACAAAAAGAAATACAGCCTATGCCCTATGCAGGTTTCAAACTGTGCGCCGCGGCGCCCTGGTGCGCCGTGGAAAGGCAAGAGGGGCGCCGCGAGTCGATCCTCCATCATTATCATTTATCAATAACCACAAATATTATAAAATAAAATTATAATGTGAATTAAACAAAGCAGGCAGACGATTAAATAATTATTATTTACTTGCTTAACCTAAGTTCCTAACTATAATAATCATTAAAGGTGTTTATTTATGTATCTTTTTTGTAATAGCTAGGTAGAGTAGGGCGCCGTGATAAATATTAACTTGTGAGTGCGCCGCGGGCTGGAAAAGATTGGGAACCCCTGCCCTATAGTATTTGCATTGATCTCAACGGCGCGTTCAACAGGTTCGTTATATCTGAAAATAGTCGGCTATTAGTATAACGACGTCATAGACACAGATAATGACGACATTTTCTTTCCCTAATATCGCGGGAACTAGCTGTTGCCTGTTACTAGCGGCTTTGCCGGTGTGAAATAGGTGGAGTATTTAGATCTTGTTTTTAAGGGGTGAAATAAAATAATATTTTAGCAGATGCGACTTACACAATCGCACGTATGCCAAATTATTAGATCGACAAAATTTTGAATTTTGTACACAAGAGATGATAATTATTCTATTTTTGGGCTCCTTGGATTTGGCACGTAAGTTGATAAATATAAAGAACCAATGTAGTTTTCTTAGAATTATAACTTTGAGAAACCCACAAGCAGGGTTTATCTTTTAACACAAACACCAGTTTCATAATATATATTATACTACTGAATCAACTTTCTTTCTTTGATAGTAAGTACCAGAAAATAAATATTTTTAAGTACTCCTTAAATAGTATGATGTAAATACTAAGATTCAATATTAAACTAAGTAAATACCTAATTCCAATAAGACATTGGTGATGAAGTGAAATGTTTACTAAGATTTTGTTCAATTTACGACAAAATTCGTGATAACATTTTGGAGATAAGATTTTCCTGTGGGTCGTAAATTATTTTTTCTTGCCGTTGATAATGCCGGGGTGTTACTTCTGTAGCGTGTTGACGTTTCAAAATGGCCGTGCACCGTCCGCAACAAAAATATTGCACATAAGACACAGGTTAGACGGTCATGAGACTGCCTAACGGCTAACCTGTGATGAGATATTGTGTGTGATGTGATGAGATTGATGACAATCTGATTGACGGAATATTGATAGTTATAAAAAGTTCATATTAAAAAAAAAAGCGGGTTGCACTCCGGGAGTGCCGGCAGAAGTGAAAACTTGATTATTAACGTTGTGCATTTTTTTAACCCATTTTTTATGAAAATCGATTATTAAAAAATCGATTTTTTTTAATTAATCGAAACCCTTACAATCAATTAAGTTTTTAACCCATTTTTTATAAAAATCGATTTTTTTTAATTAATCGAAACCCTTACAATTCGAATTCGAGTTTTCGAGTTTTCGAGTTCGAGTTCGAGTTCGAGTTCGAGTTCGACACAAAACACTACTTTCCAACCGTCTTACGGTTTTTCTATGGTTTTTCGATCAACAAGAAAATCTGACGCGAGTTTCACAGTTTTTACCCATCCCACAAAAGTGCTCAACGCCGCTAAAGAAGTTTTCACTTAAAAATACGATCAATCCATCAATCCGTGGGTCAGGCGATCAAATTTTCGTCAATCTTTACCGGATTGATGGATCAGATTGATGAAAATTTGACCGTGTAACCTGTGACTAAGAAAAAAATATAATGTTACTTGTTGACTGAACTCAGCTCCGTTGCGCCAAAATTCGTTTATCGTGCGGGAACCGTACATTTTTTCGAGATAAAAAGTATGCTATGATCTATGTCCTTTCTCGGGACTTAAATTATCTTTATACCCAGTAAAATCGGTTCTGTTATTCAGCCGTGATGAAATAACAGACAGATACACTTTCGCAGTTATAATATTAGTATGGTTGGATAATAACGATGTTAAAAAAGTCAAAGTTTGATGAATGATGATAGAAAATCATTAAAATATTATCTTTAGTAACTATTGTAAAATTTAATTAATTTTGCCGATGTCAGAATATTAATTATTATTAAAAGTTACCACCTAACCGCTTGCAAGCTCATAAGCAACATCGATAGCTAGTTAGGTGACATATTTGGAAGGTATTAGTTGATATAATAGTGACAAAAACCTATTCGACGTTTGACGGATACCTAAATATAGAGATTTTGATAAGCTTTAACCTAAATTTAAGCATAGCTATACCTTCTGACATGCGATTATATAATCGGAAATCAGAAGGTATAGCTAAGCTTAAATGTATATAGATCAAAACATAATATATGATTAAATATACACAAAATCAAACCCTTTGAAATCCAACAAAATTAATCAAACTGGGACAACTGGATCAAACAAATAATAATTTTCGTTATTTTTCCAACGGTACCCCGCGGCGTTTTGCCCCAACATATTTTCGGTAAAATCATCTAGATACATTAAAACGTTCCTTGGGGAAATGGTTAATTTGAAGATTCGCCTCGGGCCTCATATAAATAACATTATAGGCGATAAATATAATGTAACATAAATAATGAGGTTACACGTGTAAATTTTATTCAAGTTATTGAATGTTATGTCCAAGCACGTCCATTTTTTGAGCATTTTAGCTCCTTTTTAGCATTCCTTGCTCCAAGCATAAAAACGGGACCTTTCATAAAAAAACGCATTTTATTGCCTTTTTAGGGTTCCGTAGTCAACAAGGAACCCTTATAGTTTCGGTCTGTCCGTCCGTCTGTCCGTCTGTCTGTCTGTCTGTCTGCGGTTTTACCTATATAATATATGACTATAAGACCTACAAAGCTGTGATTTGGCATGAATACACATATTAATGATGGTAACAAAATGGTACATGAAATCGTAAAAAAATATAATTTTTTATGGTACCTCCCCTGCACATCAAGTGGGGATGAATATTTTCTTTCGCGCCCACCCCACCGTGTGGGGTGTCGTTGAATAGGTTTTTTAAAAATATTGCGAGTATTTATAGATCATTTTCCGATTTAGGGATTCGTTTGTGAAATATTAAGTTTTAAAGTGGAAAAAATCGTTAGAGTCCAGTGTCCCCCCCTTCTACCAGCTAAACGGTTGATTCTGGAAATGTGAAAAAATTCACGGGAGTAGGAAATATGCTGAATTTAAAAGGAAAACTATCACGGCTAAGAAGACTTCATAAGTTATTGAGTAATAGTCGATCAACTAAAAAAAATGTATTCGGCGAAATATAAAGGAACTTTTCGTTCAAATTCCTTTGAAAGTAACTGAGATGGTGTTGTTAGTAGTGTATTATTATTTTTAACAAAAAATTAAAACCGACTTCCAAGGTAAAACAATAATAACATCCTTATAATATGAACTAAAAAGTATTAAATAATTATTCCTATCTAATAGTGCCTTTTTACGAATTCGGCTAAAACTCAACTATTTCTGTACTCAATCTTCATCATTTTGAAGTCGGTACCAGATGAATCTTCTGTTCTCTGACAGAATATTTGAAACTTTTGGAACTGGCACCGACTTCAAAATTATGAAGATTAAGTACAGAAATAGTTGAGTTTTAGCCGAATTCGTAAAAAGGCACTATTAGATAGGAATAATTATTTAATACATTTTAGTTCATATTATAAGGATGTTATTATTGTTTTACCTTGGAAGTCGGTTTTAATTTTTTGTTAAAAATAATAATTTCACTCTTTTTAGTTACCTAGTAAGCAAACGCGTACTATACGTAGAATAATACACGTGTATATTATTCTACGTATCTTATTACAGTCACACTTACAAAATATTATAATATCAGCTGCAGCCTGCAGATAATTTTAAACAATCATTTAAAAAAATCGAAGTGAACACGTGTGACGTGCTAAGTAGCCGGTCACCGGACTAGTTTCAATAGGCTGGCACTCGTTCGACATGTGCGACAAGCACACGCAGCGCACATAGTACCTCCGTGAGTAATTTGTATTCTGTGCATAGTACCCGGCCCGCGCCCGCGCCGCCGCGCGCTTGCTTGACAGCCCTGGCAGATATGCGATGCGATGCGTTATTATACTATGAACGCTAAACGCAATGCAAAAGGTTGAAATTAGGTTGTTTTCCAGAATATCTCGGCGAAGTGGAACAGAATGTTACATTATCGAAGCAACTTTAACTTCTCAGGAGTAACGTCAAATGTGCGCCTTATGTTCTGGAGATAAGGTTGAATTTGGTGACATTGGTGACCCTGACGTGGTAATGATGATGATGATGATGATGAATGTAATTTGCATAGTAGCATATGCTTTCAGTTCTTAAAACAGTGCCTAAACTCCCAAACTTGTATCTATAAGGAATCCGGAGTTCTCTTAGTAGCTTCGGAACCATAGTATACATCGGTGCAAAATCTTGCGTTTTGGTAGCATATGCTTAGGATGCTTCTCATAAAACCAAAATCACCATATGTTTCCATATAAATTTCGAGGAGTTCCCTCGATTACTCATGGATCCCATCATCAGGTCACCACTTTTATGAACATGGTACCAAATTGGAGTGAAACCTAATACAACACAACAAAAATTTCGAAAATCGGTTCACAAACGGCGGAGTAATCGTTGAACATACAAAAAAAAAAAAATATATCCTCGTTTTTTTGGAAGTCGGTTAAAAATACGCTATAAATGTACGTTCATTGACCATAAAAAATTGACAAAAACTAGCGGTATTACGGAACGGGAACCCTATATTGCGCGTGGCCCGACAGTCGACACGCACTTGGCCGGTTTTTTCTTTTTGATATTGATAAAATATGGTTCGGAATCCCTTCGCACGCGAGTCCGGCTATATACGGTCTCTCCTACTTTGGTCCATGAAAAATGCAAGTGATTACAAAACTTGTGTAATCATAGACGAATACACATATTTAAATGTGTATAATAATTGTCAACAATTTTAGATATAACACTTTACAAATGGCATACATGGCTATCCAACGAACGGCATCACAAAAAAAGATATTATGATTAATTGATATAAGAAGTAAAATCACAAAATACTGCTTTTACTTCAGCTAAATTATAATGAAATCTGAAAGTAATACATTGAGGACAAAAAGGAAAACTCTTTCGTCGATTAGCGCAATTTGAATAGAAAATAAACGCAATATAAATGTACGCAAATGACAAAACTTTTTTCGGGATAACAAAAAAAGGTTTCAACAAAAAGAGTAAAAAGTTTCGTCACGAGACTCCCATTGTTTTTGTGAACAGTACTTTATATCTAAATACGAGCTATTGCCCGCGGCATCGCTCGCGTTAAGAAGTATTATTATATACAAACTTTCATCCCCTATTTTAACCCTTGGGGTTAGAACTGATCAAAATCCTTTCTTAACGGATGCCTACGCCATACATCTACCTGCACGCCAAATTTCAGCCCAATCCGTCCAGTGGTTTGGGCTGTGCGTTGATAGATCACCATGTCAGTCAGTCACCTTTGAGTTTTATATATTATTTAGATTGAATCATCAATTTTATCATTACTTCACAGTTCAAAATAATTTATTTATTTTGAACTGTGAATTAAACAAGATTAATTTGATGTAACTTTATATTTCTTATATTGTTTTAACATAGCGATAAATATTAACATAATTATTATGTATACAGTATGTTTTTAGTAATTCACAACATATTAATAAATAAAATAGTTTAACAAGTTATTTTCTGCAACGTCAAGGCAAAAGAAGTTTAAAAAATAATAAAATAATATAATCATTTATTTGGGGCTTTTGAGACCCATAACATCACATCTAACCAATTCCATTACATTATTGTTACATTAAAATTACAATACATTTAAAATGTAATATGATTAAGTTATAAAAATTAAAAAGTATTAGATCCTTTACCGTACTCCTTGTATGATTTCGTTGCTTTAATCAAGTACAGTAATTTCGAAACAAATACAGTAAAAACCATCAAATAATATTAATATAATAATACTAGCTGTCCCGGTGAACTTCGGTTCACTTTAAAACCTTCCCTGGACTTCTACGAATATCAATTTAGCCGTTTACGAGTTTTAGCGTTACTAACACAATTGAAAATCCATTTTTATATATGTATATGGATAATAACTTCTTTTAACCCATCAAGCCCCATAAGTTCACTGTTGAGCGAGACACATTAGAATAACAATAGATTTCCAAGAATCCACGATCGAAGGATTAAAGTATTTCAGTTTCTTTCAGTTTCTAAACAGCATAGATATAAATATTTAATACAGACCTTACTATTGTATGCATTTAGAATACAAAAGATAAACATTTCATAAAAACATGAGTTTGTGACTGCATTTGTACGATAAAAGTGGCATTGTCTACTTGTACCGAGATATCATTATGTATCTCGTTTTAAATTCTATTACATTTATACGTTGTATTTTTCACAGAATGTTCGTTTTATTATTTTCTTTAGTATATTCGAGTAAAACAGTAGGTAAATCATACATCTAATTTTTTTTTAATTTGTTTATCAGGCGTTAAGCGTAATTATTTGAAAAAAATATATCCTTATATTCCTTTTCCCGGAATAATAGGTATCTACCAAAAGTCTTTTAAATTGGTTTGAAGGCTTAGGTGTAAAGACAGACAAAAAGATATTTTTAAATTGTTAATATTTATAAAGAAACTCAAATTACGACAGCGAGTTTGAAAACAAAAGAAAGATTATCATCATCGGTGGAAAAATAATAAATACTTTTCGAGAATCCATTAGCAAAAAATACAATGTTATTTCTCATCGAAATAGAAATAAACTGAAAAGTAGTTATCTCAAATAACATTGGAGTTATTTTCGTAAAATGTCGTCATTTCGCTCCGAGTAAATTAATTTAATCAAGAAATTGGGGTCTTCCTTCTAATTAGCGGTAGTGCTCGCGATTACAATGATTTATTGTGGAATACGAAATGAACACAATCCTTTGTTACAGGTCCTCGAGATGAAGCCGCTCAAGTAGACACGAAATCAGACAACCATAATGTCAATTCGCAAGGAAAAGACGAGGAGACATCATGACAGCGAACCCCCGATTATGATATAGATAGGACCAACAAAAGTATGCATACCGAATGGGGCAACGAAACGTTATACAATGAGAGCAACGCTTACGATAAGAGCCAAAATGAAAGCAACGCCGATCCGATCGAGGACATTGCGGTCCAGGCGGCTTTCTGCACGGCGTATAGCATCATATTTGTGGTCGGACTGTTCGGTAACGCCTTAGTCTGCTATGCGGTGATCAGGAATCGGGCGATGCAAACAGTCACTAATCTGTTCATCACGAATTTAGCACTGTCCGACATATTGCTTTGCGTGTTTGCCGTTCCGTTTACACCTCTCTACACGTTCCTCGGCAGATGGGTATTCGGCAGCCTGCTGTGCCATATCATGCCCTACGCCCAGGGCTGCAGCATCTATATTTCCACGCTCACGCTCACGTCGATCGCAATAGACAGATTCTTCGTCATCATCTACCCGTTTAAGCCCCGCATGAAGATTAAAACGTGCATCGGCCTCATTATTTTCATCTGGGTTTTCTCTCTCATAGTCACGTTTCCGTACGGATACTACATGGCCTTCCACGACATTTACTGCTCGGAGAAGTGGCCCTCGGATCAGATCAGGAAGGCTTTCGGGGCCGGCACTACCATAATGCAATTCGTCATACCCTTCATAGTGATGGCGTTCTGCTACACATGCGTCAGCATAAAACTGAACGACAGATTGAAATCTCGCCCGGGCAGCAAGAACAGTAAGAAAGAGGACGCCGAGAGGGAGAGAAAGAGACGAACGAACAGAATGCTGATCGCGATGGTCACGATATTCGGCGTGTCGTGGCTCCCCCTCAACTCAATAAACATAAGCAGCGATTTCTACTCGTTCGCGGAGGATTGGAAGTATTACATGGTTCTATTTTTCGTCGCCCACTTCATAGCGATGTCGTCGACGTGCTACAATCCGTTCCTTTACGCTTGGTTGAACGAGAATTTCCGCAAGGAATTCAAGCAGATTTTGCCGTGCTTGGGCGCTTTAGTGACGAAAAAGTCGAAGCGGAACTTCAACCAGTCGGAAAAGACGGGGATGTATAGATCGGAGAAAACTTGTAACGGGAACGAGACTATACAAGAATCTCTCCTGACTTCGACTGTGAATAAGGTGCCGTCGGTGCGGTATAAGATTCAGGATGAGACCATGAAGGTTTATTTATACGACGAGGAGAACGTCAGTCCTGACGAAAAGCCGGAAGGAAACCCCAGTCCGGATGACGACGTCATCAACATGTACATGCTTGTAGATAAATCTGTAAATACTTCGGAAAAGGAACCAATCGTCTCTGCCCTTTAAAATGTGGTGAGTATCGTTAAGAGCCCGGGTTACCCTCGAAATTCTCAATACCAAAATCATTTTGTCATACGAAAGTATTTAACATGTTTGAGTTATTTTTCAGCTTAAAATACTAAATACTAAAAAATATTTTTTAGAGTTGAAATATTTTGTAGTAAATTTAATATTTATGTATATATATTTTTAGTGTTTTACTCTATTTTTAGTGTTTAAATATTTATTAGTAAATTTAGTAAAAAAAAAATTATACACAAAAATTTTTTTTTAGTGTTTAAATATTTTGAAATTAATTTTTGTACAGGAACCTAGGTAATTACTATTTTAAGCTGAAAAATAACTCAAACATGTTAAATATTTTCGTATGAGAAAATGATTTTGGTATTACGTATGTATGAGAATTTCGAGGGTAACCCGGGCTCTTAATTGCACTTTATTAGCTACTAGTTGAAGCCCGCAACTCCGTTGCGCAAAAATTTGTTTATTGCGCGGGAACCGTACATTTTTCCGGGATAAAAACTATCTTATGTCCTTTCCCGGGACTCAAAGTATCTCCATGCCAAATTTCAGCAAAATCAGTTCAGAGGTTGGAGCGTGAAGAGGTAACAGACAGACAGACTTTTCTGATAGACAGACATACTTTCGCATTTATAATATTAGTGTGGAAGTATGGATTCCTGGCCATTTAGCCGAAACTTTTTTGTTTTCGTTTCGTTATAGAATCGCCGATCAAAATGTATGGAATTGACATAAGACGAGTCGAACGTCAACGTCATAATATTAACGAACGCTTATGTCAATTCCATACATTTTCATCGGCGATTCTATAACGAAGCGAAAACGAAAACATTTTGGCACACCCCCCAGATTTCTGACATACCGTACAGAGATATTATATACTTAGCAGAATTTCTAAGTTTTAAAACAAAACGATACTAATAATATTTTATGGTAAATATGATGACCGCAACTCCGTTGCGCCAAAATTAGTTTATCGTGCGGGAACCGTACATTTTTCCGGGATAAAAACTATCCTATGTCCTTTCCCGGAACTCAAAGTATCTCTATGCCTTTCAGTTCAGAGGTTGGAGCGTGAAGAGGTAACAGACAGACAGACAGACAGACTTTTCTGATAGACAGACACTTTCACATTTATAATATTAGTATGGAAGTATGGATTCATAGGTAGCGACCACAAAAAAATTGTGCTGAATTTTGTTTGTCACAAAACACTTACGAAGTTAAAACATTATTCTTTTCCGGGGGCTTAAAGTTTCTTCATAGCTCTATAAATCAATTAAGCAGCCAAAGAGTTAAGAGGTTGACAAATATACATTCGTGTTCTGAAAATTAGTATGGCAATGCCTAGCCTGGTAAGGAACCCTTAGGGCCAACCCACACGTACACAACCACACGACAACCACAACCACACCACAACCACACCACAACCACACCACGTGGTCGGGCGTATATTTTGTATCGTAAATGAACTGGACCATTCACACGTACCACATTTTGCAGTCGTTGTCGACCACTTGTGTGATACCGACCACATCGCAACCACGGCCGACCACATCGCAACCACAACGTTGCGTCGATGCAACGACAGTGCACGCACACCGCCCGCGCTCTTCCTCTCCCCCCCTCCGTTTCATTATCTTTCGTACGTAACCACATCGCAACTACTGGCGATAACGCAATCGGCCATGTCGACATTTTGTAGGGACCACAACGCAACCACAAAAAGCTGCAGCGACACCATTCACACGTAACCACAGCTCGACGACATTTTGTCGTTGCGATGTCGTGTGGTTGTGGTAACTGGTACGTGTGGGTTGGCCAATGTACGAGCCCAACTCGCACAATGGATTTTTAATTTATTGACAACATTTTTAACATACAAATATGAATATTATTGTTCTTGATGCTGCAAGTCAAAACTATTTAACTTTAACTACGTGGATGTCTAGAGTTTAACGGGCTCATAAATATTTTACGACGAATTGTGAACGGCGGAGTAAAATTTTCATGAAAATCACCAAGACTTATAAAACGCGGTAACTCTTATGACCTGCGAATAATGAGATAGGTATTTTTATCGCCGAGTGAGTGAGTTTACCGGAGGCCCAATACCTACCCTATACCCTTCCCTTCCTTATTCCCTTCCCATCCCTACCCTCCCCTATTACCCTATTCCCTCTTGAAAGGCCGGCAACGCACCTGCAGCTCTTCTGATGCTGCGAGTGTCCATGGGCGACGGAAGTTGCTTTCCATCAGGTTACCCGTTTGCTCGTTTGCCCCCTTATTTCATAAAAAAGTATCCTATGTCCTTTCCCGGGGGCCGGGACTCAAAGTATATCCATACCAAATTTCAGCAAAATCGGTTAAGCGGTTTGAGCGTGAAGAGGTGATAGACAGACAGACAGACACACTTTCGCATTTGTATTATTAGTATGGATTGATATAAAATGTTTTAATGTAAGTATAAAACGGAGTACAGGCCGCTTTCCCAAGAGATTTTCACATAATATTTTATTTAATGCACTTTATGGTATTCCAATTTTCTGGCTTAGTGGTTCATTATATATCTTCATTTATGTCAACGTAAAAATTGAACGCAAAATACTCATGAGGCTTTTAAAAGATTAGGTGCCTAATTAATAATAATTGTCCTTCTCTCTTTGATACAGAGGACTGCTATTATTACAAATTATTATAAAATAACAATAAGTCGAGAGAGTACTTTGTTTTGTGATAGATCGTTTCGATCCGGGAAAAACAACGGAAAATCTGCGCTGAGCAGAAGCCTTTACCATTATTTTTTTATTGTATTTATTTCAGGCTACATAGGCCCATACAATATATACCTTAATGACTAACATACATATCAATTATATACACTTAATAACTACACTTTGTCACTTAGTTATCGGCGACGTGACGCGCGCTTCATTCCGGAGTCTTCCCCGGAACCTTCGGTAGACCACATCAGTCGGCCAGAATTCCTCCGCTTCAAAGGTCGACAGAAGATGCGTTGGTACTCTCATCATATAACTTACACCTATAGCTTTTGAGAAACCATTTGTGACCAATCGAAACGATCTACCCTAAAATTGATTGAGCAAGCAATTACCACAATAAAACTAAAACTTTATCCAGTAAAATTTATTTTACAACCAAGCATTCAGCCATATAACTCGAAGATCTCGTTAAAAGCATATTCGAAGAGTCTCAAGTTTTATTTTTCTTACAAACCTGTGGATTTGGCGCCTATTCAAATACTCGCTGGCTGACTACTGAGTACTGGGTTACTAAACCTATTTAGAGTTGTGTAATACACTCTTGACGTGATATTATTTTCTGTGTATTTCAAGTAGCCGTCGTCCGCGGCTTCAGTCGATATGTCGCAGCCAACTGATTAAAATAGCCGTTCAATCAAACAGGCTAAATATTCAATTAAAAAGCTAGACGTGTAATTAAATGGCGTTGTTCAGTCAAAGGACTTGAACGGCTATTTTAACCAATAAAAGTTATTTAACATCTTTAGAGTCCAAATGGCAAAAGAACTCTGTTTAGTTTTTTTTAATACGCCATAAATTGTAAACTACAATTAACTTTTCATTCAATCATCCCAGTATAAAAATAAAATCTTTTTTGCTTTAGAATGGTTTCAATTTTAGAAAGGTTCCGTACCTTTGCGCGAGAGTTCGACTCGCACTTGGCCAATTTATTATAACATTAAATTGCCCAGTATGTCCGAATAGATAGAGCTTTCTTGTGTTCAATATTGTGATAAAAAAGAAAACTTCTGTAAAGCACTGTGAACGTTGTAATGTCATGTTTCTAGACTTTATTTATTAATTTCAACACTCTCCTCCTCTCCTCACATTTTGACCTTTCCATTTCGTTATTTTAATAACCTCCATGAAGAGGAATTCTAAAAATTTAAAAACTTTTATCTTTTCAGATTAATTTCTAAATATAAATATTGGGTACAAATATTTCAAAAATGTTTAATGAAAACGGCATTCAAAATATTTCACAAGTAGCTTTTTCCTGCGATTATTTTCACGCGTGAAATATTATGTATGTTCCATACTATTATTATGAAAGTCTGTCTGTTACCTGTTTACGACTAAGCCGCTGAACCCACGGGCGTAGCTTTAATAAGGGGGGGGGGGGGGGGGGTCCCCCTAACGTAAAAAGCGGCCAAGTGCGAGTTGGAATCGCCCATGAATGGTTCCGCAGCAGCAAATAGGAAACGTGTTTAGGGAATCAAAAATATTTTTTAAAATACATATACTGCACCGATTTTAATCGGCGAGGTATATATATAATTGTCGATTGGACAAGTAAGATGGATAGTAATGGGGGGGTCCGGACCCCCAGGACACCCCCCTTATATACGCCCATGGCTGAACCGATTTGGTATCGAGATACTTTGAGCCCCGGGTAAGGACATAGGATACTTTTTATCCCAGAAAAATGTACAGTTCTCACGCGATAAACGATTTTTGGCACAACGCAGTTACGATAATATATTTGTATAATATTTTTGTTAAGTAGTAATGTAAGTATTACGTGACTAAACACGCTGAGATAGAAACTTTAGTCTATCATTGTTTGCACAGGACGTAACATGTTGCAAAACTAGACAAATTTTAGTCCTAGCTTATGTGTGTTTAAATACGTTAGTCCTGTAATAGATTACAAATCAAAGACTCTTAACATAACAAAGCTTCATTAATTTTTTTTTATGAAACAAGGGGGCAAACGAGCAAACGGGTCACCTGATGGAAAGCAACTTCCGTTGCCCATGGACACTCGCAGCATCAGAAGAGCTGCAGGTGCGTTGCCGGCCTTTTAAGAGGGAATAGGGTAATAGGGGAAGGTAGGGATGGAAAGGGAAGGGAGTAGGGGAGGGAAGGGAATTGAATAGGGTAGGGGATTCGGCTTCCGGTAAGCTCACTCACTCGGCGAAACACAGCGCAAGCGCTGTTTCACGACGGTTTTCTGTGAGAACGTCGTAGGTCTCCGGTCGAGTCGGCCCATTCGTGCCGAAGCATGGCTCTCCCACGTATACGAGTATACCTACTTTGTAATTTGTACATTTTTGAAGCATAATACTGTATATTATTATTATCCATTCTTTCATACTAATATTTTAAATGCGAAAGTGTGTCTGTCTGTGTATTAACCTCTTCACGCCTGAACTGCTGAACCGATTTTGCTGAAATTTGGTATGGAGTTACTTTGAGTCCCGAGAAAGAACATGGGATACTTTTTATGCTGGAAAAATGTACGGCTCTGGTGTGATAAACCAATTTCGGAGCAGCGAAGTTACGGGCGACATCTAAAATATATTTCCTTAATTTTCACATTTCACCCTCTGTACCATATTTTTGCAAATAAAAATTATTATAATAATAATTATTATTATTATTATCATTATGAAATTTTCTCTTTCATCTAATAATAATATTATTTGCCTATCACGTCCGGTGATTTGGCCCAAAAAACGGGAAATCCCACATTATAATAAAATTACAACATTTTATTTAGCAAAACAGAAAATTAAACCGTTTTAAGCCCCCGGCGAGATTGGTGCGGTACTCGGTAGCTGGGATTTAGGAAATTAATTTATAATTCGAATTATTTATTGGAGTACTCGGGCTATTGGACCCGAAAAAATTGGACCCATTGGGACCGATGACTAGATATGAATTTTTAACATATTTTCATCTAGCGACTGGACCCACTTTTATGATCCATTGCTTTCTGGCAAGAATTTTGAAGTAGGGTTGGCACAAAAATAATCATTTATAACAATAATATTATTATTTTGTATATTTAAAACTTAGAACACTTATTAACTTATATTATAATTATTACTATTAAGTAAGTACCTAAATCTACTCGAATCGTATAAGTCGAATTATGTTTTAAAAAAATATTTTTAATAATACAGTGTAAACTCTATATAACTAGAAAAAATAATGTATGGAAAGTATTACTCATACTTTAATAATTATAATATTATTACATACTTAATAATATTATTTGAGTGACCTACTGGCAATTGTAATGTTTTGAAACCTAGTAAATTATATTATTATAAACAATAACTAATTCACAATTACAAGGTACACCTAAGAAGTTATTTTGTAATAAAACCTGTGATTTTATTTGATAGAAAAAAAATTACCTACTTTAGTTTTATTTCAATGTTTTTAAATAAAATAAGTACGAAGAATCTTATGTTATTAGTTTTAAAATACTTTATATTAATAATATTGGCCAAATATTGATTTATTTTCTATTATTTTTACTAATTGTTTGAAGTTTTAATTTGTCTTGAGCCTTGACCGATCCCAATAAATATTTTCATACAAAGTAATTATTTGTTTTTTATTCTAATCTACAACTTTTTTGCTGGCCCTACGGACATAAACCCGACAGTCATAAAAAATAATTACTTGGGTCCAATCGCTAGATGAAAAAATGTAAAAAAATCATATCTAGTCATTGGACCCACTGGGTCCAATTTTATGGGTCCAAATAGCCCGAGTACTTATGCTCTTATAGAACTTAATACAGGGTGTTAAGAAATAATAATTTTTCAAAGTAAACTGTAATAACTTGAAGCTTAGGAGATTATGATCTATTTTATGATTTTTGGGATTAAAGGTTGATTCAGACCGCAACGCGACGCGTAGATGCATTTCTAAATTTGGGATTTGACAGATTCGCAAGATGTCTCGATTCGTAATTCAAATCTGTCAAATCCATACTTTATGCCGCACCACGCCAAGGTCTGAATTGACTCTTATGCCTCCTTCTAATAAAAACTGCCAGACACTCTTAATGTTAATACATTATATAGACTTTGAGGTAGTCTGACAGAATGAAGGAACTGCCATGAGTGTCCGGCAGTGGAAGAAGAGATTCCTATATCGAAGGTTAGAAATACTGGATAAGTACCTCCTTGAGTACCGCGATCGAAAGTCCATAGTTGCTGGTCGTTCTTAGCTCTATAGAGGTCATAAATAGGTTAACTTTCAGAAACGCTTACGCCCAAACCGCTGAATCGGTTTTGCTGGGAATGTTACTTTGAGTCTCGGAAGAGGACATAAGATATTTCCTATCCCGGGAAAATGTACAGTTTCCGCATAAAAGAATTCCGGGCATCAACTAGTACTGTATAAAATACAATAAGAAAAGGACAGATTTTGTTTAATTAGTTATTATTACTAAAAAAAAATTTTTTCTACCGCATACTACCACCTATTTGATTCAGGATCTCTCAGGAGCTGTATATTATTTCCCTACAACAAAAAGAACAAAATCGGTTGTCTGTAAAGTCGGTTTACTGATGATAGTTGAACGTGACAACGTCATAGCCTTAACCCCTCAGTTCCGGGAAAAATCTATGCAAAAAGTTGGCAGGTCAATGTGCAAAAAAAAATGGCGCCCGGCCTACCCTCTTTGTAAAATTAATGTAATATCCTTACATACAATCCATATTTTATGTTTGTGTGGACTACATTATAATATATGTTAAATTTTCTATCTATCAAGCCATCATAATAGTATTTAGTCCGATGTGATATTAGTTTCTCAATTATAAACTTTCGAAACTATAATTAGTGACTTGTTCAGAAGAAATAAACGAATAAATTACTCATTATAAATAAAATATTTATAATGAGTAAAATAAACTATTCGCAATGCAAAACGCTACATACATTCGTGAAATCCAGTAAAATCTTCGAACAAAGCACAAGTCATACCTTGACACGTAGGAAATAGAGCACAATTTTGAATAGCCGAAATAATACTAATAGCTCACAGATCGTTTATTTATTTTTCATTCAGAGTGTGGTCAATGTATCAAAGGTCATAACTAACCAAACTTCTTCATACAAAAGTATTCTCTAAGTCATCGAAATACGTAATATAATCGAAACAAAGAGCGCGGCCCAGGTGGGCCTTACGGTTGTTGAGAGACTTGAGAGTGTAAATGGAACGCCTCAGAGCGATCAGCGAGGTAACGCCGCATGAACTGTCATGTTTTTTCGTGCGCGCGTGCGTTCGTGCGCGTTCGTAATATCGAATTATAAGACGTTATCACGTCAAAAGTATTTCAAACTTCACCATAATCTAGTCTAGTTTCAGAGCATATTCGTTGAAAACATATTTTTTTCTCACCTCCGCGCGGAAAACGTCAACTTTCTTTCCGCTGCGCTTACCGATGTTGCCGTTTTCCGCCTCCGTCGATGAGAAAAATAGTATACACACCATGGGCAGTAAATAAGAAAGCCTCAGAACTGATCACATGTTTGTCGACCTCGGCTTCGCCTCGGCCAACAATTACGTGTGATCTGAGACATATTTTCTTATTTTCCTGCCCTAGGTGCGTAATGTACTATTTCCCTGCAAATGTTGGGAACGTGAAAAATTACATCGTGTGACGTATAATATTGAATTGTGCTTATCCTACGATTTACGAACCGTTCACTTTCCTCCCAAAGACATCAATCATCAATGCTCCTTGGCGCAGAACTGATTGATATACAAACACCCTGACAATTGACATACAAACTATTAACATAATAATTAATGACATAGTACCTACTTAATTGAAGTGTTACCCAGTATTAACAATTTGAAAGTGTCGCTTTTCACATAAATGAAGGCTTTATAGGACCGGAAAGATGATTTGATACCAAACAAATATGGATTCTATGTATAATTAGGTATATTAGCGAGATGGTGAAGTAGGTAAGTTACAAGGTGTGTTATATAAGGAAAAAATTAGTAATTGCTCTTATGTTGTAAAATATTAGTTATCTGGTTCATCCACTCACATCTTCAATTATTACAAAGCTCAAAGATGACATCGCTAGCCCCGGGCAATAAAGGCATAATATCAAAAATCGTTTAATTGTTCAGGAGAGACAAAATAAGCTAATTTGCTTATAGTGCAGCGTACAGTGGTCCAAAACAAGCGTTGAAAGTGTCTATTGACGACACGACAAACTCGGCAGGGAGGTATCGTCAAGTTGGAGTAGAGCTGAGTGGACTGTATCTTGAGGGTTCAGTCCTGAAGAAGGTAGGGTACAAGTAGAAGAGAAACACCAGGTGAAATTTGGTACTGCAGCCGCGGTCGAGGGTCGGTCCAGCAGGGATTCGACTTGCTTCTGTGGTGTTCGTGTTGCGAGTGAGTTTGCACTGGGAAAGTGCGTGTTTATATACAAATTTGTTTTGTTAGAATCTATAGGATTCTATCGGTTGTTGTCGGGTATATAGATGCTGGCGGGAAAAATTCCGAATCATTCCCGTCGAATACTTCGGAAGTATTCCGAAATATTCCGAAACTTTGAGAATATTTCAACTGTCAAAAAAACGAGGAAAATTGCGCTTGGAAGTTGTAAACTATTTATCTTTAACTTAAATAGACAAACGATGATATTTGATTCTGTGTTAAAGTGTTAAATAAGTACACAATTCTCATACAAAATGTGACACAGCACAATAAATAAATAGTAACTACTATTTAATTTAATTAATCCCATCCATACTAATATTATAAAATATGGGAAAGTGTGTCTGTCTGTCCGTCCGTCCGTCTGTCTGTCTTTTGCCTCTTCACGCTCGAACCACTGAACCGATTTTGCTGATATTTGACTTTTATAACGCGGGAACCGTACAGCAAAATCGGTTCAGCGGTTCGAGCATGAAGAGGTAACAGAGAGACAGACAGACAGACATACTTTCGCATTTATTATTTAATAATATTTATTTATTTAATAATATTTAATAATATAATATTAATATAGTATAAAATAAACATTTATATTTAACTTACGTATGTGCCACTGAACAAATAATTCAATCATCCGCCACAAACCACAAACAAACACGTATATTTCTATTCAATTATTCCGGCGAAATATTCAAAGGAAACATTCGATTGCGGGGTACGAATCTTTCCGCGGGGTGAGGGAAAACTTCTCCGGGGAGCATCTCCCTTCCGGGCCGCCGCGGTCGCCCGCTCGACGGGCGAGCGAATTGTGCGAGCGGGTGACGGCGGCGCGGAAGGGAGATGCTCTCCGGAGAAGTTTTCCCTCACCCCGCGGAAAGATTCGTACCCCGCAATCGAATGTTTCCTTTGAATATTTCGCCGTGGCAGTCGGCGCGCGCGACGCGGTGGCAGTGGCCGGCGCCCCTCGGGCGACGCTCTATGCGCGGCGGCGATCGACGATTGATGCAAATTTTATTTTTCATTTTTCAGCAAAAATAAAAATTCATATTTTTTTTTATTAAATTCATTATGAATAATTCTAATTTAAAGAAACTTTCCCAGAAGTATTCCGGAATTATTCCGAATTTTTCAGAAGTTTTGCAACTATAGTCGGGTATATGCAGTCCGTTTATTCAAAAAGTACAAATGACATTCTTATAAGCTAATATAACAGTAAACAGGCATTCTTATAACACTAATTAACAGTAAAAACGTAAATAAATGTATAAAACGAAAGAGACAACAACAATATTAGAGTGAGACACACTATACTTAAGCTAGAAAGGGACAACAATATCAATTGTGTGAAACACACTACATTTCTGTGCGAAAGGGACAGCAATAACACAAAAATGAGACAACAATATAACTTATTCTAATAGGAAATTATTCAAATGTAAAAATGTATAATAAAAAGGGAATAAAACCTAAGCTATTATTTACAGTGTCATAATATGAAAGTTATTTTTTTACCTATTTAACCATATCAAAATAATAATTGTAATAGTAATTTATTGAAATAATTGAAAAAAATGTATAATACAATTACTAATCAGCGATATTGTTTCAATTGCAACATTGTTTATTGACTTTATAAAAGCACCAAACCGCTTGAGATTTACGACTGTAATAACATAATACGACGTATTTTTCGCTTTAGATTGCGAGTGTACCAGCCGATTACTCTCTTCTTCTGGCGAATCTTACAGCGAAAACTTAGCTGTATCGTATCTTCGCCGAATTTTTTAGTTATGTTTCATAGAGTAATGCAATAATACAGTTTTAGTCATATGAGAATTTTCCATTCCATAAATCTGTTGTCATTTATTATACCCAAAATGTTATTTTAAAAATATGAAATAAATAGAGGTGGTAGACTAATACTCAGAGAAGCCAAAATGACAAATAACATTAAAAAGGGCGTAACCGGCGTTTACCGCTTTGTTGCCCGGGGTCAGCGACATATTTGTTTATTCGCGCCATAAAGTGAATATACCTAGGTATAAACTTTATGGTTCGCACTGAATGGGATTCGAAACTACTGGAATGATTTAGTAAAATTATCTTATATATAAAATTCTCGTGTCACAATGTTAGTCCACGAACTCCTCCGAAACGCCTTTACTAATTTTTACCAATTTTTATATGCATATTCAGTAGGTCTGAGAATCAGCTACTCGGTACTTTATATTGATAAGTGCATTTGTTGAATAATTAATAGTAAATTATTACAACTGAGACTGACGGCGACCATTGTTTGTGCGACGGGATAGCGATCGACGTTGCCATGGCGACATACTTATTTAGTCACTTCAATAAAATAATTTATGGCAAATATATTATGGCAAAGCAACGTTTGCCCGGACAGTTAGTTTACATATAAAGATCACGAATGTAATTATATTTTTACCGCTGGAAAATCTATGCTTCCTGTAAAATCCGTCACGAAAATAATTCGTCGCAACAAAGTCACCGTCGAATGGACGAAGAATACTTCTTATCCCGGAAATGTTCCATTCCAGCGCGACAAACAAATTACAATAGGTATAACAAAGTCGCGTAAGGGTCAATTCAGAATGCAACGCGACGCGTACATGTATTTCTTAGGGTGCGTCCACATTTGTATCATTTCCGCGATCAGATCTCCGTCGCGTATCATCGAAGCGTGTCAAAATGATACGCGTATCATGATACTATCATATCATGATAATAGCTATTAACCGCGTATCTGATACGTGTCGTATCAAATATACGCATGATCGGCAGAATGATCTAATAGGCGTCCACACTATGATACCCATACTTGAAACGGCGCGATGATCGCGACGGTGATCTGGTCGGAGATCTGATCGCGCAAATGATACAAATGTGGACGCACCGTTAACTAGACGACGCCCGCAACTCCGCTGCGCCAAAATTCGTTTATCGAGGAGGAAACGTACATTTTTTTCGGGATAAAAAGTATCCTATGTCCTTTCCCTGGACTCAAAGTATCTCCATACCAAATTTTAGCAAAATCAGTTCAGCAGTTTGGGCGTGAAGAGGTAACAGACAGACAGATAGACAGACAGACAGACAGATAGACACACTTTCGGACTTATAATATTAAGTAAGTATGGATATGGAAGTATGGATTAGTATGGACTTGTTATGAATTGACAGATTTGTCTGTCAAATCCATGCAAATTTAGAAATGCATCTACGCGTCGCGTTGCGTTCTGAATTGACCCTTAGGTTCAATTCACACCGGATTGGCAGCGCAGCGGCGAGCATTTTCAGTGTGATATGATTTTAAACTTTATCTTCATTATTGTAATACATATTATCGCGTAAGAAATCGCGGCCGCTAGACTGTGTGTATTACAATAATGAAAATAAAGTTTAAAATCATGTGATTATGACACTGAAAATCTCGCCGCTGCGCTGCCATTCCGGTGTGATTCGGCCGTTAATGTGCGATAAATGTCCTAACATTCACGCGAAAAATATACCATCACAATAATTATTCACATTGACATGTGGCAGTCGTCCGTCATGCATTTTTCGCGTAACTTTCTGCCGCGCACTGAAAACTCTGGAATGAACTGTCACCAGCAGTATTTCTTACGACCCGCAAACTTTCAATAAGAGAGCGTATTCCCTCTTCAAAGGCAACGCACTTGCAACTCTTCTGATGTTGCAAGTGACCATGGGCTACGGTAGTTGCTTTCCACTAACCCGTTTGCTCGTTTGCCCTTAATTTTATAAACAAAGTCGCTCACAACATCTAGTCGCTAGATAAAACGTTTATTTTCTCTCGACCCCGTCTCGGTTACAGCTACTATTGAACCAGTTATTAGAACCTATTGATCTAGTCTAGTTCAGTAGGGAACTGTAATGTAGCTTTTATTTACACGGATTTAGAATTAAAGTACTTTAAGTACTTCAATTCTAGAAACATTGCTTTAATTTAATTTGATGAAGGTTCTTCTTAGAACACAGACAAAACGTATAAAACTATGCAAAAGTATTCGTTAAATTAAAATTGAGCGATCATTAAATCTTTGTCAGTACATAAGACAAAAGAGTTATAATTTTAACGTTAAGGGCCTTCCCTACGGGGAATCCGTAATTTACCGTATTTAGAGCCTTATAAACTCATAATTTGAAAGCTACAGAGTTATAATAAAAATACAGCAATAATCTTCAGTATCTCAACATTTCTTTCTACGTTTTAAATTTTCTATTTTCGTTTATTATACCATGGTATCAGCTTCCAAAGTAAAGCCAATTTATTAAAATTCAAGCCTACATTCAGCATCTCCTTAGTATTTACAAATTACTTTTATTTGAAACACACGCCAATAGATCGACAATATCATAAACTACATATTCCCCGTTTTAATTTTTTTTAGGTCAATTTTGAACTAAAATAAGTAAAAAAAAAGGTTTTGGTGCGATCTCGGCAACGCGGCAAATGTATGGCCAAGGTCGTTTGCTCGGGGGATGGCCTTAATGCCTAATGCCTATTTATTTTGTTTTACGAAACCAAAACAGTTTTAAATAAAATCTCAATAGATTACCAACAGATCACCATCTAAGCCACTTTTTCCACCCGAAATCATTTGATTCAAACTTTATCCGACTATAGTCCAAAATCCAAATCACATAACAGTCAGATATTTATGTGACTACTGACTAGTCTCGTTATTTGTACGCACTTTTAAATGACTCGTACCAATAAAACCCATCGATAAAACTAGATATTTTTACAGCCGTAAATATTTAGAGTGAGCTATCGCCGCTAGAAACACTTTGGCGAGCAAACGAACCGCGATATTTATTTTAAGTCTTGTGATCTTGTGTACGCAGCTTTGAAGATTCGATAGCTATTACAGCACATAACCAATTTATTTTAAATTAGAAAATAAATACATACAAATTATTAACTTAGGCCCGTATAAACAGTCTACTCTTGACACTTAAGAGCAAAGAGAATATTTTAAAAGAAGGTCGGACTTAGAAAAAAATTGATATTGAAGTTTAAGTTAAAAACCGCATATTAAACTTTAATTCGTCTATTTTTAACAGCCAGTCACCGTCGATCTTGCTTTAAAATTAGCCAATCACAGTCGATATTGAATCGAATCAAATCGAATTGTATTTTTGTCTTCTAAGGGTCAATTCAGACCGCAACGCGACGAGGCGAGGCGCGACATTTTGTATAGATTTGACAGATTTCAATTGCGTGAGATGTCTTGCGAATCTGTCAAATCCATACTTTAGAAATGCATCTACGTGTCGCGTCGGGTTGCGGTCTGCATCAACCCTTACGGCCCTTGTATGTCTGCAGCAATTGGTTTTACTATACGCAGAAGCTTAGAAGTCTTCTGACGTATTATATCATTGACGCCCGCAACTCTGTTGCGCCAAAATTAGTTTTTGGCGATTAAATTTTTCCAGAATAAAAAGTATGTGTCCATTTCTGGGACTCAGAGTATCTCCATGGCTTTCAACGATATCGGTTCAGCGGTTTAAGCGTGAAAATTTAACAGCTGGGCAGTCAGAAAGATATACTTTCGAATTTTTAGTATTTATTTGTATGGATATAAAGATATTCCAATTATATAACTCAGCTTAAAACCAACTTACAGTTATAATAATAATAATAACTCCCACACCGGTTTCGGTGACGGTGGCCGGTTTCATTGAAACCAGGCCAGCTACACAGGAGTAATTTTATGGTGCCCAAGTGTGCGCAGTACACAAGAGCACTCTCTATTCCTTTACTCTCATAACCCAGTGGGATGGACGACCGACACGACTGGCGAGAGATCAGGCGCAGGACCGACTTTTTATAATATGTACATGCCTATCCGACGCATGGATCATCTTACTTGTCAGACAATCAGGTGATCAGCCTGCATTGTACTAACCAAACTTGGAAATAACATGTTTCCAACGCGGGAATCGAACCCACGACCTCCGAGTCAAGAGCCGCGCTCTATACCACTAGATCACGGAGGCGTTACAGTTACTACGTAAGTTGCCGTAAATTTTCCTCTACTGAACACACATGCCACATTTAGTTGTTGACCCACAATCGTCACAGGCGCGTCAACAAAATTAGTTCGACGCAACATTTGCGCAATGTTTGCACGAATCGTCACGAAAGTGGCGCATTGTTAGTGATATTGTAATATATGGCATCAATACGCCTAGTGTCTCGTGAGTTATAATCGGTTTTGATTCATTTTGATTTAAAATCTGTAAAAATAAAAAAATAAAATAATTTCATGGTGCATCTATGAATAAGATAAGATAACCAATAATAATTATCTTAATAACCCTGAATCAAGCCCCGTACGAGCACCGGTGATCGCGACAACAATAGAATAGAATAGCAATTCTTGGAAACTCCGATCGAAGGAATAATATTATCTTATCTTACATAATACCTGACTTTGACGTACCCAGTGTCACTAAGAAATTTTAATTAAAAAATAAAACCCAAATATTCTAGCACACAAGCAATAACGATGAACTATAAGAACACTCTCAACGCTTTAAAAAAATAGTTCAGAATCAGTCCACCCGTTTGGATGTTTCGACGCCACGGACAGACAAGACATATAGATGGACAGATAAACACTTTAAAGACGAATGGGCGATTTCGTCCCATGTGTTGTAACATTTTCCTACCTATATCAAATGAAAGATCTCAATTAGTGTTATATTTTTTTGTATGGGCGTAACTCTGTATCTTGTGCAGGGAAGCTGTCATAGTCGTTTCATTTTTTTTATAAAATATTTAATAAAACATAATCAAAAGTATTTTAATTTAAAATCAAGTGGAAAATACCACACGGTTGACTGTGCGCCTACTCTAAACCCCCCTCCCCCCTCCCACGCCGCACGCTGCCATATTGGCCGTGTTCGTCGTCGTAATTTTTGGTTTTTTGCACCGCTAAACCTTTTATTGCACATGAACAAAAACTGACTGTGTCATGTCATGTCATGGCAACGCCACGAATAAAGTTGTTTAAACTTGACAGCTAGTAACTAAGTATAATATAAATAACTTTGTTCGTGGCGTTGCCATGACACGACACACTCAGTTTTTGGTGGCTGTGCTGCACTTCCATGTTTAAAATTGTTACTCCCCCATTTATTTATTGACGACTTACGCATTATTAAAGGACTTCAGCCCCCTTAGATAAGTGGCAAAACACTTACGCTAACGCTAACGTTACAAAATGTATGCGATTTGACATAAGTCATCGCTTCCCTAGCGAATATTAATGTCAAATCCATACATTTTGTAGCGTTAGCGTTAGCGTTAGCGTTTTGCCACTTGTCTACGTGGGCTAGTGTTTATACATTTACAACTATCGACTTCGGCTATGGGTATTATTCCTTTGTTATTTATGTATTTGAAAATATATAAATAACAAAGGATTGTATTTTTATTATTTCCATTGTTATTTACATATTTTCAACTGTGCAATTCTCAATAACGATAAAAAAATAACTATGTACTACTGCATGTGATTGCAACAATTATTATAAAATATGTAAGAATTATGTTTACATTTTTTTTTTATGAAATAAGGGGGCAAACGAGCAAACGGGTCACCTGATGGAAAGCAACTTCCGTCGCCCATGGACACTCGCAGCATCAGAAGAGCTGCAGGTGCGTTGCCGGCCTTTTATTTTTAGAGGGAATAGGGTAATAGGGGAGGGTAGGGATGGTAAGGGAAGGGAATTGAGGAGGGTAGAGAAGGGAATAGGGCCTCTGGTAAACTCACTTACTCGGCGAAACACAGTGCAAGCGCTGTTTCACGCCGGTTTTCTGTGAGAACGTGGTATTTCTCCGGTCGAGCCGGCCTATTCGTGCCGAAGCATGCCTCTCCCACGTTAATTTTGTAACGCAAAATGTAATAAAGTATGATTATAGCATTATTTAAAACAAAAACTTTTTTCTACTTGAAGCCCAGTAACTTTTGACCTGCACGCAATTACGACAAAAACTTGGCATATTGATAATAAAAATGATTATTTGAACATGTTTATACTAGTCGCAACTTGTTACAAGGGTTGGGACACATCTCATACAAAATGCCCATTTTCCTTTATGACACAGACACTACAAAATACGGTCAACACCCCGGTAAATACGCCTGCGATATCGATGCGATATATCTAACTGTTACAGTTTAAGAGTCCGGGTGCCATCGGAATTCTCATACGAACGTAATACCAAGATCAATCCCCATACGAGAATATTTACCATATTTGAGTTATTATTCAGCTTAAGATAGTAATTACCTAGGTTCTGTAATTCATTGCAAATTTTTTACATACTTACCAAAAAATATTAACGATTACAATTTTGTATGTAAACATTGTAATCGTTTATATTATTAACTATGTAAATATTTTGCAGTGAATCTTTGTGTCGTTTGACGGTGATGAGCACACAATATTATTTCATAAAATCCATACTAATATTACAAATGCCAAAGTGTGTCTGTTACCTCTTCATGCCCAAACTGCTGAACCGATTTTGCTGAATTTGGCAAGGAGATACTTTAAATCCGGAAAAAGGACAGGCTATTTTATCCCGGAAAGTGTACGGTTCCCGCGCGATAAACGAATTTTGGCGCAACGGAATTGCAGGCGTCATCTAGGTGGTTAAAATTAGAAATTTCTATTTTAGGATTCATTAATATCCTAATATTTCCCTCATTTCGTATACAAGACATGACTACTGACTATTAGGAGCTTACAGCAATCACCCGGTTCAATGACTTCACGAATTACCATCAACCATGAATATGATGACTAGTCTAGACGTAGTCAATTATAGTAACATCAAGACGAATCGAATTGGACATTTAACGTTGATTCAACATAACATTCTGCTTACTAAACTCGAAAGAGATCTATTAATCCTTCGATCGGGGATACTTGGAAATGCTATTCTATTATTGTCGCGATCACCGGTGCTGTTATGGGGCTTGAAGGATGAAAATATATTTTGCTAGACATGACTAAGCAGCATTATGGACAAATAAAGATTATATTTATTAAAAATGTATTTTTTGCATTGCTACTCTACAATTACTACCCCGAAAATTGATAGATTATTACCGCGAAGGAACTATACATTTCTTGTTATACAATCACGTCCTCACTCTGAAGATATCTTTAAATCATCAAAATCAGTTCGTTAATTTAAGCCAGAACAGAATAAACACTTTCACATTTATAAATTTACAAGCTTTTGCTTTTATTTAGGTATAGCTTTTGCTTATTATTTAGGTACTCATCATAGTCTCAGCGTGATCAGTGTAAAATTGATAAAATTTCATACAAACTTTCATCTCCTATTTTAGCCCCTTGGGGGTAGAATACGTCATAACATCTTGCATGACAAATTTCAGTCCGGTCCGTCCAGTGGTTTGGGCTGTGCGTTGATAGATCTCCATGTCAGTCAGTCAGGACTCACCTTAAGTTTGAGTTATATATAGGGTGTAACAAAAATAAGTGATAATACTTTAGGGTGTGTACGTGTTCCTTGTAGAGAGTTCACTGTGAAAGTAGCAGCACTGAAAGACCATTTGTTTTTCACGTTTGTATTCGGAAACTCGTGACGCTCGGGTCCTTGCCCATACAAATGTGAAAAAAAAATCGTCTTTCAGCGCTGCTACTTTCACAGTGAACTCTCTACTAGGAACACGTACACACCCTAAAGTATTATCACTTATTTTTGATACACACTGTATATTTAGATATTTACATGATTGGCGAACTTCAAAATTAGGTAAACAACTTTATTCTTGATAGACTTGTAAAGAAAAAAAAATTTCGTAAGAAATTTGTAAATAGGAAAACTGAAGAGGAAAATTTTAATTATAAAAGAACTTCAATACTTAAGAGCCCGGGTTACCCTCGAAATTCTCATACGCAATACCAAAATCATTTTCTCATACGAAAATATTCACTCCACACATTTCCAGTAAATACATAATTTGCTTAATTTATTAAAACAATATTCATTTTTTCCTTCTCTTTCATTACAGATACTGCCGACAGCAACTACGTGTATAGTTGTAAATTATACTTATTTTTGTAAATTACACTTAGCAGATGTATAATAATGTAGATAAATAATGTAAATATACTCTACTGAAAAGGGTTTGCATCGATAAAGTTATATACTTTGAGCCCATTGGTGCGAAACCTTTTCAAATAAGTCGTGTTATAGTTATTTAAATTAAGTTAATTTAAGTTAAGTTTAATAGTGAATGTCTGCCTTGTATATTGTCAATGAGGAAATAATCGTGCAATTTGATGTTATTAGGAGAATAAAACGTATGAAATATTTTATTGTTTCATTTTATGAGGAAGCATTGAGGTAAATAACGTCTGCAGGTTATCAGAGAGAGCAAATATATTTAACTGCTTGTAAAGCTGATCGTCGATTTTATATACGCATAAAAATATTGCTATAATAAATAAAATAAAATATATTTATTTCAGGCTAACGGCCCATAAAAATATTAGTAAATGTGTTAGTAACAATCAATGATTTAACCTATGTTAGTGTTGTTAGTATTTAATAGAAGGTAGGTATAATATGTTTAGCTTATTTTATGCCCAGTGCTACTTCCATCCAGTGCCTTTAAATAGGGCAATCTGGTCTGCAGGCAATCGCTTTTAGAATGCTGTTCCGAGAACCGCGAACACGTTGCAGGAGTGAGACGGCTTTTTTGCGCATGATAGCGTGAAAGCCATCAATACGGGCCTCGGCAAACATTCCTGACGCACTACAGCGCCACGGTAGTCGCAACAGCATCCTAAAAGCATTGTTATACTGTACGCGCAGAACGTTGTAGGCTCGACTCGTGTATGTCACCCTCCTATTAAAAAGACTGACAGAACGCCTTAAATAGAGTTATTTTGACGTCTGCAGTGGAGCGAGCAAACCTGCGGGCGAACATGTTGCTTCTCACCGCCAACGCTCTGCGCTCCCGCTCTATGTCGGAGTCATCACGTAGGTCACTTGTCACAACATGACCGAGATATAGAGCTATCGACGACTTTAAGAGCCACCCCATTAAGATAGACTGGAGGCGCTCGCCGGGGCTGTTGTTTTGGTGCCTTGAATATGAGTATTTCACTCTTATTTGAGTTATATTTGAGGCCGTGCGCCTCCGCGTATCTCTCACACATCGACAGAAGCTCTCCAAGTTCGCTTATCGAGGGACTGAGCAGAACCATGTCGTCCGTGTAGCTTATGTTGTTGACACACACTTCGTCTATGTGGTAGCCGACATGAGTGCTCTTCAGCTCCTTGATAAGTCTATTTACATAAAGGTTGAACAGCAAGGGGGAGCTCAACCCCCCTGCCTCAAGCCACAGTCCATTCTGTACTCATCCGACAGAGTACAGACCCATCTCAGTCGGTTTGTCTGGTGAGCATACCAGTATTTAAATAGGATGGTGTACTGGCCCGGCACACCCGAGCTCCTCGGCTTGTTCCACAGGATATAATAAGCAACCAGGTCAAAAGCCCTCGACAAGTCGAGTCAAGTCCTCCTCGCGGTCTAATACTTGACAGTATGTTTAAGGCAAAGAATGGCACTCTCAGTTGATACTCCTGCCCTTAAGCCGAACTGAGCATCGCTGACTTCGATATACTCCGTAAGAAAGCCATTTAACACACTGTCAAGTATCTTCGCCGCGATAGTAGCGAGAGAGATGGGCCGGTAGTTATTCATATCGGATGTGTCGCCTGTTTTATTCTTCACTACAGGTACCACCAGCGTACGCATAAGTGGTTCAGGCAAGTAGGTGTGGCTTATGCATAGAGTGAAAAACAGTAACAAAACTCGCGGCAAATGAACTCCCGCATATTTGAAATGTTCAATACTGAGACCATCATATCTGGGCTATCCCGCTCACATTTGTATCAATTTTGTGCATTGTTTAAATAATAATATTATATTAATCAGTGCGTGCAAACGAGATACCTATATTTTTGTGCACGTTGCTAGAGAATAGCCTTATTAGCCGAAATTCTTGTGTTCAGCGACTATTTCTTTTTTTTAGCATCCAGGACCTACGTCCTACACAGTCTAGTCGGTATGTGCAGGGATAAACGTAAGTTTTTAACAGAAAGAGCAAACTCGCAAGATTCTGTTGTCGTGTACTCCATACAGTTCGTTTTGGCCGTAAGCAAAAATTAAACTCGAATGAATATTTTTCATATTCAATACAAAGTTAGCTTAGTAGTTAGATAGCCCGCACCTATATTACTATCTAATATACCAGAACACAGTCTGGTAAGTATAACGATTACCGAGTGATTCGGCAATTTCATAGCCTATCAGCAAAGGTTATAACAGATTAGACTTCTGTCGATAAACTACACTAAGTATTAAGTAACCTTTTCCAATAAAACCATTGGAATAGCCCGAAAACTCTAATAACCCCATAAAACGTCCCCAATATTTTTTCCTCAACTTCCTAGAGTCATAAAACTTTATTTATTACTTGATGAAATTTCATTAGCAGAGTTCGTGACTGCGGCCAATAAGTTGTGGTGAAAATAATTGCGAATCAATGATTTATTTTGACGAGGAGCCATTAACAAACAAGACTAATTAATTGATTTTCCTATTGTTTCTATTAAGATTAGCTTATGCTTCTGCATAAGCTAATGGACGGTACCTACTCTCAGAGGATTTGATTCATAAATGGCGGACCTAAGGGTCTATACAGACGAACTGCAATCCAACCGCAAATTGCAGTTCAAGTGCAGTTTGAATGCAGTTGACACGACTGCAATAGAACTGCAAACCATTATCAACTGCATTCAAACTGCACTTAACTGCAATTCGCGGTTGGATTGCAGATTGATTGCCTTTTTACAAACCCAACTTGCATTGAATTGCTGCAACCCGACCTTATGACGTCGGTCCGCCATGTAGCATCGAAGGAATTGATTCATAAGCAGTTGACGGATCTACGTCATTTGGTCGGATTATCTTAATTAGGGTTAGACATAATGCGACCAAATTACTCAGGTCCGCTCTCTGCCTATTCATTAACTTCTCTGATAGTTCGTAGTACCTATCAAATTTCTCTGATAGTGCATTAACAAACTTGGAGTGGTAGGAGGCTAGCTATCTGGCCCAAAAATCTAGTCCCAGTAGGACTAGTCGCCTGATGTAGTGGGACGAGACGCGCTGATATTTTTTCGCTATTTCTCTCTCTCTCTGAGAATAAGAGGGAGTTTTCACTTGAGATATATAAGACATTGCAATGAAAGTTTATAAAGACGTTTACTGTTTATAATTCATAGAAAGAACTTTTAAGGTGTGACCAAATTACAGGTTTCCGACGTAGACATATTCTAAGCTGACTAGTTTCATCAGACAACACGATCCCAAGACTGACGTGTTCCAAAAGGACGAGTGTCATCTTGTCGAGGAGGTAAGTAGAGTAAGTAGTAATAGAGGGAGAAAAAAGCACAGCAACAATAGAAACAAAGCAATAGAACCAGAAGTAAAAGTCAAAAGCTCAAAATTAAAACTCAGAAAAAGAAGGTCCCTTGATCTTATCTAGAAATAGACTATTACCTTCAAGGCTTTCCTTTTAAAAAATGTATTCTGTTTAATAAGTACTTGACATAGGATTACTTGAGATAGGACTACATACTGAGAAAATGAATTAATTCGTCAGTTCTGAGAATTAAACTATGTTATTTATAACAAGGTAAGTCAAATCCGGAAGGTTCTGCTATACATTACATTACAAGTAACAAACTGATGATAAGGATGTGTATATTGTGTTGCTTATATTATAGAGTTTACTGTAGAAGTAGCAGCGCTGAAAAAATTAGATACTTTTTGCTACACATGTCACATACACAACCTTAAGTTTTATCACAGTCTTAAATTTGCTTAGAATATCAATTAATGGTTAAAGAAGTGCCTAAGAGTTTGTTTACTTCGAATAGGCGCAGAATAGTTGCGCCCGACCCGAATACCTTGAGCCCCGGTTTTTCTCCCGTCAACATGTACGGTTTCGTACTGCAGTCTGCAAGCAACTTTCCGAGCAAAGAGTCGCGGGAAACATCTGGTACTTTGTAATTCAATTATATTTTATATCTTACCATGAGGACAAATCTTATCTTCTTTTATGTTCTTCATCACTGAAACAAAGGAACAAGATGAAAAAAACTTGATAGTATTTGATGCCAGCGTAAAGTAGCGAAATAAAATTCCGCTGATGTGTCATAGCTACGGATTTTGCATCACGTGGGCACAGACTCTTCAGGACTTTTTAGGGAAATATCCTTTACACACACATGACAAAAGGTGCACATCTACGTTAATTTTAAACCTTGAATCCTAAAACCTTTCCAAAAGGACGCAAAAGTGGAATAAATATGTATTTTATGTGCACCAAAATTTAAATGATGATTATTTTAGTAAGTTGATCAAACACTTTACCCATACGCGCGATAATTTATAAATACCACACTTTAAACATATTGCATCAATGCGACGTCTGGAATATGGTACGTCGAAGTTATTTTATCATAATTTACAAGCCAACAAGCACATTACAAGCCAATAAATACTTGTAAAAGGCGGAGGTGTCAAGATATTTTCATATGGATATTGATGGCCTAGCGCTCGCGAAGCACGAATATTATATAATAAGGTGTTCTGAATATAATATAATATGTTTTCGTAGGCAAAATATATTGTTGAAACGTTGATAAAGTTATGATAGGAAAGAGCCTAAATAAAACGCTGTTCGAAGTTTGAAAAGCAATTTTCGTTAAACTGGGGTGTGGGATATTCAAGTAGGGAAGCACAGGGGCCCGATTCTTATAATTCGAATACTGCTATGATCTAAGACTGCCTGACTCAAGCTCATAAGTCATACAAAGAGCATGTATGCGTGATTGAGATAGACATTAGAGGAATTTGGCCCTAAATAAGGTTATTCTACAACATACGGCGTACATAAGGAGGATAAAACATGTAACAAATTGCATCTAATTCCAACGTCACAAGACTTAACTCCAAGTACCAATTTCCAAGTACATACAATAATATTGTGCTACGAATCCTTATTCTAGGCAACAAAAACTTTAAGGCCGCCGGTAAATATCCCGGATCCATACCTCCAATATGCCTTGGCGGAAAGGAGCTGAACAGGGTATTTCATTTTAAATATCTCGGCCATAATATATTTGCCGACGACCTTAAAGATCTGCGGGAGCGGAGGGCTTTGGCGGCCCGCAGGTTCGTACGTTGTACGGACGAAGTGAAGATCACACTCTTTAAAACGTTCTGTCAGAATCTGTACACAGGCGGCCTGTGGATCAGCTTATACCAAAGCATCCCTAAGCACCCTTCGCATCTAATATAACAATATCTTCAGGATGATGCTGAAGCTCCCCCGATTTTGTAACTGTGCGTCCGAGATGACGGATGGTTTCCGGGCACTCATGCGCAAGAAAGCTGCATCTCTAATTAATCGCGTAAGGGAAGTGAAAACAGCATCTTGAAGATTGTGGCAGATTATCCGCATGCACCTATATTGAAGAATGTGCGGATAATTAATGAATTCGAGAGCAGACCTCCAGGATACATCCGCTCATAGTTCTAATTGGGTGCATGATAGAATTTAGACTTAGTTTTTTGATTTAGATTTAGTATTATAGTTAAATTTTTATTTTAAGTTATGTTTTGTTTTTTTAACTAACCCTAAAAATAATTTTAATGTATGTAATACTAACCAATAGACCACAATAAAGATATTTGTATTGTATTTGTTAAAAACTGTACCGTTTATGATGCAACAACGACAGACGTAGTCTAATAAAAAAGGTAGTAACAAATTGTATTCCGGAAAATTTCTGTTCCAAAGTCGTAGGCAACATCTTGTTCCAACACAACTGGCAAAGCATTTCAGGCGCTGAAAAACAATTTGCGGCTTGAATTGTTGACAATAGATGCAATCAGGATTGTATAGTTCGTTACGTGATCTATCTGGGGTAAAATATTATTATGTTACTAGCTGTTGCCCGCGACTTCGCCTGCGTCAACATGTATAATAACAAAGACCAGTCCGCTAACAAATATGAAAAAAGTAAAATATAACCTCCTCTTTTTTGGAAGTCGGTTAAAAAGTAAGTTACATCTTACTACATCAGCTATCTACCAAAAAAAGTCCCAGTAAAATAGCTCCAGCCGTTTCAGATATTACCCGAAACAAACAGACAGACAGACAGACAGACATACTCTGCCGCCATCCTAGGACGCCATAGGACGCCGCCGCCCATAGGCCACGGCCTATTATACTGCCTATACATAAATCCGAAGCTGTTAGTGTGTAGATCTTTGGTTCGCAACGGTGCAGGTTCGATCCTGGAGACGTGTTCCCAATTTTTAGGGTTCCGTACTTAAAGGGTAAAAACGGGATCCCATTACTAAGACTTCGAAGACTTCGCTGTATCCCGAAAATCGCTATAACTAGTCATCTAAAATTTTTACAGGTTTTGTATTTCTGATGCTGCTAAAAAACAAATGAAATTATCACGACAAACGTGTTTCTTTTGGCGTTTTTAGCTTGATAAATGGCAACAGGTGGGCACTTGAAATATTCGCTAAATCGTGAATTATATTTTTATCAATTTAATATTATTTAATAATAAAATTAAAAAATATATATTGACACGAATTTTTGTCCTGATTTTTCATTATTATAACGTAACGGAACTCTGGGTGCGCGAGTCCAACTAGTTAGCTATATGAAATTAGCGAATGAACCGCTAAATGGGGTTTAAATGACCTCGCTTATAGTTTATAGTCAGGATTAACATGTAATCTGCGATTCCCGTGGGATAGATTTACGGTAGACCGTAACCGACTTGGTAGACCAAGTCATCGCTATACTCTCTGACTGGGACTAACCATTGAGCTATAAGCTCTATGGAACTAACACAAATATTATAACAAAACTAAGTACAATACTTAAGGGTATACTTTATACAGTTTAGTGTTTACTGTAAAAGAAGCAACGCTGAAAGAATAACTTTTTTCACTTTTGTATGAGAAAGTTCATGACGCTGGGGCGCTTGCCCATGCATATCACAAAAATATCCTCTTTCAGAGCTGTTACTTTCACAGTGAACTCTATATACAGGGTGTAACAAAAATAAGTGATAATACTTTAGGGTGTGTACGTGTTCCTTGTAGAGAGTTCATTGTACAAGTAGCAGCGCTGAAAGACGATTTTTTTTTTCACTTTTGTATGGGGAAACTCGTGACGCTCTGGCCCTTTCCCATACAAAAGTGAAAAAAAAATTCTTTCAGCGCTGCTACTTTCACAGTGAACTCTCTACACGTACATACCCTAAAGAATATTATCACTTGACAATGACATAACGGCATTAGCCTTCAAATTAATTTATCACGCGAAAAAACGTACTTACGTATTATCCGAAATAAAATACAAAATACAAAAAAAAACTTTTTTAGCCTGTCCCGGGACTGAAAGTATATATCAAATAAAAGTTCATAGAAATTGGTTAGGCGGTGAAAATACACAGGATGTAACAAAACTAAGTGATAATAATTTAGGGTGTGCAGGGTCCCCTATATAGAGTTCACTGTGAAAAAAGCGACGCTGAAACAGCAAACTTTTTTTGGGATTTGTATGGGCTGTGGGCAAGCGCCTGAGCGTTATGAATTTTCCCAAATAAAAGTAAAAGAAAAAACTCGAAAGGTGTCAAGGGACACCTGGATGGAACGAAGTTAAAAAAACAAAAAAAGAGAGAGACAGAGAAAAACACGCGCTACCTCACGGCTTACAACTATAGCATTTTTGCTCTAGTTGTAATATACCGACACTTTGTGTCATGTCGTTACAACTTTTTCCATCTAGCCCCCTTTCGCAACGCGTGATAAGGAACTTCGTTTCAAAAGCTACTCTTTCAGCGCTGCTACTTTCACAGCGAACTCTACATAGGGGACCAATACACACCCTAAACTCTAAAGTATTATCACTTAGTTTTGTTACAGCCTGTAGTCAGTATTATTGAGATATTCATTCTTAAAGTGTGCTCCAAGGAACACGGGGGCTTCGCCAAATTATTGTAGGTAAACAGTTACCCAACAATTTTTACAAATATAACACTATCAGCACCTATCAGCAAGGAGGTTCATTCAAAGACTTTCATATTTGGGGGTCTATCAAAAATGTATCTTCTGAAAAGGTTCCTCTACCAAAAAGTTTGAAAACCGTTGTTCTAGCGTTTGTAGCAGCACTATAAGGGCTGGTTTACACGTATTAAGTAGATAAGTAGTAACTAAATTCTAATTGTCATCTAGCTTAGGACTTACTAAATTTTAACTTGCTACTTGCTACTAAATTTTGTGTTTACACGCAATTAACAACTTAAAATTAAGTTAAAATTTAGTTAACTACGTGTAAACCAGCCATAACTGCTATTATATTATATGCTAGTTCTACTTAAATCTTCAAAGAACATCTCAAAGGGGTGACAGACGTGCGAGTAAGTACGCGCCACGCGGACTTATGGCTCGACGATCAATCGCCTGTGTGTCTAAACACACTAGGTTGAATTACGCCGGCGTAATTTCCGCCGCAAATGTCAAACGCATACAAAACGCGATATAGTGTGTCACCCCTAGTATTCGGCCCGTATTTTGAATGCAATTTAAACTCGGCGGAATTTACGCCGGCGTAATTTCCGCCGCAAATGTCAAACGCATACAAAACGCGATATAGTGTGTCACCCCTAGTATTCGGCCCGTATTTTGAATGCAATTTAAACTCGGCGGAATTTACGCCGGCGTAATTCAGCCTAATGTGTTTAGAGCCGCGAACCTGGGGGCATGGTAATCCAGTGTGAGCGAATCTCGTGTGTCACCGACGCGAGCCGAGTAAGTTCGCGAACTTAAAACCTGCGTGCTTTAAGTTCGTACGTCTATCAGGCCTTGTACATGGCACTGTATACAAAGTATATTATTACACTTTTACACTTTAACTCGCACGCCGCTTTCGATCTATATCAATGTCAGAAGTACTGTATTGGCTTATACGGCAACTAAGCTTTACTATAGCCGCATAGCATAAACAACCTTATGACCACATCTAGCACGGCATTGTGAACTTTATTACAAGGGTATAGGATACACCACTGCTGCACCAGGAAGAAGTTTTAAGAGCAGTTAACAACAACAGAATTTGAACTCTGTTTTTATGGCAATAAGGATAAAGGTAGAGACTGAAAAGTTGGTTTAGTGTAAAAGCTTTCAGAGTGCTCCTTCTAAACGCCTTTTAAATAATCTGTTGTGTTAATATCTAGTGTTTTTAATTATACAATGGTTTTTGAAACTTTAACGCGTTTAAAGAGGTTTTACGCTGAATAAACTTGTGCAATACATGAATGCATATTATTAGGAAATGTATACTCACCGTTTCTATTTAGTTTAATGTGAATGGTAACAAAGACAGCCCCGGATTTATAAATAGGCCGTTATATGCCTCGGCCTATGGACGGCAGCGTCCATAGATGTCCTACAGATTACGTACATGAGGCGGCGGAAATAGAGTGAGATGGCCACTCTGGTTGGCTCATAAAAAAATTGAATTCGGCACAGGTAAAGGATAATGGATAAATGGAGAACTGTTTATATTTCGGCCTATCCTATGGATAATAAATAGTATTGAAAAGTTACTGAAAAATTGTACTACGAAATGCATACTTGGTTTTGCTCTTTGTGGAACTTTCGTACTTTCCGTTGGTTTTCAGCCTCAGTCATACATTTTCGTTGTCCTAGCAACGTATTTATGTGAGTAGCTGGAACCATATTTTAGCAGCCAAATGTATGAGAGGTACCGTTTTTTCGGAACAAAAAGTATCCTTTGTCCTTTCCCTGGACTCAAAGTATCTCCGTATAAAATTTCATCAAAATCGTTTCGGAGGTTTAAACGTGAAGAGGTAACAAACAAACACACTTTTGCATTTATTATATGTATTAGTGTGGATTATATTTCGATTTTCGATGGGCCTATAACATTTCTTCAGTCGGCCACAACTCTTGAGACAGAAAGGCGTGGCAAATAGCGATAATATATAGACCAGTTATGTTTGTTATTGGTCCTTGAAGAAATTATTCCTCAAATTCGTCCTCGACAATGTCATAAACACGAATTTTGGACAAAGAAAATATACGGGATGGTTACAAAACAAAAAGATCAGCAATAAGAATGTAAGTTGTGCTGGTGACATTGAACTTTGAACAGATCACCCTATAAAATATATCGTCGGATTCAGAAAAGAAAAAACTACGCGAAAAAAAGGATAATCTAGCTCCGTGGATCCCAACCTGTTATTACCCTATCCTACCTACCTAGAATACCCTATCATTGCAGACAGAGATCTGAAAATGTTGGTACCGTTAGATACCACTCGTAAATGCGAGAGCGGCCTCTCAACTCTGGTGACATTAAAAAAAAGGCAAGAAACCGTCTGAATGTGGAGCATGATATGAGATGCGAGCTGAGTGTAACTGAAGTCTGAACCTAATTAGGTATATTAAAAAACTTGCGAATGTACCAATAAAAATGCATGGGGGGTCAGTTTCTCTAACTGGCCATAGGGGTAACAGCTCTAAAAAGGTTGGGAGCCACTGATTATTCTAGCTAGAGTATTAATTAACGGTTTAAATACTTTTTGACCTACAGTTACGTTAAGTACCTAACAATAGCGTTTTTTAAATTTTAGTGCGACTGAGCAATCTTGTTTTGGTTTTTAATAAACACGTATAGTGCAGGAATTACAAGTAGCAGCACATGTCAATTAGTAAATAATCGAGTTCAAGTTTCAGAATTCGCTTAGACTTAGTAAACTTATAATTATTATTGTATAATTTCTCAGTTAAGTGAATTGTAAGTTCTTATGAGAAATAAATGTCTTAAACCTAAAAATTTCAGTGATTTTATATCAACTGCAACAACTTTATCAGCATTGCATAGCTTTTATCGCGTGCTTTGAGCGCGTCGACCGAATCAAGAAATTCCGTAACGAAAATAAACCTAACACATCGTATGACGTCGTTTCTGTTCAGCAGACTTCGGTACGGTGTTTGTGACTAGACGTATGAGTGTAGACTAGCTATTGCTATGCAATAGCTATACCGCGGCAGTTCTCGAGAATCGCACTCTTTTTAACATTAAAATTTCGATAATAACACTAAATGTAATGTCCATGTATTGACGTCATATTTTGTATATTTACCCTCGCTGAGGGAAGGGGAAGTTTTCACATCATTAATTAATTTAATATGCCTATTATAAACTGGTTACTGGTAAGTCTTATTGTAGGTCCGTTCATACGACGATATCGATACTTTTTAATCATTTTTTAAATAGAAAATCGGTTTTTCGTAAATTATTACGTAATTTACTTTATTACAAATAAGACGTCTGAAACTATTTTATACTCCTATTAGATTCTTATTCAATTCTTAGGGTAGGTAGGAGTTTTCTATAAATTTTTGGTTCTATAAAAGCTTATCCCTCTAAGAGCCCTAGCACACAGCGACTTTTTTTGACTGTTCAACGAACTCGCGATTACATGATGCATTACTACTAACGCTTGGTCGCATTTGCAACGCGCGATTGTAGCGATGCAAACGCGTGGTCGTGTCGGGTGACCGCGACAGTGGGGAGAAAACAAAAGGTTCTTCAAGTATTTTTGCTTCTATGCTGCAACTGAATCATATTTGTAATGCGTTTGAATCGCGTTTGCATCGCGTTCGTATCGTGAGTCGTGACTGAATGTGCATTGTGCACCCCGTGCGCTAGGACACACAGCCTAGCGACCACTTCGCGATTGTATCGATAAAGGTCGCCATGTACTAGGGCCCTAATATCGATGAAATCTATTCACATCACTACCGAGCAAATAAAATGAATACTAAGCACTGTAACCCTGCCACAATAAAGACTTCGATACAGCCTATTTAATGGCTCCCAACAAACATTTTATTGGCATTGTTTTAATGTACAGGTAAATTTTACGGCGAGAATTATCATTTTATGGACACCCCGACCTCACCAATTTGATGAAGATTAACGAGGAGAAGAATTTTACGTGAATGAGTAGGATATCTATCAATATTTTCACGCTGGAGTGCAGCACCGGCCTAGACAGTGAACAAAAAGTTTTGTTCGAGGTTTGACCGGTTGGAGGTCAGATTGTTTACTGTACTTATGTGCTCGTAGCGCCCTCTGCTCCGACCTATGCGTAAAAATCCCTATTTTACTTAAGTTTTTTAAGTTGTTAAACTTTTTAGAGATCCGTAGTTCAGGATTCCAAGCCTTTTATGACCACGGAATCCTATTGACAACGGCTCGAGCCTAACACGCTTGAGCATTATTTTCAATTTCAACGACACAAAAAAAGTGCCGAAATAAACACAAAACATATTTCAACGAACATTGACACATATCAATTTATATTGCACAGTGAAACGGCCGCAAACTATGCAATTGGCAATAAAAATTGGGAAAACTACATGACTGGTATAAAAATAACAAAAAATTAAAACCGACTTCCAAGGTAAAAACAATAATAACATTAATATGAACTAAAAAGTAT
This sequence comes from Lysandra bellargus, assembly GCA_905333045.1. Classification (NCBI taxonomy): domain Eukaryota; kingdom Metazoa; phylum Arthropoda; class Insecta; order Lepidoptera; family Lycaenidae; genus Lysandra; species Lysandra bellargus. The sequence continues at coordinate 6,433,765 of HG995359.1, forward strand.
TAAATAATTTTTACTATCTAATGGTGCCTTTTTCCGAATTCGGCTAAACCTCAACTATTTCTGTACTCAATCTTCATTATTTTGAAGTCGGTACCAGATAGCTGAATCTTCAGTCCTCTGACAGAATATTTGAAACTTTTGGAACTGGCACCGACTTCAAAATTATGAAGATTGAATACAGAAATAGTTGAGGTTTAGCCGAATTCGGAAAAAGGCACCATTAGATAGTAAAAATTATTTAATACTTTTTAGTTCATATTAATGTTATTATTGTTTTTACCTTGGAAGTCGGTTTTAATTTTTTGTTAAAAATAATAATAATTTCACTCTTTTTAGTTACACTAGTAGGTAAACCTTCGCGTATATTTTACGTATCTTATTACAATTTGTCAAGAGTCACAACTCACACTCACAAAATCATATATTATCAGTGAAGTGAACATATTGTGCTAAGTAATTTAACAATTTTAATGCTTCAAGCCCCAAGCGGTCACCGGCGATTGAGATAACAATAGAAAGGCTATTGTGTCTCGTTTTTCCACGATCGAAGGATCTATCAGATAAAAAATTGTATAAACTTGCATAGGATGTAGCGTAGCTACTCATAATATTTAATATTATCATAATTATTGACAGCTCTGTTCTTGTAAAGCGCTTATTCCACTTATCCTAGCTAGGAAGTCCTAGCTAGGATCCTAGCTTTCTAAATGTTATTCCACTTGACTAAATTTTTCCGATTTAGGATCCTAGCTAGGATCCTAGCTTCTAAATGTTATTCCACTTGACTAAATTTTTTAGGACCCTAGCTAGGACTTCCTAGCTAGGATAAGTGGAATAAGCGCTTAATCAAGAATTCAAATCGATACTTAGTGCGCCATCTATCGATTAATAAGTATAACTGATTAAAAAGACACTTAATGACTTTGTTTTGTGTAAATGCTCTTTTTAAAATAACTTTATTTTAATTCTATTTGTCTATTTAAATTTTATAAAGTAATTAGTAAAGTATTCGATCTGTTGTCTGCCGCCACGCGCCACGCGGCGCGGCGGCGCGGCGACGCCGTCGCCTCTGCGGCGCCGACCGCCATGTATTAAACAAACAGGTGTTGTTATACAGTACATAATTATTATTATTAGTATATCCATACCTATGCCTTGTACTATTATTAATTCTGTGCCATGAGACATTGGTGACCTTAATGATGATGATGACGATGATGATGATGATGATGATGATGATGATTATGATGATGAATATGAATTGCATAGTAGCATATGCTTTCTGTTCTTAAAACAACGCCGAAACTCCCGAACGTATATCTATAAGGAGTCAGGAGTTCTCTCAGCATCTTCGAAACCATGGTATACTTTGACCCAATATTTGACTTTTTGGTAGCATATTCTTAGTACACTTCACATAAAACCAAAATCACCATATGTTTCCATATAAATTTCGAGGAGTTCCCTCGATTACTCATGGATCCCATCATGAGGTCACCACTTTTGTGAACATGGTACCAAATTGGAGTGAAACCTAATACAATAAAACAAAAATTTCGAAAATCGGTTCACAAACGGCGGAGTAATCGTTGAACATACAAAAAAAAAAAAAAAAAAATATCCACAGCCGAACATATAACCTCCTCGTTTTTTGGAAGTCGGTTAATAACGAACGGAAAAAGAATGGAATAAATAAGCGATTCATGACGTTATGGGAACATATTGAAACCTATGCATCAGTAATGCTCACTGCCGTAAAAAAGTTATCGACATTCTATATTCGAAATGTTAACTGGCGGGAATAAATTTTGAATTAGAAAAACATAGCTGACAGTTGACCTTCTATATTTGAAATGTTAACAGCGGTAAAAAGCGTTGAATTAAAAATGAAACCTCAATTAAGATTAAATATTGCGTCCATTACAGTTAGTGCACTGTGGATTAAAATTATTCGAGTGCATATTTTTTCATTAACAAAACAATACAAGAAGTTAAAAGATATTAACTGTGGTTTTGTCTCAAAATTTAAAGCTCATTTTACATTTTTAGGGTTCCATACCCAAAGGGTAAAAACGGGACCCTATTACTGAGACTTCAATGTCTGTCCGTCTGTCCGTCTGTCTGTCCGTCTTTCTCCGGGCTGTAACTCAAGAACGGTAATAGCTAGAGAGTTGCAATTTTCACAGATTATGTATTTCTGTTGCCGCTATAATAACAAATACTAAAAACAAAATAAATTAAATATTTATGGGGGGCTCCCATACAACAAACGTAATTTTTCAAACATTTTTTGCTCGGTATCAATGATGACAACAAGTAGGCACTTGAAATTTTCACAAAAGCCTTAATTATATGTGTACTTTAATAATTAAAAATAATATTAAATAAAATAATAATTTAAGGGGGGCTCCCATACAAAAAACGCAATTTTCCGCCTATTTTTAACCGACTTCCAAAAAACGAGGAGGTTATATGTTCGGCTGTGGATATTTTTTTTTTTTTTTTTTTTATTTTTGTATGTTCAACGATTACTCCGCCGTTTGTGAACCGATTTTCGAAATTTTTGTTTTGTTGTATTAGGTTTCACTCCAATTTGGTACCATGTTCACAAAAGTGGTGACCTGATGATGGGATCCATGAGTAATCGAGGGAACTCCTCGAAATTTATATGGAAACATATGGTGATTTTGGTTTTATGTGAAGTGTACTAAGAATATGCTACCAAAAAGTCAAATATTGGGTCAAAGTATACCATGGTTTCGAAGATGCTGAGAGAACTCCTGACTCCTTATAGATACACGTTCGGGAGTTTCGGCGTTGTTTTAAGAACAGAAAGCATATGCTACTATGCAATTCATATTCATCATCATAATCATCATCATCATCATCATCGTCATCATCATCATTAAGGTCACCAATGTCTCATGGCACAGAATTAATAATAGTACAAGGCATAGGTATGGATATACTAATAATAATTATGTACTGTATAACAACACCTGTTTGTTTAATACATGGCGGTCGGCGCCGCAGAGGCGACGGCGTCGCCGCGCCGCCGCGCCGCGTGGCGCGTGGCGGCAGACAACAGATCGAATACTTTACTAATTACTTTATAAAATTTAAATAGACAAATAGAATTAAAATAAAGTTATTTTAAAAAGAGCATTTACACAAAACAAAGTCATTAAGTGTCTTTTTAATCAGTTATACTTATTAATCGATAGATGGCGCACTAAGTATCGATTTGAATTCTTGATTAAGCGCTTATTCCACTTATCCTAGCTAGGAAGTCCTAGCTAGGGTCCTAAAAAATTTAGTCAAGTGGAATAACATTTAGAAGCTAGGATCCTAGCTAGGATCCTAAATCGGAAAAAATTTAGTCAAGTGGAATAACATTTAGAAAGCTAGGATCCTAGCTAGGAATTCCTAGCTAGGATAAGTGGAATAAGCGCTTTACAAGAACAGAGCTGTCAATAATTATGATAATATTAAATATTATAAGTAGCTACGCTACATCCTATGCAAGTTTATACAATTTTTTATCTGATAGATCCTTCGATCGTGGAAAAACGAGACACAATAGCCTTTCTATTGTTATCTCAATCGCCGGTGACCGCTTGGGGCTTGAAGCATTAAAATTGTTAAATTACTTAGCACAATATGTTCACTTCACTGATAATATATGATTTTGTGAGTGTGAGTTGTGACTCTTGACAAATTGTAATAAGATACGTAAAATATACGCGAAGGTTTACCTACTAGTGTAACTAAAAAGAGTGAAATTATTATTATTTTTAACAAAAAATTAAAACCGACTTCCAAGGTAAAAACAATAATAACATTAATATGAACTAAAAAGTATTAAATAATTTTTACTATCTAATGGTGCCTTTTTCCGAATTCGGCTAAACCTCAACTATTTCTGTATTCAATCTTCATAATTTTGAAGTCGGTGCCAGTTCCAAAAGTTTCAAATATTCTGTCAGAGGACTGAAGATTCAGCTATCTGGTACCGACTTCAAAATAATGAAGATTGAATACAGAAATAGTTGAGGTTTAGCCGAATTCGGAAAAAGGCACCATTAGATAGTAAAAATTATTTAATACTTTTTAGTTCATATTAATGTTATTATTGTTTTTACCTTGGAAGTCGGTTTTAATTTTTTGTTAAAAATAATTCTCTATAACGGTACAGAACCCTTCGTGCGCGAGTCCGACTGGCACTTGTTAAACACATTTTGCAATTCTAATATCTTTTTTCTTTTAAATATTGCAACGAGGAGCGTACTACTTACGCTTTAATTATTGTTAAATTAACGAACAGATTTTGGGCAAGTCTTTAGTACTTTTAAATAGCTGTACCCTGTAGCCTACATTCTCAAGTCTTTTATCTATTCTGAATTCTGAAGAGTATTGTTAATACATTTTAACTATCTCGCTCATTTCCATACAAAATATCGCCATCTCATTCACTAATATGGAAACCCAAGAAAAGCGTAGCCTACGAGATCGTCATCCACGGCCGTCATCAATAAGAAAAAAAAAATAGTCATCATGCCTAATAGGCATGATGACTATTTTTTTTTCTTATTAGTAATTGAAGGTCCTTTAAAGAATAGAAATATCGGTGAAAGAATTACTCTGATAGCTTAAAAATTCACCAAGATATGACAATTCAAACATCTCATAAAATGGACCTGCCCGAAACGCTCCATACAAAATGCAACTCGATTATGACGTCACCTTAGAGCTGTTTGTAGGCATCGCGGGAAATTTTTGTTCGGTAGCTATATTAAGGGGAAGACAGCTGCCAATTCGACATCTAGTGCAGTTTTCTAGACGTATGTATTTCATTGATTGGCACAAAAAAAATATATGTGATTTTTGATTATATTTGGAAAAGCGTGTCGAATTTAAATTATAAAATAATGTTCTCCTACTGGATGAAAAAAAAAACCTAAGTCACATCTTTCAGGAACTTTAAACAGTTCTAACCAAAGTAATAATACAATCTATGCTTTAAAAATTTGTTTATTTGATACCTTTTACAAAAATCCAAAGAATGCCAGATTTAATTTTCGGTTCTGACATCTAGATTTCCCATAATATTTATTTTTTCCTCTAACAAACGAAAAATGTATCCACGCTACCGAGTGAACACTTCACATCTCTGTCTCTCTGGCATGAAAATCGACACAGGTGCGAGAGTGATGCGAGATCAAGGTCATTGGCAGTTGTCAGCGTCTTAATTATTGCGTTTATGAAAGTGGTTTCATAACAAAAGTTGCTTTAAATTACATAAGTTATCGAACGGTATACAAATATTAAGAAATTTAATTGAAAAAAAATCGACTTGAATATCCAACTTTGAAGGCGCGTAACAAAAAAAAATACAAAAGCTAGCAAGCTGAAATTTTGGAAACACTTATTTTTAAAACGGCCCATTCACTATCCTGCATTGCAGTCCGCCGTGCAGGCCTGCAACACCATTCACTATCCTGCATAAGCCGGCGGACTGCACGGCGGCTTATGCAGGATATTGAATGGGCCCTCCTACCGTTATTTATTTATTTTAATAACAAAATTCGCTAATCTTTGACCTTGTCATCATCCCAATTCGATTCATAGCATATTCTAAAACGAAACAAAAGAACTCTCATCAAGACGCAAGAAATTTTTATTGGGTGATGCCGAATAAAATTTTCTAAATATAGACAAACAAGAGAACACGTTGTTAAAAATTGTAAAACTCGAAGAATAAACGCAATGTTGGTATAATCTGAAGCATTTTCATTCAATAGAACACTTAACAAGATTATAATGTTAAAAATACAGTAATTATTGTGGTACCGATTCATAAATTATTTTCGTATTAAAACTTCTTTTTTTTTTTGTTCAGTTACGAATGCAGTCTTGTTCTAAGTGATCTAAAGAATATGACTGCATATTTTTTGTGGTATGATACACAAAATATAATTAACAGCATTGAACTATTACGTATAATAATAGTTCAATGATTAACTGCGTCCAATTCTAATAATCAGGTCTTTGTTTAGCTAAATTGTTTGATTTGTGTCAATTATAGATTGCCCTAGCTTATATTTCGAAAATTACGTAGATCTATTTGAACAATATTAACCTAAATATACAGGGTTATCGAATAATATTATCATCAAGTGCGGAAGTTAGTAAAACTTACTTAGTTTTGTATATTAGAGTGTTCCCAAAGTTAACACAAGTATGAATCTTAGCTAAAATTTTATGTAATCTTAAATACTAACAATACAAACGTAGATTTGGTTATTGATTCTTATTGAAGTATTTACTTACTAGCTAGATGACGCAACTCCGTTAGGGTGCGTTTCTATTGACGCGGAGCGGGGCGGAGAGGAGCTTAGCGGTGCCGAATTGACCAATAATGGCTCGAAATCTTCGCCCCGCTTTAGCGCCAACGCTAAAACACAGGCGGATGCGGACGCGGGCGCACGTGTCGGAAGACCGCCGCGTGCGAGCGGGCACCCGTCGCGTGTGCCCGTCTCATTTAGCGCTGCTCATATAATTTTTATCTCGAGCGTGTACAGTTGTGTCCAGTAGATTACCGTGTATTATTTACTAATTTATTATTTGGCAAAAAGACGTCAACGGAAACAACGTCGATTGCGAAAAGCGTGCGCCCGCGCCGTGTGCCCGCCCGTCCGTCGAGCGTGCCCGCGTCCGTCGCCCGCGTCCGCCCTCCGTCGCACGCTCCTGCGCTGTTCATACTATTTTCCGTTTTCGTACACACGCGAGCGTGCGCCCGCGCGAGTTTTAGCGTTGGCCCAATGGAACAGCACGATTGGTCAATTCGGGCGCATCGGTTCACAAGCTCCTCTCCGCCCGGCTCCGCGTCAGTGGAAACCCACCCTTACGTTAAAATTTGGTTATAGCGCGAGAACCTTATATTTTTCCGCAACGAAAACTATCTTATTTCCTTACCTGGGACACCAAGTATCTGCAGCATACCAAGTTTTAACAAAATCGGTTCAGTAGTTAGGGCGTGAAGAGGTTACAGACAGAAATACACACTTTCACATTTATAATATTAGTTTGGATTTAGGGAGCACGAATGCTTAGCACAATAATTATTATAGAATAAAGATAGTGACAGGTTTTAGGGACAAAATGACAGATTTTTGGTATCAGTCATTTTTACTATAATAAACAGACCACTGGGCACTGACCTCCATTATACAAGTATAATAGAGGTCAGTGAAACAGACCCATTCTGCGCTGCAATGGTCGGCCAGCCAGCCAGACTGACTATTGAATACTCCAATTATTATTATTAATCAACAAAATTATTTCCCAGTAGCCCACGCACGGCGACCAGTAGAAATGCGAAAGTATAGACCAGGGGTCACCAAATGGCGGACCGCGGTCCGCATCCGGACCGCCGACCCATTGTGTGCGGACCAAGCATGTTCGAAGATGATCTTCGTTCATCTTAGGACTTCAACAATTCTAAAGGATTTAATGTCAATATAAGCTACAGAGCTTGCACCAATATTTCACTCCAAACTTCAGAGAGATATATAAATGGTTACTTTTCTCATTGATATTAAAATAAATACCTAAGTATGTAATTTCCGTAATTACCTTTGTTTAATTTTTTAATATAAAATGTATGGACCGCGAAGGTCAGTTCATGTCTTAAAACCTTAGAGCAGTGTTTCCCAAACTTCTCGGGACCGCGACCCATCTACAAGAAAGTTTATAGTTCGCGGCCCACCTTGTGTAATTAAGACAAAAAAGCAGCGGTATGTTGCTGCCGCAGCATTTACCCGTTAATTCTTATCGTACTTCACCACCATATCATCATCGTCAGCCTTACTTACAATTACGTTTGCGTTCGAATTCCCCGCCCCTGTCCCGCACGCACCCACGACGACGAACGAACGAGTAAAATGACAATCGAACGAGTACGACAATCGTCCTATAGTTTCAGGGCCCACCCAAAGTCTACCCGCGACCCACCAGTGGGTCGCGACCCACACTTTGGGAAATACTGCCTTAGAGTATTAATAACACTTGTAAGTGTTACTCTAAGCTTACAACCTTAGAGTATAACACTTGTAAGTGTTATTAATACTCCAAGCTTAAAACGGACCCCGAGCGAAACTAATTGGTGACCCCTGTAGCGCTAGCACGGAGCCAGTAGAAATGCGAAAGTATAGACAAACTGTGGACATAGACTTAAGGTGCTGTTCGATCTTTACCGCGGCTAATCGCGACCGACAAAAATTCAATTAAAAGCCACTTTATGACACACTATAGTATTTGTCATAAAGTAAGATGTTATTTGAATTTTTAGGACTATAGTCTGTCGTAAATGGCATTTTATTGGAATTTTTCGGAACGAAAAAATATTGGAACGACACCTTATGTTTATCTCCACCATATCTCCACAGTTTGTCTATACTTTCGCATTTCCACTGGTCACCGTGCTAGGGCTACTAATATAGACAAACTGTGGAGATAAACTTAAGGCGCCGTTCCGATCTTTTTTCGTTCCGAAAAATTCAATTAAAATGCCACTTTATGACAGACCATAGTCCTAAAAATTTAAATAATGTCCTGCTTTATGACATAGACTGTAGTCTGTCCTAAAGTGGCATTTTAATTGAATCTTTGTTGCTCGCGATTAGGCTCGGTGAAATTCGGAACGGCACCTTAAGTTTCTGTCCAGTTGTCCACAGTTTGTCTATACTTTCGCATTTCTACTGGTGGCCATGCTAGTGCTACTGGTGTAATACAAAGCTAAAATCATAAATAAGTTAGGGAGTTACTAAATGAAGATTTTGACAAAAGTCCATAGTATATTTTCCGTCGGAGCCTTCATAACAACTACTTATAACTGAAGTAATCATTAACGTCTCTAAGGGTTGGCTTACACGTATTAAGTAGATAAGTAATTAACTAAATTTTAACTTAATGTTAAGTTGTTAATTGCGTGTAAATAAAAAATTTAGTAGCAAGTAGCAAGTTAAAATTTAGTAAGTCCTAAGCTAGATGACAATTAGAATTTAGTTACTACTTATCTACTTAATACGTGAAAACCAGCCATAAGTGCGACCGTCAGTCTTTCTTTAATAATAAGTTGGTTTTTGGTTTCAATATAATTTAGTTACTTAGTAATAATAGCTGCAACAAGTTTTCCGAATAATTCGTTGTTTAAAAATATATTTGAAACAGCTATTTACTCAATGTCTGCTTTTCTCTGTCAGACACATGAGAAAAGTCACAGTAATAGACAACGGACCTTGAATACCTTTATTGGTAAGATGTTAATTAGTTATAAGAGTAGATGCATATTAGTTTACTAAGAGCATACAAAGACACATGAAAAAAACCGGCCAAGTGCGAGTTGGACTCGCCCATGAAGGGTTCCGCGCAGCAATAAGAATTGACAAAAGACCCCTAAAATTTTTGATAATTTTTCCATTTTTGTATCAAAATCTTAATGCGGCTCACAGACTACATCTACTTACCAAGTTTCAATAGTATAGCTCATATAGTTTCGGAGAAAAGTGGCTGTGACATTCGGATGGACAGACAGACAGACAGATAGACAGACATGCAGACAGACAGACAGACAGACAGACATGACGAATCTATAAGGGTTCCGTTTTTTGCCATTTTGGCTACGGAACCATAAAAAAGGGTCAACAACAACGGCATCAGTCTGTTAAAAAAAGAGCATCTGTATTGTGTACAGATTTACAGAGTACAATTGTCAGAAGTGAATCTTCTGTCCAAAATCGTGACGTCGTTGTGACGCAATATTGATATTATTTCGACCCTCTTTTTAACTCTCAACACTCCAGGCTTCAAACTAGAACTATCTAAATGCTACTTTTTGAGCACTAACCTAAGCGCTAGCTTATAAATATTTCAGAAGTCCGTAAAATATTTCAGTGCAGCAAGCTACATTGATTTGCAGCTCTCATAACTGATCGCGCTATGCTGGAAAATGTCGTTTCAAATTCCAAAATTCATACATCCGAATCGTCAGTTCTGTGAGCACTATAGTGGTATGGTTGAAACTCTAAATATGAATAGTTTAAAGCAATTTTTCAAATATATGAGGTTTGATGCTTACTGCGAAGGAACAGTCGTCGTAAACAACGTAACAAGTTTAACGTTATATAATAGTTAATACATAATATATTTAAAAAGTTATAAGACGTTTAATTTTTGCGACAAAACAACAACTTAATAGTTTTAAACCTACGAATAAGAAAACCTAAGGAAACGTAACTCCCACACTATTACCGTTTAAAATTTGGTTCCTTTCGAACTGTCATGTAACGTCAGCCTTTATACCGCTCAAGGCCACCTAAATATTGCAAATGTATTGAAATGTGTACCTAAGGTACACTTTTTTGACAAGTATTTTGGAGCATGTTTTTTGACGGAGTTACTCTTCCTTAGTTTTTGTTATTCGTAATTTTAAACACACTTACAAGTTACAACCAAGAAAAAAAAAAAACTGTAACATATAACACTTGTATTTCAAACCAAAATTAATTCAGCTTCTTGTCCGTTTACAAAAACAGATCTAACTAATCTAATCATGAAATTAATAAATTTTCAATTATTAACATTTCCAAAATTCAAACACAAGTGAAGTAGAAAAGTTTTAAGAATTTAATATTAAATATGAAAAATAGTGCTGTTTTAAAAGCAGCTACCTAACCATAGATAATACAGTATATTGTACCTAACTAACCTAACTTAAACGTATGTAAGATACTCGCCAAGCGTCGTACAAGCACATAAATTTAACAATTCGCTGAATCGGTTCGAATTTTATCTCGGTTCCGATTTATTCGCATCTATAATGGAATTCAGAACTATATTATCGTATTAAACTTACAGCTGCACTCAGACATTTTAACGATTCGTTAACTTAATTTCAGATTTTGGCATAAGCTACATAGTTTCTGTAAAACTCGTCATTGAATTAAACTTAAAAAATCGGCCGTTAGACTTTATAGGTATATAATTATGCCGCAGGGAAAAGAGGATATCAGGGATTTCATATATATTATCAATAACAAAATATTATAATATCACAATTATTTTTAACAAAAAAATTAAAACCGACTTCCAAGGTAAAAACAATAGAAGTCGGTACCAGCTAATTTAATCGTGAGTTCAGTCAATGTCAGAATATCTGAAACTTTCGGAACTGGTACCGACTTTAAACTAATGAAGACTGTATATGTACAGCAATAGTTGAGATTTAGACGAATTCTGAAAAAGGTACTATTAAAGAGTAAGAGTTATTTAATACTTTTTAGTTCATATTACTATTGTTTTTACCTTGGAAGTCGGTTTTAATTTTTTTGTTAAAAATAATAATTTCACTCTTTTTAGTTAAGTATATCTACAAAATAAGGCTTTATGCGTAAATAACCAATACGAATGTTAACTATTCACATTATGTTACTGTAAACGAAATTGTGGTAAATGTTTGTAGTTATATAAGCGATGCTGCAATTTCCAAACTATTATCTTTAAAGGTTCAGGAGTTCTGTTCAGTGCTTTTGGACCAAGAGACACCTTTGTATGAAATTTCTCTTATTCGTAACATAAAATTATGTTTAATTTACTAGAAACAACATTTTAACCACTATGAGTGTTTTGATAAATTTCAAGTATTTCCCTCGATTGCTCATAGATCCCATCATCAGCTCACCACTTTCGTAATTGTTAAGTATACAAAATTAAGATTATATCCTATACAACAACACGAGAATTTTGAAAATCTGTCCTCAAACAGCGAAATCAAAAACATCTGCATCGATGCAAAATATCACGAAAAGTACCAATAATTGGGTCATAGTGTGATGACCAATGGTATAATTATAGTTGTGATGATGATGAGCAATAAAATTGATGTGTTAGCTTATGCTTTCAGTTGTTTAAACAACGCCGAAATCCCCGAACCTGTACCTATAAGCATTCAAAAGTTCTGTTCAGTACCTTTGGATCCAGGGTATAATCTGGTGCGAAATCTTACTTTTTGGTAGCATTTACCTCGTATGCTTCTGAAAAAATCAAAATCACTATATGTTTCGATACAAATTTCAAGGAGTCCCCTCGATTCCTCAAGGATCCCATCATCAGATCACCACTTTTGTGAAAAATCGGACAAGAAACGACTGAGTGATCTATGAACAAAAAAAAAAAAAAAAACATACAGCCGAACGTATTAGCCACTGAAAAAATGATTAAAATCGATAGCCTATGATCCTTCACGTGGTCTACTTCTTATCTGTGCCAAATAACATAAAAATTGCTCCAGTAGCTGTTCGCGAGATAAGCCCTTTCAAATAATTTCCCCCGTTTTTTCCACATTCTCCTATTAGTCTTAGCATGATAAAATATAGCCTAGCCTTTCTCAATAAATGGGCTATCTAACACTGAAAGAATTTTTCAAAACGAACCAGTAGTTCCTGAGATTAGCGCGTTCAAGTAAGTCCTTTCAAATAATTTTCCAAGTTTTTTTCACATTTTCCTCTATTTCTTCGCTCCTATTAGTCTTAGCGTGTTAAAATATAGCTTATATCGAGGAAGGCTGTCGATAAATGGGCTATCTAACACTGAAAGAATCATCAAAATCGGTTGCGTAGTTTTAAAGATTAAAGGAAACAAAGGGACATGAGGGAAAAAAGCGACTTTGTTTTATAATATGTATAGATTTAAATGGATTTCCTCTTCATTAGGAATTGATGCATAGGTAGTTAGAAGGCCTACTTTATTTGATCGGGCTACAAGTCAAGCCAAGCCAGACTTGACATAACCCGACCAAACAAAATAGGTCCGTCATTTGCCTACGAATCTATTTCTATGATGGAATTTGGATGGAACAGAATGCAAATAACTTGAATGAGTGACATGAAGATAAGTATCCAATTTGCCTGAATAGAAAGTCAATATTCATTTTCTATACATCAACTATAAGCGAAAACACTAAAGATAAGGGACTCTGAATAGGAAACTGTAGGTCGATTCTGGTAAATAATCTTACAATAAGATAGTTTCGATATTATGGCTTCGATGCGGTATCGGTGAAAAATTCCAAAACAAATGTGTCGATTATACTCGTATCAAACTCGATTGGTTCACGAGCCAAAATCCACAGTTCAAACTAAATCAAAACTGTATTAATCGATATCTATAGGTACCAAAAAAAATTACAGAGGTACCAATTATAAGAACTACTGGGCCGATTTTGATGTTTGGTAGGTATATAAACATACTAGCGACCCGCGCCGGCGTCGCACGGGTATAAAATATATAGCCACTGAAAAAATTATTAAAATCGTTAGCATATTATGATCCTTCACGTGGTCTACTTCTTATCTGTGCCAAATAACATAAAAATTGCTCCAGTAGCTGTTCGCGAGATAAGCCCTTTCAAATAATTTCCCCCGTTTTTTCCACATTCTCCTATTAGTCTTAGCGTAATAAAATATAGCATATAGCCTTCTTCACTAAATGAGCTATCTAACACTGAAAGAATTTTTCAAATCGGTCCAGTAGTTCCTAAAATTAGCGCGTTCAAGTTAGCCCTTTCAAATAATTTTTCCCGTTTTTTCCACATTTCCCTCTATTTCTTCGCTCCTATTAGTCTTAGGGCCTGTTTCACCGCTTCCTGATAAGGCTATCCACTACTTAACTTGACACATAGAGTATGGAGAATCTGTCAAATAAGCCTATCGGGCACCTTATCAGGAAGCGGTGAAACAGGCCCTTAGCGTGATAAAATATAGCCTTCCTCGATAAATGGGCTATCTAACACTGAAAGAATCATCAAAATCCGTTGCGTAGTTTTAAAGATTAAAGGGAACAAAGGGACATGAGGAAAAAAGTGACTTTGTTTTATAATATGTATAGATATAGATACAGATAATAGACCACGGGAGAGGCATAATATGATCCTATATCGCTGAAAAATGTACGATTACCGTAAGACAGTTTTCCTACGCGGGCGTAGCCTCGACCATCATATTTTAGTGATGGGATATTCGAACACTAGATATAATACATCAGAATAGGAGTGAGTAGTGACCCTTTTATTTTGACAAAATCACAGGATAGCTATCAAGCAAACTATCTCTAAGGAAGTCCTTCGTCCTTAAAGTTTTACCATATTGTACAACTAATTCATACCAATTCAAAATTTCGTATTATTACTATTTACTAGAAATTGTTTGCAATTTTACTTTTTTTTTTATTAAATAAGGGGGCAAACGAGCAAACGGGTCACCTGATGGTAAGCAACTACCGTCGCCCATGGACACCCGCAACATCAGAAGAGCTGCAGGAGCGTTGCCGGCCTTTTAAGAGGGAATACGCTCTTTTCTTGAAGGTTTGCAGGTCGTATAGGTCCGGAAATACTGCTGGTTCGTTTCAGAGTTTTACAGAAAAAGAAAGAAAGTTACGCTCTACTACTCTCAAATCTAGCGACTCTACCTCCACACAAAATTTCGTAAAAATCGGTCCAGCATCTAAAAGTTGATCACAGTTACCTGTATAGTAGACTACTAAGGAGATTTAGAATTTTCCATCTTTTTTTTTATTTTTTCAGTATTCCGTTTTGCGCCTACGAACCCAAGAAATGTTTTTGTAATAAAATAAATAGTGTTCCACCGTATCTAAAAATTAACTTTACAACAATATTTTAAAACCAAATCGTAAAAATATCGTTAAAAGTGAAAGTATTCTCACAAATTACCTTCTTAAAGCTTTAAGCTAATTCTGTTAAACCTTGCTCAGAATCTAATTACCCGTTAAGACTTCGAAGGTAACCTAATATTAATTTAACCTTTATCCCATAATCTAGTGCTTTGACGTTGTAAAATCGTTAAAGAATTATCTCGTGTAGGGTTGTCAACGGTACGGTTTTTCGGAAACAAAAGGCTTTTCAAAGTCTTGTGGCTATTGTCTGCTAAGTTTTTCAAGTCCATGATTATTTGGGTATTTTTCGCTAAATCTGTCCATATTCCATACAGTCTGTCTGTTCCCTCTTTACACCAAAACCACTGAACGGATTTTGTTGAAATTTGGTATGGCAATACCGTTGAGTCCCAGGACCAGGAAAGGACATAGCTGATACTTTTGATCCCGGATAATTGTACGGTTTCCGCTCGATAAACGAATTTTGTTGTAACATAGTTGCGAGCACCGTCATCTAGATAATAATATAGTAAAAAAAGCGTAGCTACACCACACTGTTCAATGCGAGAGGGAGAGAGAGAGAGAGAGAGACAGAGAGAGAAACACGCGTAACGGCATTACAACTATAGCATTTTTGCTATAGTTGTAAGCCAACACGCGACACTTTAGTGTCGTTACAACTTTTCGTCTTAATTTTTTCTGTCTAGCCCCCTTTCGCAACGTGCGATAAGGAACTTCGTTCCAAAAGCAAAATATGTATCTCCAGCTTTTAAAGTCGCGACAACCCTATTCGGTATCAATTTGGTCGACCATTTGCGAAGAGCTTTTGTAATCTTCGATGAATAAACAAGCCGTGGTTCCCCACTAGAACTCTTAAGTTGTTTCAAGTTTTGTGTGCGCCTCTTAAGGCGCACACAAAACTTGAAACTCATCCCAAATTGTTGGGTATATCGAGTACTCCTTGTAATTATTATCTAACAAACAAATTTAAATTGACTGAAATGAGTATAAGTAAATTATTATTTAACATTATTGTTAGGTAATAATAACTTATATTATTGTTAGGTTAATATTATTGTTAGTTGTAAATCACTGAAATGAATATTAATAATACCTAATCCCACCAAAACATGAAATTTAAAAGGAGCCAAGCAAAATACTTCTGTCGTAAAAAGTTTTCAGATCACATTCAAGCCAAGCCTTCAACTTATTTTGTATTTTAAATCAACATTCAGTAAATGTATCAATATATTTCTTTATTTTATAATTATTATTATAGTGGCTTGGCAATGAGCACTAGAGAAATAATCAGCTACTAATTGGATTTATTGGGTACCATCAGCCACATACGTCGTTACAAATTAAAACACTTTACGCTTGCCGTCTGTGTAAGTATATGAACTCCTCCCAATATGCAGTTTTATATTTGTTTCTATTGTGCTCATTGCCAAGCCACTATAATAATTATAAAATAAAGAAATATATTGATACACTTACTGAATGTGGATTTAAAATACAAAATAAGTTGAAGGCTTGGCTTGAATGTGATCTGAAAACTTTTTACGACAGAAGTATTTTGCTTGGCTCCTTTTACATTTCATGTTTTGGTGGGATTTCATTTCTTTTTAGAAGATTTTTTTTTTCTTTTCAGGTCACGTTATAACTTTTCTGTACTTAGCTTAGCACCCATTCCCTATCTCCTTTAATATATGTAAAGAAAATGCTTTCTTTAATAATAATTTGAATTTACGCGCGCGATGTTGCTTCAGACTTCAGGGAGTTCGTCGTGATTCCTGGCGCCTCAATCGGGCTGTCATTATCAACGTCAAATGTCAATTGTCATTTGTCAAAAACATAAAATTATGCTGAGTTCATATTTTATTGTAAAGTTTTCTTATAATTTTGGAAGTTCCTAATTAATTTTGTAGTTAATTAAGTTGTGTCGATTGGGAGGTGATAACAATAAGCTTATGTTGTCGTTTCTTTGTTTACAGGTAAGATTGTGTTAGATAAGTAAAGTACCATGTGATTCTGTAACCCATTCGACAAATAAAATGCTTTCTTTGTTTACAGAGAAACACATTGAAGTTTTATTTCGCCTCTTAGGATTGAATTACGATTAATTATCTTATATATATTTTTTTCTTTGAGGCTTCGTTAGTTCTATATAATAGGTGGACAACGTGACGTAAATACTTCTGAGTTCTGAGTCGATTATTATATTCATATTATATAATTGACTCTTAAGCTAATACTTGAAGGTGGTAATTTTTAGCATTACCGTTGAATACATAGCAGCACTGTTGTAAGCGTCTCGACGTTCCTCGCAGGAAAGGAGCTTATTTCATGTGATAACAAGTAAGGAGTGTATATCTCAGTACTGATTAGTGCAGATTACATTTATAATATTTAAATCGAATTTAATTATTCTTTCGTTATTAACGTTGTTAATGTTATTTTTTATTTCATTAATACCATTTAATTAAGTTCATAACTAATTTAAAGCCTTTTGTATACGTCAAACAAATGTGCAGTCGAAACATACTATTCTTGCAAAGTTACAAACATAAAAATCTTTTATTTTATTATTAATACTTAAAGTACCTATTATATTATTATTTTTCAATTTCAGTTTTTAGGTTTCCCTGCCCAAAGAATGAAAACGGGGCCCTATTATTAATAAGTCTTCGCTGTCTGTCCGTCGTACATCCGTATGTCACTAGGCAGGATCTCGAGAACCGCAATAGATAGATAGTTGCGATTTTCACAAATTATGTATTTCTGGTGTCGTTATAAAAGCTAATAGTCTAATCAAAATAAAATGAATTATTAAAGGGGGGGCTCATACAACAATCACGATTTTTTTCCCCTTTTTTTGCTCTTTGTCCATAATGGTAACACTAAGGTTTTTGGAAATTTAAGGAAACGCACAATTGTATGTTAACTTTAATAATTAATAATAAAAATTAAATAAACTTATTATTTAAGGGGGGCTCCCATACAAATTTACGGTACGGAACCCTATGTACGCCAGTCCGACTCGCACTTGGCCGGTTTCATAATTTTTCCCTTCAATGTGAATAAAGACCTATCCGGGTACCAAATTTCAAGGTTCTAAGTCTGCTAGAAGTACCTTAGAATTTTGATGATCTGTCAGTCTAGTAACTTTGACCATCCGTAACGTAACTAATAAACTATTTATCAAAATTTCATGTAATTTGGAGGTTAAGCTAGTTTTAATACTTGCTCCTAGTGACCGAAATTTTAAATCCCTAACTTTGTTAACATCGAAGATAAAGGGAGTGTGAAATAGCCGCGAACCGCTTCGAAAAGTATGGTACGGCCGTGCCTTTTCTAAAAATATATTTTATCACGCTAAGACTAATAGGAGAATGTGGAAAAAACGGGGGAAATTATTTGAAAGGGCTTATCTCGCGAACTGCTGGAGCAATTTTTATGTTATTTGGCACAGATAAGAATTAAACCACGTGAAGGATCATAGGCTATCGATTTTGATAATTTTTTCAGTGGCTACATATTTTATACCCGTGCGACGCCGGGGCGGGTCGCCAGTCTATATTATTAAGCAAAGTCGTTTTTTTTCCCTCATGTCCCTTTGTTCCCTTTGTTGTATCTTTAAACTACGCAACGGATTTTGATGATTCTTTCAGTGTTAGATAGCCTATTTATCGAGGAAGGTTACAGGCTATATTTTATCACGCTAAGACTAATAGGAGCGAAGAAATAGAGGAAAATGTGGAAAAAAACGGGGAAAATTATTTGAAAGGACTAACTTGAACGCGCTAATCACGAATAATCAGGAAATCGGGAATTAGTGGTCCGATTTGAAAAATTCTTTCAGTGTTAGATAGCCCATTTATTGAGGAAAGCTATAGGCTATATTTTATTACGCTTAGACTAATAGGAGAATGTGGAAAAAACGGGGGAAATTATTTGAAAGCGCTTATCTTGCGAACTACTGAGTACTGAAGCAATTTTTATGTTATTTGGAACAGATAAGAAATAGACCACGTGAAGGATCATAGGCTATCGATTTTAATCATTTGTTCAGTGGCTATATATATTTTTATACCCGTGTGACGCCGGGGCGGATCGCTAGTACTTTATAAAATACTAGATGACGCCCACAACTCCGTTGCGCCAAAATTTGTTTATCGCGCAGGAACCGTACATTTTTCCGGGACAAAAAGTATCCTATGTCCTTTCCCGGGACTCAAAGTATCTCCATGCCAAATTTCAGAAAAATCGGTTCAGCGTGAAGAGGTAACAGACAAACAGACAGACAGACACTTTCGCATTTATAATATTAAGTATGGAAGTATGGATAAATTATCCATAACGTATGCAAAGGCCTTTATGTATACGTTAAATATGTAGGCTCTATTTTAATACTAGGTTTGTATTGTATACTAAGATATGTTTTTCGTTTGCAATCTCACTCAAAAAGATCGGGATCTTATAAATTCTTTGTTCATCTTGTATTTGATTGAGCCTTTATAGTTAAAATGACGGCTATTCATAATTTGCATAGCATGATTGCCCTCACCTATAAAATTCAATTTTATAAAGCGATTACAGATCACAGAGGAAATTGAATGCAAATTCGAGAGCTATTTTGGTCCGTGATTAAAGTGGACGGATATTATGCGATTAAATTAAAAAGAAAATTTTAAATTAAAGACATATTTTTAGGAAGGTCTTTGCGTAGGCGTAGATCATAATAATATAATTTTGCCTGAATTGTTTCGAGGCGACTTTGATTTTCATAACTTTTGTAGAAGTCAATATCTAATATTCACCACTAAGCGGCAAATCGGAGTACGTACAAAACTTCATAAAATTCTATTACATACCAAAACCTAGTCTGACGCATAAGTCTAGTCGCACTCACACAAACACCGTACCGAATTCTGCCTCATTGAATTAAAACATCAGGCTAGGTTTCATTTTGCCCTACGCCACTGCTTAGAGCAAAATGAAGCCTTTTTGCAAAGCAAAAGCAAAAAAGCAAAATGAGACTTCGATGTCTGTCTGTCCGTCTGTCTGTCTCCAGGCTGTATCTCAAGAACCGCTATAGCTAGAGTTCTGAAATTTTCACAACAAAAACTAAAATAAAATTAAAATTAATATTTAAGGGGGGCTCCCATACAAAAAACACAATTTTTGGCCTATTTTTGCTCTATAACGGTACGGAACCCTTCGTGCGCGAGTCCGACTTTCACTTGGCCGATTATTTTGCGTTTACTCATCCCCGGGGCCTTTTTTTTGTTGAGGGGGGGAATTCGTTACGTATCCCCCGCCGCGCACGGGGGTGGACGACGGGGGTACGTCCGGCACATCTCCGTTTCGGCGGCTGATGTTCTGCCGCCGTCTTTCTTCACCGAGAACTCCCCGGGCATCTAGGGAGCTTTCTTCTCGGGCCCATTGTGCGGGCGGTGATCCCCCGATCCACCGCCCACGGGCCTATTGCTCCACCTCCATGGCGGGCTGGGGCTGACTAGCCTCAGCACTACCGGCTCCAGGCTCTTGCGGCCGAGCCTTGTCGGAGGGAGCTCCTCTCCTGCGGCGCTTCGTAGGCGGGGGCGGCTTCTTGGCTGATAGACAGCCACCGCTTCCCAGGACGTGCCCGCTTTCCCTGCCGAGTGCCTCGCAGAAGAAGCAGTTGGGTTGCTTCTCCTGGCACTCGACGGCCTTGTGCCCCGGTTTTCCGCAGCGGAAACAATTCCGGCTGCGGTCCACCGGGCACTGGCATGTCGTCGCCAGGTGGCCGGTATCAAGGCATCGGTAACACCGCTTAGGCCTCGCGGCCAGCAGTGTCACCTTCGCCGAGACCCAGCCCACTCGCAGCCGCTTCATGCTGATGAGCTTTTTAGCGGCCGCGACGGGGACGCTCAGCCACACCGAGCCGTCGCCCCATCTTCCCACCTTTATTGGGCCCGTCCTGATGGAGTTGGACGGCACCCTCCTTCTCGCGACACAGCCTCTACGACATCTGCAGTCGTCGCCGAGTCGTCCAGCCCGGCGATGCGCATCTCCACGCATTTCGCGGGGCGGCCGACTTTCACCTCCTCAGGGTCGAGAACCTCCCTCAGCTTCTCAGCGAGGGCGTCCGCCTTCTCTTGGGCACCCTCACCAGGGATGGTGAGGATGCGCGCGCCGGTCTAAGCCAGACGAAAGCGGAGATCCAGCTTTTGTATGTCCAGCTCTACCAGTCCGGTAATCTTCACCGCGTTCTTCGCCTTTAGAAGGACGTCATTGTATGTGATGCCCTTCTCCGCAGCGTTCGCCCCCAACGTGAGGGTGATGGCCGCGGTGGCTGGGGCACGGAGCTTCGCCTTCTTCTTTCTTTTAGGGGCGGCTTTAGGTGAATTGGCCGCCCCTTTCTTCTAACTCTTGCTCTTTGGACCCACTGTGGTCCATTGAGCCTCTATACGGGGGGAGCTGGTGTTCGCTCCCCCTTGTATCGCTTCCTGAGCGGCCATTGATAGCCGCTTTCTCTTCATTCCGTCCTTCTTGGCCTTGGGCGCCTCGGGCGTGGCAGGTGCCTCTTTTGGGGCCACTGCGGCGACGGGCTGCCGCGTCTTCTTTGTAGCCGGCTTCCCCTTGGCCTTCTGCCTCGGGAGCCCCGGCGTCACATCCGGTGGAGCCTCAACACTCTCGACGGGAGCCGGTGTAATACTCCGGGCTCGTTCCGCCGCGAGTGGAGGTCTCAGTCGAGGTTCCGGAAGGAGCCGACTCTCCAGTCCGGCCAGCCAAGCGTTCAGCATGTTGCTGAAGGTCTCTACGGTAGAGCGAGAGACCACAGACAACAGCTGGCGCATGTCCTGCTCGGCCGGCTTCATCATCTGACGGCGTAGCTCCTCTAGCTCTTTACCCAAAGACTCCACTTGATTCTGGCCTCTTACGGCGAGTCAAATCTGAGAATGTGGGCCAGCTCTCGGAGTCTAGCGATATTTCGCTGGAGTCCGAAAGCCAGTCCTCACTGTCATGTCCGGGTAAGTCACGTCCATGTTGGGAGACTCGACCGCGAAGGGAGTCTCTACCAATCGGGACCTTTCCAGTGCTTGGAGGCGGCATCTTCACGTCGCGTGTCAAAAGGGCACGCGGCAGATCTTTGTCGCCTCTCAGCTTCTTCTTTTGCATCAACTTCAGCATTCGCTCAGCGCCGTTGGGCTGCGACTGACTGAAGTCAATGTCCTCGTCCGTTAAAAGCTCCGCCGCCGGCGCGGTAATGGGCGCCGGCTTCGGGCTGTCGCTCTTCTTCCCGCCATCGCCACTCAAAGCGGCTAAAATGGCCCTCTGCTTCGCCGCCTTAGCGGCCTCCTCGTCCTTCCTCGCTGCAGTAGTTGGCCCCTCCGTATACACGGACCTCGCACCCCCTTGCAAAGGTGCACGGGATTCTCCGGCCCCAGAGGAGCCGGGACCCACCCGGAGATTATTTTTACTATTGCGATCCTCCATCATTCCTTTACTCCGACACCCCGGGTCGCGGGCCCATCCGTCATACTGCGGGCGCAGCTAAACATACAACGACAATCACTCACACAAACTCACGCCATACCGGCGTTCAGCCACCCCTCCCGTGTCACCGTGAAAAGGCTCACGATGGCACGGGGGAGGTGCCCAGGGACACGACGTGGACGGACCGGTATCGCCCCCCATCCCCGGAGCCTGGAGAGGACCACCGAGGCATGTGGGACTCCCCTGGGCGGACGGAAGACGCACCCGGGACTACCCACTAAAACCCCAACGGTGTTCCTGCTCCTGAAGGGGGAACTACGGGAAACGCGCGATACACGACCGCAGCCCTACCATCTCTGCCTCTTCAGGCTGAACTCGTGGACACCATTCCACATTACTTCGCGACGATGCGCTGGAACACCTAGCGCATCGTGGCCTACCCAACAAAAAAAATTAAACCTAGGCCGGTATAAATAGTCAGTAATTAAGATGCGACCCAGTCTCAAGACGCGGTTCGGCTCTGTGATTGGTCTAAATTTTGACAGCCAACCAATCACAGAGCCTGAACCGTGTCTTGAGACCGAGATGCATCTTGAGTACTGACTATTTATACCGGCATAGCCTACGCCATAAAGGGGGATTTAAGAGCCCGCCCTCTCTTTTCTACTGCTCTCTTCACACTCACGCCCGTCTTTCATATGCCAGGTGAAAAAGGACGATCGCCAAATTAGCGGGCAGATAGAGGTTTTCTGTTTTTAAAGGGTTTTTTATATTGAAGTGGTAAAAAGTAATTCCAACACTTTATAGACGACTTTCTCAACAGTACATTGTATTTTTTTTCATACCGTTCAGACGTCAATACAATCCATAAAAAGGTGATATTCTAAACCTTTTACAGCAAAAATCACAAAACTGTCGCGGGTTTGAGTTGGATTATTTAAAGATACTTAAAAAAAATTAAAAATCTAGCTCCAACACTATATTATAATTGAAATGATCTTACATGTTGTGTATTAAAACTTATAGAAATACTGTATTTTAACTGTTAAATCACGTCTGTTAAATGAGCGAAATCGGCAAAATTTCGTATACGGACTCTTAAGACTGCCTTCACATTAAGTCGCGAGTAGTGCGGCAGCCGCGCGACTTCTATACTAAAACGTGCCGCGCGGCAGCGACTTAATGTAAAGGCAGCTTTAAAGTCGGTCGAGGTAGCATGCCACAAGGATCGGAAAGCCACCTTTGCTTTTAATGTTTCCCACGTGCCAAAACAGCCTTGCAAGTCAACATTAAGGTCGATTTACACGGGTGACTAAAGCCCCACGATTTACGCCGCACGGCGAAAATCGACCGTGTAAATGGCAATTCGACTACGCCGCATGCGGCTAAAGTCGCAAGCCCCAAAATCATGCGGCCAATGGCCGCATGCGGCTGGTAACTAAAATCGACCGTGCAAACGCTCAGTCGCAAGCGATCGCTTGCTGCAAATTGATAGTTTGTCGGCACTAGTCACAGGCGATTTTTGTAGAATGTGTAAATGGGGTGGCGATCCGACTTGGACAGGCGATTCGACTGGTGACTTGCCGGGTGACTAAAATCGACCCTTTAGTCACCCGTGTAAATCGACCAGTAGTAAAACCATAAGGCGCAATTAGTATATCAGTTGTAAAACATCACAAAGGTGTGTCTTGTAGGTTAATTAAGGTCGTTGGGCCATTATATTCCATTTTATGACGCATATGTCCATGTATACTTGGTACCTATCTACTTCTACTATTATAAATACCTGCATGGTCCATTGGGTGTGGCTCTAGACTCGGAGGTCGTGTATTCAATTTCCGCGTTGGAAAAATATTATTATTTCTGGGTTTGGTTAGGACTTATTAGGACGCAGACTGATCCTGACTGCCTAACAAGAAAAATGATTAATGCGTCGGATGGGCATGTAAAAAGTCGATCCTGTGCATGATTTCAAGATAGTGGTAGCCTTATTAAAAATATTTACAGTGTGACATACAAGGTGAAACAAAAATAAGTACTAAAACCTTAGGGTGTGTACGTATCCCTTACATAGAGTTGACTATGTGAAAGTAGCAGTGCTCAAAGAGGATATTTTTTTTGCTTTGTATCCGGGCAAATTCTTGGAATTAGCCCTTACAAAGTTTAAAAAAAAGTTCACTCTTTCGCTGCTACTTTCACAGTGAAATCAGGGGACTTCTACACGCCCTAATACAGTCATTATAGCTCAACAATGTTTTGTTCTTGTCTTGTCAAGCGATACATAACGTATAAGACAAAAACGTAGTATAATGTAAAAAGTATATTGTGGCAAAACCCAACTTTAGCTCTAATTTAGGGAGACACGGAAGTAAACTTTAGTTTTAGTTTAATGAGTAACACATTATGCGGTGGCGTTATTAAGGCTCCCTAGAGTTGAGACTTGAGAAACATTGAAAAAAATATTAAATTACAAAACATTGACATGCAGATAATATTACGAAACTGTTATCCTACCACTAGATATTCACGTGAAATTATTTGCGTCATAACACTTAATAGCTATGTCCACACTGTGCACTTTCATCTTCAATTTTCGGCATCTTCTTTCATTCAACTTTCGTATTGGCGCATTCAATAATTGAATGCGTCAAAGAACGCAACGCCAACTGTCATTTTTAATAACAAAGCGAAAGTTTTGGATACGGTCAGAGGCATGCGTCGCGGGCATGCCTCACGTTCGCTGTTGACTGCGCTATAACGCATGCCCTTGACGAACAGAAAAAGGCACAGTGTGGACAAAGCTAATAGCTATGTCCACACTGTGCACTTTCATCTTCAATTTTCGTCATCTTCTTTCATTCAACTTTCGTTTTGGCGCATTCAATAGTTGAATGCGTCAACTAACGCAACGCTCTATGTCATCATGATTTATGTCATTCTTTAGCTTAACAAATGCACTGCAGTGGAGCTACATTTAGGATATATTATGTTTGTGCCACATAATACAAGACCAACGAATGAACATAATCTGGCTATCTGTTTTCACAGACCAAAAGGAGTTATTTTATAGAGGCAGACTTACTCTTTTCTTTACTTCCGTAACTTCAGTAAGTTACTCCAGTAACATTTTAAGTGATATATTTAGAATTCAATCTTATGAAGAGTACGCTAACGCACCCGCAGCTCTGCTGATGCTGAGGTGACCCGTTAGCTCATTTGCCCCCCATTTCATAAAAAAAAAGTTTGGCTCATAATGTATGGGGATTATGTCAAAATCTTCATTTAATTGCCGTTAATTTATTAAAATTTGTCTCTGATTGCGACAGACTTAACACACGTTACATATTCTTTAACATAGTACAATAACAAAATAACATTAATTTTCTT
The DNA here is from genome assembly GCA_905333045.1 of Lysandra bellargus. Lineage (NCBI taxonomy): Eukaryota > Metazoa > Arthropoda > Insecta > Lepidoptera > Lycaenidae > Lysandra > Lysandra bellargus. Next base: position 6,459,361 of record HG995359.1, read on the forward strand.
TTAACTTTCCTAGTTTTTAATTTTAAAAAATCCTTATATTTTTACAAATTTCACAAGCGAACCCACGATCAAAATTAGTCAAATTCTTGAACGTCCCACGCCCAAGTGTTGGGTTTCGTTTTAATCGTGTCTGACGTCAGAACCTTACCGAAAATGATTCAGGGGTTTTCATAACAAGACAATATAACGACATGACAGCAGCTATTGAGTATAAGGTTTAGTGTAATTAATTAAGGATATTTTGGGTATAATCGCCGAGACGAAGCGCAAGGGCACTACCTACATTTTTTCGAAGTGTTTCGCCGTTTTTTTTGGACCTTCATAGAATTGGTTTCCGTTGTAGCTGATAGTTAATATTTTCAGGATATTATGTCATTAATAGACTTATTAAGCATACAAAGTCTCAATTAAACAGCTCTTATACTTTAGATTTTTTAGATATCTAAAATACGCCGATTTCGTCACTGACACACTGATGGTCATCAAAATATTTGGCTACTTCCTGAAGTACTAGAAATTACGAATAATAAAAACTATTCATTATTCGTAGGCTAGAAAGCTGAAATTTGGTATGTAATCTAAGTTTAATATACAACCGACAAAAAATTCATAAACTTGTAATTTTCACCCCCCAGCCCCTAAAATGGGGAGGTGGATGTTTACCCTTATAGAGTTGGTTCCCGATGTACCAGATAGTTTATATTCTCAGGATATGATGTCAATAATAGACTTATTAAATTATAACATGTATCAAGTTTTATTATACAAATTACAAATCACAACAATTTTATTTAATATCAATCAATATTTAAAAATAAATTAATCATTAAGAGGTAATACATCAAATACGTTAAAAAAATACATTAACTACTTTATAAATAAGTAAGTAAATAATTTTTATATTAATTATTATAGGGAATAATAAAATAAAAAAAATAAAAAAAAAGAAAGACTATATATAAAAAACTAAATCTAAGTCGGAGGCTGCGGGCAATGTACCCAAGAGGCTGGCAGCATTACCTCGCTGTATCGCAAGACTGATACGTTGGCCGAGGTAAGCGCCAGCTCTGGGATCGTTAGTATTCTCAACCAGTCTTTGGGATAACTCCTTGAATAGTAGTTTGGCACCAGGGCCCCACGGGCCCAGGGTCTCAACCCCGAAAGGTACAAAAAAGTAATCACTCCCCAGTGCTTCATACTTTCTTCTTTTGTTTGTCTTCCTTTTGTGTGGCCGTCACGTGCGACGCCGCCAGCGTATCCACGCAGGTGGCGTCCCATACGAGAGGCCTCCCACGGCTCCACGGAACGAGCGTCATTCCGTCGGGCCTTTTGCCGTCGTCACGTGCGATACCGTTCGGCTCAAGAGTGACCGGCACGTTGACGGAGACAACTTATTAAATACACAAAGTTTCAATTGAATAGGTTTCATATTATTTTAGATGGAATTTTAAATATGAGACTTTCACCAATCTTATGAATTAGGACATGAAAATTTACACGGGATGGACATTAACTAAAAACCTCTTAATAAAAAAGAAAAAAAAAACACTAAAATACTGCCTAGCAAGTAGCAACTTACAAAAAGGACTGAAATCCCAACAAAAACATTTCATGTAAAATGTTATCTCGACGACCACAAAAGGTTTGCCTTGTGAAAAAGATAATATCAGATCGAGTGTAGAGCCAAGCTTCTGAATCTACGCTGCCTAACTCTATCGACCCTAACTCCAACAAATTCTACATATCAGTAAGTATAGGTCTACCAGAATATGATGGCAAAAAGTGAGAAAATAAATTGACTGTAGCAATACCGGGGTAATAGGAATAAAACATTTTCATCCTTTTTTATTCCTTTAGCGGCGCTTATTTGTGTGTGAAACGTAAAAATATAAAAATGTATCCAATGATCAAGGATATTTTTTTAAAATCTGCTTCAAAAATTGCCATCAAATTCTGGTAGACCTATATTTACGGCTTGACTGTTTCGTTACTTACTTCAGATCAGAAACTAAATATTCGCCTCACATCCACGACAGTAGCGAAACAGCGAAGCCATTCATACTTACCGGTATGTAGAATTTGTTGGAGTTAGGGTCGATAGAGTTAGGCCCCGTAGATTCAGAAGCTTGACTCTACATTAGATCTGATGTATTTTTCACAGGGCAAACCTTTTGTGGTCGTCGAGGTAACATTTTACATGAAATGTTTTTGTTGGGATATGATTTATTGCTTACAAAAATGTGTGACCCTCGAGGGCTGCTGCGCCGCAGCAGCCCTCGAGGGTCACACATGCACGCATGCACACGCAGCACACGCAGCTGCGGTAAGGCTTATTGGCTATTGCATAGCATTTTTATCAACTCATGCAATTATAATAATTGCGTTAGCTTTTTTCGTTACGGAATTTATTGATTCGGCCGCCGCGTTCAAAGCCAGATACAAAAGCTATGCAAAGCTTAAAATGTAAACTGATTTGCTTTAAAATAAAACAAAACATACTTAATTTATATGACCTGTAGTTTCTTCAGCTTTTGATATCTATACTAATATTATAAATGTAAAAGTGTGTCTGTCTGTTAAGTAAGCCGCTGAACCGTTTGTTGTGAAGTTTGGTATGAAAATACTTTGAGTCCTGGGAAAGGGCATAGGCTACTTTTTATCCAGGAAAAACGAATTTTGGCTCAACGGAGTTGCGGGCGTTATCTAGTCCAATATATTATTAGAAATATAATTTTCAGTGAGTTATTGTCAGATAATAATTCAAGACGTGAGTGGAAGAATAAGGTAAGTAACATGAAAATACTTCCCGTTTTTTGCTTAAACGGAGGCATTAGGACCGGAAAAAATATTTGAAATAGAAAAACTATGAATTATATTTGTAGCCAGATATATGAGCTAGGTTAGGAAGTAGATAAGTTACAAGTTTTATTAAAATAATTAGGGAAAAAATGAGGTATTGTTCGTATGTCACGAAATGTTACTTGTTTGATTCTTCCGCTCACGCATTCAATTATGATAGAACCCTGGGTGATGAATAGTTTACTATCATAACTAGCCCACTTAAACAGACTTTGATTTCATAATAATTGTCTATCCTCGACCGAGTAAACAGTTGAGTTCGATCCTTCCGACCGATATTGATATTATTGCTTCCATTGTTTCTAGTTCGTACACGTGGAACGAGAGTTTAACCGCTTAGTAACTATTACCATTGTTTTTATAAGCAACTAAACTTTAACTGAGCTGGCCCCTAGAGAGTCAATTGTATTGTGCAATATCACACTTCAATTTTATTGAACAGTTTATATTTTGACAATTAGATTGAAGGCGCGCGACGTTCAGTAGCAACCTTAGACGGACAATAATATTACGCAATACGTGATATTGCGCAATAAATTGCTCGTCTAGGGGCCCGGTTATACCCATATTAATAAATAATTGTCACTGAAAAAAAAAACATACGTACCTATTTTTGATTCAAGGGGATTAAGCCCTGCCGCAAATTTGGACCCAAAAATACGTGCCAAAGATAATTGTTATTGTTATTATAACATGGGATTTCAATTAGATCAATGTTTTCGTTCCATTAAATTTTTGGGGCCAATGGATTTATGGTGTATGTCTAATGTCCATTCTTTTTGTTAGTATTAAAAATTACTAACAACGCGACGTTTGACAGCAGTTTATATAATATTCACTAGCGTATTTGATTGGCTAGCATCAAAATTGACCAATAGACAACTTTGTTGAATAGGTATTATGTTCTTGTTAACAAATGTAGAAACCGGGCAATAATGTTTAAAAAAAAGTGTGGCACTCGGGGACTGAAGTGGTAAAGCTATTGCAGCTAGCAGCAAGTCTACGCATACGTCTAGTCACACGCACACACACACCGTGGCGTTCTGTCGAACTGAAACGACGTTAGACGAGTGTTAGGTTTATTTTCGTTATGGAATTTCTTGCTTGAAATTTCAAAGATATAATAGCAATTTCGAACTTATTTCACTAGTTTCTCGTGGAATACGGAACACTACTGATGTCGTAATGGATTTGTTTTTAATATTTAATTCAATTCACTCCACTGTCTTGAATTACTTATTGAGAAGTCTTCATTCACTTTTCGCGAGGCTTCTGTGCAAGGGCGGATCCAGCTTTGGCGCCAGGGGGGGGGGGGGGGGGGGGGGGTCACATAGTCGTGGTCAAGACACAAGAATTTGCTTAACAATTTTACTTAGTGGTTCACCCAGGACCTGGACCCAGCCCAGGGGCGGTCATGACCCCCATGATCCCCCACCCCTGGATCCGCCCTTGCTTCTGTGTTTTACAAAATTAACATGTACTTTCCACAACTTAGAGCGCTTACAGACGAACGCGAGCGGTACTTGTCAACGGCAGTCGACGGCAGTCGTCGACATGTGTTGAAAAAAAATTAATGGAAAAAAAACCAGCGACTGCCGCGCCGTCGACCAGTGCCGTTCGTTTGTAAGAAGCCTTATCTTTTTAAAATTAAATTTTCAGTAGCCATTTTGTTTTCTTTTTCGAAAACATTTGGAAATCCTTTTTATTACTAATATTATGATGTATTACTGCAATGTTTCCACGCTAGAGGCAGCACCGGCATGGACAGTAATCGAAAAGTTTTGTTCAACGTTTGAAAATATTTCTGTCAATATTCTGGTGTGACGTGTGCAACATGTCGAATTTCTTTCGGATCTTTTATAGTAAGTAATCTACTAAGTAATACTAATAAGTATACAGTATGTAGTAGCACCCTCTGCTCCTTTGCGTAATATATTATAATAGACCGCGTATAAAAAAACCGGCCAAGTGCGTGTCGGGCCACGCGCAATATAGGGTGCCGTAATACCGCTAGTTTTTTTTAATTTTTGTGTGGTCAATGAATGTATAGGCTGGTGGAAATTAACATTAAATTCGCAAAGCATGATGTAGTGCTGCATTTTTGGTATGTTGTTTGGATCAGTTAGGGTGATGTAAATCCCAATTGGCAACTTCGAAAAAGTTGTGCCCGCTGCGCACCACGTGATAAACTGCGAAAATTTTCGACTTTTTTCACTTTTTGCTCTTAAAGTCATAAACTATGCGTTTCCGACAAGTAACATTCACTACATAAATGAAGCTAATTAAATTGGCAACAATTTAAGCCTAACCGTAGCTCTCTAAACCTTATAACAACTAAGCTGTGGCCCTTCAAAGATGGTCCGTTTTTCCCGAAAATTAGAAATTTTTAGTTTTGCTCCCGTTTGAAGCAAAATATTGGCAAAACCGCTCGTTCTATGAGAAGGTCGTAAAATAAAGTTGTAGTACATTTAATTTTCTTTTATTAGAGCATTACCAGCATTACCAGTGCGTTCAACCGAGGGGAAGTTGAAATGCCCAGTGGGTTTGAACTCTTTCTTCACGCATTTACTGGATGTGACACCACATCTGCACTTTTCTGGCAGGGAAAAAGAAAATTGTGGGGACAATTTCAGAAGAGGCAGGACCTAGTAGATCTGGCTGCCATCTTCCTCCTAACAGATGCAAAGCAAGAAAGTATTGCTGAAGCTGGCGAAAAGTGTCTGGTAGCACTTTACGGAGGGTGTTCCGGATACTCAGAGACTGCACGACCTGAGGTTCAAGCTGTTCGTGAAGACAGCGGCAAATGCAAAAGTAAATCTTGCACGTCTGCCCTTAACCACCGAGGCTTCCTCTTTTCATGCGTTCCGCATCTACCACCAAGTGCAAAAGTGGCTGGGAGTAGAGATGGACCCCATCGAATGGGGTTGGGAAATGAGCTCTTGCGACCTTATTCCAATAACAACCCACACAGAGCCAGCCCCACCACAGCTTCTCAAAATCATAGCCTGCAAATATAAAAAGGGATGCAGGGGGGCATGCACTTGCCTAAAGCTGGGCTCAAATGCTCGGCTTTATGCTTAAACTGCTCAGGAAAGTCATGCAATAACGTCGCCTTGATTTTGATAGATGAAGATGATAATGATCCCGAGGAAGCTGAGGAAGAACAGGAAAGTGAAGAGCTTAACGAACCAGAGGAACGTGACAAACCTGAGGAGGAAGGAGAAATTGAACCTCAACCAAAAAAAAACGCCGAGTGACTGCAGCTTCTTAAACATTCAATTTACGTATAAACTTTTATTTTACTTTCCCAAATTTTGTACTTTTGTTGATTTACCTAGCCTGCAAATGAAAAAGTATTATCATTTTTATGATTTTATATGCCTTCTGTTTCAATTCTTTAAAAATCTATTTCTACCCTCTCTTTGTTTTTCAGATATCGTGAGTGAACTATTTGTCTCACAGACTTTGTTCTGTACTCTAATGAAAGAAAATTAAATGTACTACAACTGTATTTTACGACCTTCTCATAGAACGAGCGGTTTTGCCAATATTTTGCTTCAAACGGGAGCAAAACTAAAAATTTCAAATTTTCGGGAAAAACAGACCATCTTTGAAGGGCCACAGCTTAGTTGTTATAAGGTTTAGAGAGCTGCGGTTAGGCTTAAATTGTTGCCAATTTAATTAGCTTCATTTATGTAGTGAATGTTACTTGTCGGAAACGCATTGTTTATGACTTTTAGAGCAAAAAGTGAAAAAAGTTGAAAATTTTCGCAGTTTATCACGTGGTGCTCAGCGAGCACAACTTTTTCGAAGTTGCAAATTGGGATTTACATCACTTTAACTGATCCAAACAACATACCAAAAATGCAGCACTACATCATGCTTTGCGAATTTATGGTTTTTAGTGTCGATTTCTACCGGCCTATAAATATACAGGGTGCAATTAAACCTTCCTGCCAAATTTTTTCCAGGGCTTAGGTATCATTAGGAGAATCCATTTAACCAAAAAAAATTGGGTGTTATTTTTTTGTTAATGACATATTTTATCCCATTTAAAATCGTTGCAGAATGCTCACTCGCGGCGGTGGGTATGATCGGGGGTGACGCGGGGCGAGGCGCGCGCGCGGGGGCACGTCACGCGCGGGCGACGCGTAGTGTCCATTAATTGTAGTGTTTTTTAGGATAACTTTCGGAGGCTATTTCTCAACATTTTAGTACTGAGTGATTATAAAAGAAAAAATATGTGTATTTTTATTTTTATCAAGGATCAATATACCAAAATTTGGCAGGAAGGTTTAATTGCACCCTGTATAACGTGTTTTAAACTACCAACATCATCTCAGTTACTTTCAAAGGAATTTGATCGAAAAGTTCCTTTATACTTCGCAGAATACATTTTTTTTAGTTGATCGACTATTAGGTACTCAATAACTTATGAAGTCTTCTTAGCCGTGATAGTTTTCCTTTTAAATTCAGCATATTTCCCACTCCCGTAAATTTTTTCACATTTCCAGATGCAACCGTTTAGCTGGTAGAAGAGGGGGACACTGGACTCTAACGATTTTTTCCACTTTATTACTTAATATTTCACAAACGGATCCCTAAATCGGAAAATGATCTATGAATACTCATAATAGTTTTAAAACACCTATCTAACGACACCCCACTCGATGGGGTGGACGCGAAAAAAATTTTTCATCCCCGCTTGATGTGTATAAAAAAAATATTTTTTTAAGATTTCATGTACCATTTTGTTGCCAGCATTAATATGTGCATTCATGCCAAATTACAGCTTTGTAGGTCTTATAGTCTCTGAGCAAAACCGCGGACAGACAGAAGACGGACAGACAGACGGACGGACAGACCGAAACTATAAGGGTTCCTTATTGACTACGGAACCCTAAAAAAGAGCACGTGATATTTTAGTATGAAGCCTGGTATAAAGTGCGCGCACGATAACTTTGCGCGCGGCTGAACGATAACTTTTCGTCGGGTCGCCATATTTACTTATTAATCGATACGCCTATTCCTATACATAATTTAAATGAGTAATTATGGATATTAATTTAAATGAATAAATAAGGATATTATATTATTGTAATAACCTATTTAAGTTATTAGTCTGTAAGCCTTCTGAATATAAAATAAATAAAATAAATAAAATAAATAAATAATAAAATAAAGTAAAACTACCAATAAACTATCATTGGGATTACCCTTTTTTTATGAATCCCTACGCTCTCACGCGCAGAGTTATCGTGCGCGCACTCTACCTACAAATTCGCGATTAAAAAAAATATAATTTTGGCGGCAAGAGATGAAACGTGTCAATCGATAGTAGAGATAAACTACGATAAGATGGCGCGCCCCTCCAAAATTCAAAACGTTTGAAGTGCGTTGTCAAAACGTTTGAAGTGCGTTGCCTTGTGCGGTCGGCTAGTTATGAGTTGACCAACAAATCTTGGTAATAAGTGACATTAAGTGATATATTACGAGTACTAGTTGATTGGTTGAATACTTACTACATACAAACTCTTTCATAAGGATGTGACTATACACATTGAAACAGGAATTTGGAGGGGCGTGCCATGTTATCGTAGTTTATCTCTACATCAAAATATTATAAAAATATTTTTTATGTTTCATCTCTTGCCGCCAGAAAAAGTTTTTTTCCAAAATTTCCAACTTGAGGCACTTATACCAATTAGGTTCCTTGCTCTTTAGCACATATTATTTTAAATATTTCAGCCGTGTTTTCATAAATATCGTTTAATAAAATGCAGGTTTTTGTCGCAGGAAGAAAGCCCTTGGGTACAATTTTATTTTACCGCAGTGCTAATAAATTAATATAATTTATAGTGCCAGTAAAGTTAATAATACTGCAGCCACAAACGCAAAGTTTGCATTATAATAATTATAGTGACTTGGAAATTCTTGGAAATATAGTTACTTACTTGGATCAGAGTCTAAGAAATTAGTTATGAAATACTTAGTTTAGTAATAAGTTTCAGGAGTTGAAGTACGTAAATTAACTATTGAATACTTGAATTTTCTAGAAACAGTGAAAATGTATGCCTGCTCTATTATTGCTGTCTGTTTTTCACTTCTGTCAGCACAACTGTTTGAATATAATAATATATCTTTTGTTTTTAAGCAACAATAATTAGGATCTAATGCCCGGGACACACGAGGCTAGTTTTTAGCAAGCTAGTGTTAGTAAGCTAGCAAGCTAGTACTTCTGGCTTCGTGTAGAGATTAACTACGATAACATGGCGCGCCCCTCCAAATGACTGTTTCAATGTGTGCAGTCACATTCTTATGAATGAGTTTGTATGTAGTAAGTATTCAACCAATCACAGTACACGTAATATTTCAGTTAATGTCACTTATTACCAAGATTTGTTGGTCAACTAATCATAACTAGCCTACCGCGCAAGACAACGCATTTCAAACGTTTTGACAACGCACTTCAAAACCTTTTGAATTTTGGAGGGGCGCGCCAAGTTATCGTAGTTGATCTCTAGCACCTTCACTGCGGGGCGGGCCGAAATTTCAGCTGGTGCGGACGAAGAAAACTATGTTCTCTCACTCGGTACGGAACGATTATCTCAGGTATTTGTAAAGGTACGACAGAGGCAAATATATATTTGAGATTGTGTTTAAAATTATAGGTATTTCCTATAAAAAATATGGCAGGTCGTTATCGGCTCACCACGCACTGGAGGTGTCAAAAATCAACTCAGTGCGGCAGTGGGCCTATTGCGGCCTGCCGTACAAGCAGGCGGTTGGCGACCCGATACCGCACCGAGCGTCCGCCTCGCCAGTTAGTGATGTGCAATCTATCGTAAGTCGTAGCTGACGTACGTCGCGTTTTTTAACCGACTTCAAAAAAAAGTTATCAATTCAATCTGTATATTGTATGTATTATTTTCAGAACTGCCTAGTTTTGATATCTTTTACTCTATATTATCAGCATCTGAACAAATGTGACAAATTTCTAAGGTGACATACATGTTCATGTATGTTTTTATGTTTTTTTGTATACATATTCGGAACTACTAGTCCGATTAAAGTAATTTTTTTTTTCTTAAATGTTACTCACTTCGGTGTAAAACGATTTTGTTTTCTCATATTGTTGCTCCGAGAAGTAAGTATTGTCCTTGACCTTGAACTCCAATATTGTTTCATGATTGTTTAGGAAGTCTTGCCAGTATCCATCCAGAGTGCATATCTTGCTTTTGATAGCTTGGGCAGTCTTACGACTAGGCCCATCCTTTTTGTAGTTCCGATACAGCCTGTTCATATCCTCCATGATTTGTGATTGTTGATTGATGATTGATTCCATATTGATTGATTAAAATTTCAAGCTTGAATTGATAAAAATGATAATGATTGTGTACCTCTGTTGAAGTTGATAATGATATAAATTCCAACGTTGGTTATAAATGATATTATGATTGATAATCTTGATTGATAATCTTGATTGCTAATTTTGATTGATTGCGTCGACGTCTTTTCTTGATTCTTGATTGCTTCGGAAGTAGATGATTTCCAAAAGGCTGATGACGCGGTTCCGTGCTCTATGCGATAATATGATGCGCCTTCTCAATCTAGTCGGTGAGACCCGCTTGTGGGAGGCCGACAGACCGATTCGCTACCGCACAAAACACCAAACCACTTTTGCTCGAAGGACCACAAAGGTGTACGGGTCTGTACACCTTACACGCTGATAATGATGATTTATGATGGAAACAGCTTTAAAATGATAACTGTTTATTGATAGATACACATTACAAAGGTACACTGATATAAGAGAATTGATATAAGACGAATGATATAAGATAAGTGATAATAATGATAGCGTATTATAGCAGACACATTTTATATACACAAAGATACTGATGATTATAGCAAAAATTAAAACATTACGAAATCGTTAAATATTGAGATATTTACTAAATTGATGTACTAATTATTATGCTAACAGCTGACCTAGGAATGTGCGATGCTTGCATCGTACACTGGGTATTATTTAACTTCGGGGATACTGTTCATCAAAATCGGTTCAGTAGTGTTTAAAATAGGTAATTTTGATTCCCAATTACGTACGATTTTGAAGTCAGTTTTATCTTTTAAAATACAATAATTATTCATTTTATAAAATTAACAACGCACGATAGCAGGAAACAAAAAATCATGTCCTTGAGATGAGCGTTAAACGGCGAAATTGTGCAGGGTGATATGAAAAACTGGGACAAACCATGAGGAGTGTCGAATCAAAAAAGAAATTAAAAAAAAACATACTGCAGAATGTGCAAACAAAAACGGGCTTTGTGTTTTAAAGACAGGAATTTAAATCTAATATATATAAATCTCCTGTCACGATGTTTGTCCGCGATGGGTTCCTAAACTACTTAAGCGATTTTAATGTTTTTTGTTTTTTAATGTGTGCTTTTTTCCAACTTGAGAGATAGGATAGCTTAGATCTTTAATTATAGTCGCAATTTTATTTTATTGCAAATTATTTGTCTATAAAGAGCGACCATTGTTTATGCGACGCGGGTCGCGGGATAGCGATGGACGTTGCCATGGTGACATACTTATATTTTAGTCACTAATTCAATAAAATAATACGGACGATATACTTAATATAATATGGCAAAGAAACGTTTGCCGGCACAGCTAGTATATTAATAAAAATATATATTTTCGATATCCCCTTATTCTTGTCTTTCCCATCTCTACTAAAAATACTTTCTAGTGCGGTTCGGGTCGATATCAGCCCGCCACTTTCCCTGGTTTATTTAAATCTAAAGTACCTAGTTGGGTTCAAGGTTATTCCAACAGTCCAAAAACTGTACACCTACATTATGTTTTCGCAAAGTTATAGTAATTTAATCTAACCTTGTGCTGGTGGGTCGAGAAAGGCCTACCCCGCACTGGCGGAAAAACATTGGGGGCACACTTTGGCCCGCCGCCGCACCAGACGAAGGTTTAAGATTTTACTTGCCGCAGTGAAGGTGCTAGACAAAACTATCTTCATTTGTAAGCTAGTAAGCTAGTTTACAAGCTAGGACAGTTTTTAATAGTATGGAGTTCTATTTTCAGGCTAGTAGCATCCCCCCACCACTGATTTTACTATCCTGGCTTGTGTACTAGCTTCATGTGTCCGGCGAGGCTAGTTTTCAGTTGACTCGTAAGCAGTAATCATGCGTTTTGGCGTCACAACACTCAACAGAATATCAAACAAATCAGGCGTCACTCGTGAAATACTCTTATATTTGCCTAAGCCCTAAAGCGAAATTCTTCCAAAGTAAAGCAGAGCAGAGAAGAGACCGTGAATTTTAAGAAGAGATGAACGTGGACCACGTTAAAATTCACGGTCGTGTCCACACCCGTTCTTGTAATTCATCTTCTAGTTCGTCTAGTGCGAATTGGCACAGTTTTTGAAGTAACCGTTTTTCAGTCGAATAGTGTTTTTTTCACGTGCAGATCATTTTGGACGTGTGGTCACCCCGGTCACTGCAATAATACTAGCTTAAAATAATATAGCCTCGTGTAAACAGAACTAGCATGCTCCAAGCTAGGTCAGCAAGCCAGGACAGTTTGGTAAAAAACTAGCTTGCTATCCTAGCTTGAAAAACTAGCCTCGTGTATCCCGGAGCGCTTTTGTATGCAATAGCAGATTTTTTCAATTTCCTACTTGGTATAATTTCTAAGTTGTTGCAGTAGAAAAAGTTGCTCATAATATTCAGGAGTATAATTCATTCTGCAAATTCTCGAAAAGGATTTAATCGCATGATAGAATCAGGCGTTACTAAGCGGAAATCTTGTAGTATAATGTATAATATTAATATCCCACAAAATTAAACACACCCTTCCAAATGGAAAATATGGAGGTGCTTTAAAGCACTCATATAGGGATATAACTAGAAATAATTATTATAAGTATACTAAATGGGCGCTGTTAAGCATTCGTGCACTAACCTACAAAAAATATTGAGTTATGAGTATGACTTATGATTGATGAATGTAAATTGTGTTGTATTAGCTATGTCTGCACTATGCGCTTTCGTCTTCAATTTTCGTCATTTTCTTTCATTCAACTTTCGTTTTGGCGCATAATTGAATGCGTCAACGAGCGCAACGCCAACATTGTAATTTTTGTTTTTTGGATACGGTCAGAGGGCATGCGTCGCGGGCATGCCTCACGTTCGCTGTTGACTGCGCTATAACGCATGCCCTTGACGAACAGAAAAAGGCACAGTGTGGACAAAGCTTTAGATAATTTAGAAAAAGACTGCATTCAAAATTCAACAAGAAACATTTTTGTAGTTTAGGACACAAATGCTTAAAAGTGATCAAATATGGAATAAATTATGACCTTATATGAAATTACTTTAATACCACACAACTATGGACAGTATTTCGGTAATTCCAGGCTGATTCACAATTGCGGGCAGCACGCGAGCCGAACCCTGATTTATTATTTGTTGGGTAATAACTTAGTGATCTTCATCATCATGGAATTGCTTACTAAGCAACAAAGTGAATAATGTAGTGAAAAATTATTTTATAGGTAGATGGTAGGCGTAATATGATCAGGTTATATCAAACCCATCAGAAAGATCACACATGGATGATCTTCCTATAAATCAATTTCTTTTATGGTTTGGCATTTTTGGGAAACTCACATTTTATAAATCGTCATTAAATTAATATCGGAAAATAAGGTACCGTAATCGTTCATTCTTCTGAATGAACCTCCTCCATATCTCTAGGGCCCGTATAAACAGTCAGTACTTAAGATGCATCTCGGTATCAAGACACGGTTCAGGCTCTGTGATTGGTTGGCTGTCAGGACTCAGGACCAATCACAGAGCCGAACCGCATCTTGTGACCGGGTCGCATCTTAAGTATATAATATACGGGCCTAGGACCCATGTTTCTAAAGGGATTTTGTATGTGTGACGAAGTACTCAGAATTACATACTTTATTGCTTTACTGCCTACTGAATGTAGTAAATCAATACCCTCCTTTTACTATGCCAATACAGAATGATGTTCCATCTTAGCTCAGGTGAGCTAAGATGCGTTGCGAGAAATATTATGTTCTTTTTAAGATCCCTTAGAATTGCTTCTGATATTGCGAGCATGGACGACGGAAGTTGCTTTCTATCAGGTGACCCGTTTATCTGTTTGCCCCCTAATTTTATGTATAAAAAAGACAAATGAAAGACCCGGCCCCGGCTACAATTATTGTATCTTTAAAAAATCTTTACAACGCAGTAGCTCAGCTCCGTTGGAAATACTTGGTTATTACATATTTTTATTTTAATAGAAGTGTACTCTATCTTATATATAAAATTCTCGTGTCACAATGTTAGTTACCGACTACCGTACTCCTCCGAAACGGTTTTACTGATTTTTACCAAATCTTATATGCATGTTCAGTAAGTCTAAGAATTGGCTACTGGGTACTTTTTATATTGATGGGTGCATTTGTTGAATGAATAATAGTAAAATATTACAACTCGGGACTGACGGCGACCATTGTTTGTGCGACTGGATAGCGATGGACATTGCCATGGTGCCATACTTATTTAATCACTTCACTAAAATAATATGGGCGAAATACTTTATATGAACAAAACAACGTTGCCGGGACAGCTAGTAAACTATAAATATATATATTAAAATATATATTCACCATGAATTAAATTATTATCATAATCTACTTTATATATTGTAATCTATAACTACTTGTTAGATATTTTAGACACGCCTTATACAGAAACTTTGAACCTTCTTCGACATGCGAGCATATCTGGGGGCACGGCAGTGCCCCAGCCAATCTTTTTAGCTAAGGCACGGCCGTAACATACTTTTCTCGAAGCGGTTCGCGGCTATTTCACACCTCCTTTAAATCTTCGATGTTAACAAAGCTAGGGATTTAAAATTTCGGTCACTAGGAACAAGTATTAAAACTAGCATAGCCTCCAAATTACAAGAAATTTCGATAAATAGTTTAATAGTTACGGATGGTCAAAGTTACTACATATTGTCACTGACTGACAGATCATCAAAATTCTAAGGTACTTCTAGTAGACTTAGAACCTTGAAATTTGGTACCCGGATAGGTCTTTATTCACAATGAAAGGAAAAATTATGAAACCGACCAAGTGCGAGTCGGACTGGCGTACATAGGGTTCCGTACCGTAAATTTGTATGGAAGCCCCCTTTAATAATAAGTTTATTTAATTTTTATTATTAATTATTAAAGTTAACATAAAATTGAACGTTTCCTGAAAATTTCAAAAACCTTAGTCTTACCATTATGAACATAGAGCAAAAATAGGGAAAAAAATCGTGTTTGTTGTATGAGGCCCCCCTTTAATAATTTATTTTATTTTTGTTAGACTATTAGCTTTTATAACGACACTAGAAATACATAATTTGTGAAAATCGCAACTATCTAGCTATTGCGGTTCTCGAGATCCAGCCTAGTGACATACGGATGTACGACGGACAGACAGCGAAGACTTATTAATTATTATAGGTCCCCGTTTCCATCCTTTGGGCAGGGAAACCTAAAAACTGAAATTGAAAAATAATTATATAATATTTTAAGTATTAGATAAAATAAAATATTTTTTTGTTTGTAACTTTTGTAAGTTTGCAGTTTGTAAATTTGTAAGAACTGTATGAGTTTCGACTGCATATTTGTTTGACGTACAAAAGGCTTTAAGTTAATAGGCATGATGACTATTATTTTTTTTCTTATTGGTAATTGAAAGACCCTTAAAAAATAGAAACATCGCTGAAAGAATGACTCTGATAGCTTAAAAATTCGCTAAGATATGACAATTTCAAATATCTTATAAAATAGACCTGCCCGAAACGCTCCATACAAAGTGCTACGAAAGACTGACGTCACTCTTTCGTAGTTTGTACGGATCGGGAGAAAATTTTGTTCGGTAGGTATATTAAATATTGCGTTTATGAAAGTGGTTTAATAACAAAAGTTGCTTTTAATTGCATTAGTTATCGAATGGTGTACAAATATTAAGAAATTTAATTGAAAAAAAAATCGACTTGATTATCCAACTTTGAAGGCGCATAGCAAAAAAAATACAAATGCTATCAAGCTGAAATTTTGGGAACACTTATTTTTTACCGTGATTTCTTAATTTTATTAACAAAATTCGCTAATCTTGGACCTTGTCATCATCCCTATTATGAACTTAATGAAATGGTATTAATTAAATAAAAATAACATTAACAACGTTAATAATGAAACAATAATTAAATTCGATTTAAATATTATAAATGTGATCACTAATCAGTACTGAGATATACACTCCTTACTTGCTCGATATAATATGGGAGTTTTAAATGGTTTTAAGTTATCGCATGAAATAAGGTGTGCTCCTTTCCTGCGAAGAACGTCTAGACGCTTACAACAGTGCTGCTATGGATTCAACGGTAATGCTAAAAGACCACCTTCAAGTATTAGCTTAAGAGTCAATTATATATTATGAACATAATAATCGACTCAGAACTCAGAAGTATTTACGTTACGTTGTCCACCTATAGAACTAACGAAGCCTCAAAGAAAAAATATATTAAAGGAGATAGGGAATGGGTGCTAAGCTAAGTACAGAAAAGTTATAACGTGACCTGAAAAGAAAAGAAAAAAAACCTTCAAAAAAGAAATGAAGCCAAGCAAAATATTGCATAGCCATTCATTATACTTCTGTCCTAAAAAGTATTCAGATCACATTCAAGCCAAGCCTTCAACTTATTTTGTAATTTAAATCAACATTCAGTAAAATATGTATCAATAGATTTCTTTATTTTATAATTATTATAGTGGCTTGGCAATGAGCACAATATAAACAAATATAAAACTGCATATTGGGAGGAGTTCATACTTACACAGACGACAAGCGTAAAGTGTTTTAATATGTAACGACGCATGTGGCTGATGGTACCCAATAAATCCAATTAGTAGCTGATTATTTCTCTAGTGCTCATTGCCAAGCCACTATAATAATTATAAAATAAAGAAATCTATTGATACATTTACTGAATGTTGATTTAAATTACAAAATAAGTTGAAGACTTGGCTTAAATGTGATCTGAAAACTTTTTACGACAGAAGTATAATTGAATGCAATATTTTGCTTGGCTCCTTTTACATTTCATGTTTTGGTGGGATAGAATTATAGTACAAAGTTCAGTCGCGTACAGTCGGGGAATATGAATATTTAGCAGATTTGTCGTCATCGCGTTCCTTTCATATTATAATGATGCGATGTCATCGTTTGAGTAATTCTTACCATATATTATTATAGTTTTAATATACTACAGTGTCGATATAATAGGTACAGCGGTCCTTGAAAATGTGATTTGATTCAAAGATCTTATTATGATAAGACGACCTTTGTGGCTCAGTTGGTGGGCTGTTGGTAGCTCAAACCGGGGGTTGCGGGTTTGAATCCCGCCGACGGAACAAAAAGTTTTTTTTTTTATGAAATAAGGCGGCAAACGAGCAAACGGGTCACCTGATGGAAAGCAACTTCCGCCGCCCATGGACACTTGCAGCATCAGAAGAGCTGCAGGTGCGTTGCCGGCCTTTTAAGAGGTAATAGGGGAGGGTAGGGATGGGAAGGGAAGGGAATAGGGTAGGGTAGGGGAAGGGAATAGGGTAGGGGATTGGGCCTCCGGTAAACTCACTCACTCGGCGAAACACAGCGCAAGCGCTGTTTCACGTCGGTTTTCTGTGAGAACGTGGTATTTCTCGGGTCGAGCCGGCCCATCCGCGCCGAAGCATGGCTCTCCCACGTATAAAAGTTTTGAAAGTTCCCGAGTCATGGATGTGTATTATATATCGTATAATAAAAATCTTAAAATATTATATGTATAGTATAAAAGTATTAAATATATTTCCGTTGTCTGGTACCCATAAGTCCTTCAGGTACTTAGCACGGGGCCAGACTGACGTGGTGTGAAGCGTCCATAGATATTTTTATAGACAGTCAACAATCCCTTCTCACCTTATTCTTCATCTCACCAAGGAACCTAAAAATCGAACAAGCATCTTAAAATTGTGCGCTATCTATTAGGACCAAAGGTTTTAACACTTTGCTTTCTAATGTTTCTTTATCGAATATAGAGATAGATAGAAGTTTTACAGAAATAATATTTTACTATCACCATATCACGAATACAGTTACATCACGCGATGCACCTGTTCCTTCGCGATATTGATTATATTATTCGCGAAGTCTTCTATTGGCCAAGGATATGGTTAAAATAGTCGATAAAATTAACTGCCATGAATCTTCGCAACTATTGTGGATACAGTTTATAAAAGTATAGGAAATAGGAAACTAGATGTTAACTGCAATTTCGTTGTGTAACAACGAGGGTTTCTGAATTTTTTTGCAGCCAAGAGTGACCCCTCACAAGTGACCCCTGCACCTTAGCTTGGTCACCATAGAAGCGGTTTCTTTCTACCGAAGAATAGTGACAGTTTAACAACGAAATCCGCCATTTTGTCACTAAAATCTGTCAGTATGTCGATTCCTTCCCATTTCTACTGTTGTTATGCTAAGCTTTACTACACATTCCTATACCTACCACGTGCCACCTGCAGGGCTAGCATAACAACAGTGGACATGGGAAAGAATCGACATACTGACAGATTGTATCGACAAAATGGCGGATTTCCATTGTCTGTCACTTTGTCTTGTCTAACTGTCACTTTGTCTATTCTTCCGTAGAAAGAAACCGTTTCTATGGTGACTATGCTACGCCTGCAGGTGGAGCTATGTAGCTGTAGGGTATTTCATGTCAATTGTCGTGTCAAACTTCATAATAAATTATTTAGGATAAATTATTAGGACTGTTTAATATATATCGCGATAGATCTGCTATTCTATGTCTGCATATTCTATCGGTTGTATCACGGGGAGTGCTCTGAGGAATTGTTCGGAATCATACCTCCTGCAACTTTTCACCATCGCTCCACGCGAAAAATATACCATCCTCATCACCTTGATGAGTGGCAGTCTTCCACCGTGCGTTTTTCGCGTAACTTTCTGCCGCGAACTGTAAAACTGGAATGAACTGTCACCAGCAGTATTTCCGGACCAATATGACCTACAAATCTTCAAGAAGAGAGTGTATTCCTTCTTAAAAGGCCGGCAACGCATCTGCAGCTCTTCTGATGTTGCGAGTCCATGGGCGATGATAGTTGCTTTCCATCAGGTGCCCCTTTTGCCCGTTTTCCCCTTACTTTATAAAAAAAACCAGATACATACAAAGAGAATTTCTCATTTATAATATTCCTATAGATAAGTCAGATTCTCTAATATAGCAAAAGATCCTGAAAAGATATGGGATTGCTGAAATAATTATGTCCCAAAATATCTGCCGTCAGGATATCAAAGTCCATTAACCTCTATTATATTAATATAAAAGGGTAATCAGGAACATCGGAAATCTTATTAACCTACGTACCTACTACGTAACGTAATCGTATCATAATTCAATTAATTATTGCTATTTAATGTTACCTGGACGCTAAGATGGCACAAAATTCCGGTGTGCCCGTGTAAAAAGTCGGACGTGCACCTGATCTCTCACCAGTCATGTCGGTCTTCCGCTCCGTTAGGTTACGAGAGTAAAGAATAATGCTCTTGTGTATTGCGCATACACTTGGGCACTATAAAATTACTTCTGCTTAACTGGCCCGGTTTTATTGAAACTCATACGTAGGAGAGCCATGCTTCGGCACGAATGGGCCGGCTCGACCGGAGAAATACCACGTTCTCACAGAAAACCGGCGTGAAACAGCGCTTGCGCTGTGTTTCGCCGAGTGACTGAGTTTACCGGAGACCCAATCCCCTACCCTATTCCCTTTCCTCCCCTATTCCCTTCCCTTCCCATCCCTACCCTCTCCTATTACCCTATTCCATCTTAAAAGGCCGGCAACGCACCTGCAACTCTTCTGATGCTGCGAGTGTCCATGGGCGACGGAAGTTGCTTTCCATCAGGTGACGAGTTTGCTCGTTTGCCCCCTTATTTCATTAAAAAAAACCAAAGTGCTCTTGTGTATTGCGCACACACTTAGGCACTATAAAATTACTCCTGCGTAACTGGCTTGGTTTCATTGAAACTAGAGTGGTCGTGTGCATTGCGCACACACGACCGTTACGACACGATCGTATAGAGGGGAAAAATTCAGGAAGAACAAGCCGAAGAACCCCATATCCAGGACAAACATTTGCCGAGTTATAAGCACCCAAAGTTTGACATTGACAGCTCGGTAACTGTCAAACGTCTAACAAAAGCGGCCATAACTCCTCTCCCAATAGGCCTAGAGGAACGGGGTTTCTTCTAACATCAAAGGTAACACCTCGGCTACCCCCTCCCCGAATCTGGACTAAATCGGAGACATCAAAACTTCAAGGACGAATCTTCTACTATACTTACAATACTTTTAAATGAATAATGTAAAATTTGTCTATTACAGTAATGTAATGGACAAATTTTACATTACACATTCTTTGCATTTAATGGACAATGAAGGTTCGATAGTGGCTCATTATTTTGTAAAATGGCAATGTAAGATACTCCATTACTATTTTTTTGTTATATTATTATTATTTTTTACTTTAAGATTTTTGCAACATTGCTTGAAACCATCACTACTAATGCGAAAGTGTGTCTGTCTGTCTGTCTGTCCGTCTGTCTGTCTATCTGTCTGTCTGTTTGATATCTCTTCACGCCCAAACCACTGAACCGATTTTGCTGAAATTTGGTATGCAGATACTTTGAGTACCGGAAAAGGACAATTCATCCCGGAAAAATGTACGGTTCCCGCACGATAAACGAGTTTTGGCGAAACGGAGTTGCAGGCATCATCTAGTTTTAAACATCCTTGTAAAAACCAGAAAAAAGTAGGAGCGCCACATTATATCAGGTAGGTACTTACTGCCGAAGCATACAACATATTATTAACATATATATTTAGGATATGCTCACCTAGATACAAAAAAATATTAAGTTTTGAATCTAAATTACATATTTTTTCATTTCAATCTTTTTTTTGGGAATATAAGCATATAAACTAAAAAATAATAAATATATATTTCATTCTATTACTACATAACCGAAAGAAAAAAATGCCGGTTTTCTTCAAAATTTTAAAGTTCATGAGGCCTCAGTTTATTTATAAGCAAATTTTATAAGTTAAAATCGTTGTTTCTATAACTAATTAGATGTTAGACATCCAAATCGGGTGCACAGATCTCATGCACGAAAATCCTGTTGACTTGTGTAATAAATCTAAAGAGATGGTTCGCTTTGGATTATATGTATCCCACACTAATATAGTTTTTCTAAAAGGAACCCTCCTGTTTTTGTTTAATTTTTGTTGGAAATAGTAGTAATTTTTAAAATATTTATGTTTGTACGCATAGAATAAATTACCAAATATACTATTGTAAATTAACTTTACTTAAAATAACAATCAGTTTTAAAGAATACACAATTTTAATAAAAACGGCTTTTTCTCAGAACTGTCATCGTGTTGGTTGAGTCCGGTATGCATAAATAGGTCCAATTTTTATATTTAAAAAGATTTCCAGACACAGTATTTACGAAAATATTTAAATTGGATATTATCCGGTGGTCATAGTCCTTTTTGCTCCTACAGCCGCAGATCTCCAAGTTATGCTTCAAGACCTCAGCACTGCAAGCCTCGAGGTGGGACTTACAATGAACAGGTCCAAAACACAACTGATGACAGCACGAGACGTAGGGTCGAGGTAGACGAGCAAGAAATACACTATGTCGACGAGTACATCTACTTGGGCCTGATAGTTTCTTTTGACAATAGACCAGGAAAGGAAGTCGATCGCCGAATCGAAAACACCTGGAAGAGCTACTGGTCCATGAAGAAGCTGATGAAGGAAGACTTACTAATCTCCCTGAAGCGCAGACTCGTCGACATATTGTGTATTCTGTCCGTCCTAACCTACGGTGCGCAAACTTGGTCATTGACCAATTTGCAAAAGTCCCAACTCGGGGTTTGCCAAAGAGCAATGGAGCGCAGTATGTTGGGAGTAAGTCTTCTGGACAAAATAAGGAACACAATACTGCGCTCACAAATAAAAATCACGGACGTAGGAGTTAAGGCGGCTAAGATATAGTGGAATTGGGGTGGCCACGTTAGCCGTATGCATCCTGACCGCTGGGCAAAGATATCGACAGAGTGGGTACCTGAAGATGGAAGACGCAACCGTGGCCGGCCTAGGAAAAGATGGCGCGATGAGCTGGAGGCGTACCAGCCGGGCTGGCCAACGGTGGCTCTTGAGCGAGACAAGTGGAAGACCCTGGCGGAGGCCTTTGCCCAGCAGTGGTAAAGTATAGCCTAACAAAATGAAATGTATGTTAAAAAAAATATGTATGTTAGTTTTAAGGTATTTATTATATAATTATAATATGTATGTTAGATTTTAAGGTATTTGTTATATGGGCCTCTGATGCCCGAAATAAATGATTTGATTTGATTTGATTTGAAAAAAAAAATTATCCGGTGGATTGTAGGATATTCCGGATAAGTCCGGCTAACATATCTCACCGACCACAATAACAATTTTTAATATTTACCGAAAACAGGCCTTTTGTTGATTTATTAATATTGGTTTTCAAGAGAAAAGGGCCAGAAAAAATGTGGCATTTTCACATTTCAAACGAATTTGCTTTGTTTTGTAGAAATACGTTTTTTGCTTGGGAAAAGTATCATATTATTTTCATTAAAACTATCTTATGTCCTTATCTGGGACTCCAAGTATCTGCAAACCTAATCCAAATCTCTTCATCGATTTGAAGAAGCAGGCAAGCATAAAATTTATAATATTACTATGGAAATATGTATGGAAGTGTGTCTGTCTGTCTATTTGTAACCTCTTCACGCCCAAATCGGTTAGATTTTGCTGAAATTTTGTATGGAGATACTTTCAATCCCGGGAAAGGACATAAGATACTTTTTATTCCGGAATAATGTACAGTTCACGCGCGATAAAGGAGTTTCAGCGCAACGGAGTTGCGGGTGTCATCTAGTATTTTATAACTCTTGTTTCTCTATTGTACGAATTTTATTTCAAGTACATGGCAGAGCTGTTGCACTACTATATATATTTGTGTTGTGACACTGTTTTTCTAAAATAAAATGGAATGTTTCTACACCAGTGTTGCAGTCGCTCAAAGACACATTACTTTAAAGCGTGGGAGTATAAAGGTAGAAAAAGATAATTTTAATATTGCATTTCACGACTTTACAAAGCTGAAAATAGACGTTACTTTTAATTATATAATATATTTCGTTGTAAAAAAGCAGCGAAATATAAACGGTGGGTCCTAATTTACGGCGGCGTCGTCAAACACTCGTATCTCAGCGCCCAGTTGCAACGATGTACAATTACTAGATGTGATATATTATAATAATAATAATTTATATGGACGCTTCAGACCACGACAGTCTGGCCCCGTGCTAAGTGCCTGAAGGGTACAGGTACTAGACAACGGAAATATATTTAATACTTTTATACTATACGTATATATTTAAGTAAGTATATATATACGTAATATTTTATTAATTTTTATTATATTATACACATATTTAATACATATATCCAGACCGTTCCGTTGGCAAATGGCGTCAAATAATATTGTTTTGAGTAGTTACTAGTTACAAAATCTTTGATATATTTCCCGTTAGACCTGTTATTAAGCTAAAAAAAATCGAAAAGAAAAATTCAGCTCGAGAATATTAAGCATCAGCACAGCATTGAATCAGTTTTTTCTTATCATTATCCATACTAATATTATAAAATATGCGAAAGTGTGTCTGTCTGTCTGTCTGTTACCCCTTCACGCCCAAACCGATTTTGCTGAAATTTTATTATGGAGATACTCTGACTCCCGGGATAAGACATAGGATACTTTTCATCCTGGAAAAAGGTACGGTTCCCGAGCAACAAACTAGTTTTGGCACAACGGAGTTGCGTGCGTCATCTAGTTTAAAAAAAAAGTCGATATGATGCATTTGTTTTACTGTCCCATCCCTATTATTATATCTTTGTAGTGCTTGAACAGGTCTGGTAAACCTGGTATTTCTTTTAAAAAAAAGGCATCAAGTTTATGTCCGATTCCCGGGCGAAGATAGTTTCAAATAGGTCCACTAATGAACTTTATACACGCAAAAATTGCCTAGCCTTGTTGATCCTGGGTTCATATTTCTATGAACGACTTTCACCAGGCCATTAAAACCTCGTTCGTATACGATGAAAACTTACTACCAGTTCTAAAATAGCACTTCAAAGGTTTTAAATTTTGGAGGGGCGCGCCATGTTATCGTAGTTGATCTCTACCTGGTATCGCATGGTATTCTAGGTACAAAAAATCAGTCTCGCAGTTTAACACCTTGTTAATGACTGCTTCCACAAGATTTGTCCAATTCATATGAATGAATAATATGAAGCACCCTGTTTAAAAAAAAGAATGACATTAGAACATACACGCGTATGTCACCCCAACCGGACACGGAAGGGGAGAGGGACGGCCCTCTTTTATGCAATAACATTAATAACTTGAGCTCATCTACCGCGATAACTCGTACGCAGCTAATTTGTGCTACCGCGCGCGAGCAACCTCACTCGTCAGAGAGTGAGTAAGGGGTCGGACCCCTTAAGAGCAGGGGGGATCCGTGTCCCCACGTCAGATGAAAATAGCTTATTTTCGTAGTTCTCCCCAATATTGCCCGATTAGAATGTCACACGTGTGACTTTAGGGGAGGGGGCCAGGCCCCCTCATTGTTTATCTCCAAACCAACTAGCAACAGACTAGTTATAGCCACGATTAAACTACCATGGTCTTAACCAGACCAGTAGCTTAAACCCTTTCGAAAAAAAAAAAAAAGAAATTTAAACTAGATTCTTACAAGATTTAAATTTCATTCAAACGAGTAGATCTATCAGTAGGTATAACTGTTTTTCATTTATCATTCTATAAACTCTTGCTGTGTTTTTGTCTCTTATGCGTGTAATAAGGATGTTTTAATTCATTTATTTATTGAAAAAACGGCAATTTTATCTACTGATCTAGAGAATCTACTATCAGCGTTCCTGTGGAATTTTATGGGAGTTTTACATCATATTTAACTGATGCCGCCAAATTGAAGCTGGATACAATATAGCCATAATCCCGAGCCAAATCTTTCCGATAATGTTATTGCATTCATGATAACCCTCACTTTCAGGATCTGCATAAAAATTACAGTTAATATGCTACTTTTAAAGCACAAATTGCCGACAATCGTACCTATTAACCGGTAAAATCTAGGATATCCCAACATAATTATCCATATTTTTACTCATATTATAAATTCGAAAGTGTGTCTGTCTGTTACCTCTTCACGCCCAAACCGCTGAACCGATTTTGCTGTTTGGTATGAAAATACTTTGAGTCCTGGGAATTCCGAGAAAGTAACATAGGATATTTTTTATTCCGATAAAAGGCGTGGTTCCCGCGCGATTAAGGCTGCTCTTTCAAAAAAAGCGTGCAGATGAAACAACTTTTCATCGGCATTAAGAGTCCGTATACGAAATTTTGCCGATTTCGCTCATTTAACAGACGTGATTTAACTGTTAAAATACAGTATTTCTATAAGTTTTAATGCACAACATGTAAGATCATTTCAATTATAATCTAATGTTGGAGCTAGATTTTTTATTTTTTAAGTATCTTTAAATAATCCAACTCAAACCCGCGACAGTTTTGTGATTTTTGCTGTAAAAGGTTTAGAATATCACCATTTTATGGATTATATTGACGTCTTAACAGTATGAAAAAAATACAATGTATTGTTGAGAAAGTCGTCTATACAATGTTGGAATAACTTTTTACCACTTTAATATAAAAAACCCTTTAAAAAACAGAAAACCTCTATCTGCCCGCTAACTTGGCGATCGTCCTTTTTCACCTGGCATATGAAAGACGGGCGTGAGTGTAAAGAGAGCAGTAGAAAAGAGAGTACGGGCTCTTAACAGAGAAATTATATCTGAAAAAAATAATTAGTAATCTACATGATATGATACGTAATTTGGTTTTTTTTATTTTATTTTTCTTTATTCAATACCAACAGCATATTACAATTTAGAACTTAACAGTAAACATGTAACAATTAGTAAGGCCAGTAACAGGTATTACATTGTTTGACAAAATACAGTAGTGCTATTTAACATAATAATAAAAACACCATCATCGTATTTATCCACACATTAATGAAGTCTTGAAATGATTACTAATTACTTTAAAATAAGCTAAGCTAAACAACTCATTTTGCCATATTTTTTCTATCGGTATCACATAATAAAGAAATAAATTATTTTTAACAAAAAATTAAAACCGACTTCCAAGGTAAAAACAATAATAGCATCCTTATAATATGAACTAAAAAGTATTAAATAATTTTTCCTATCTCATGGTGCCTTTTTCCGAATTCGGCTAAAACTCAACTATTTCTGTACTCAATCTTCATAATTTAGAATTTAGAAAAGGAGGTGGCAACGCTGAGTTTTTACGTATTCCGTGGAAAATCTCGTAATATCCGCCATTTCTCGACAGTTCACACTTGAACTTCAGTCGGGCTGTGTACACAGTTTTTTCAAAGGAAGTTTTTTTATGACACAAATGTAAGTATTACTGTTTCACATAAAACGATCAATGCATCATGTGAGTAGTCAAAAGGGTCATGTTTGGGGCTATAATACAAACCGCATTGTGTATTATTTACAGAGATAAGTTTGATTTTCTCTACGCTATGATAGCCTCTACGCCATGATTTTGGTGCTCCAACGTTATATTTCTCAACGCTATGATAACGTAGAGGAATAAATTCCCTACAATTTTGGTGCTCGTAGCGTAGATATTCGCCATTTTTCTTTCTCTCGCAAAATTTTTCTGCGTCATATCAGCAAAAATTGGCGGCCTCACCCGTATACTATTCTACGTATCTTATTACAATTTGTTAACAGTCACACTTAGAAAATATAATATCAGCTGCAGATAATTTTAAACAATACATTTAAAGGAATCCGGAAAATTTCTCTTAGTATCTTCGGAACCATGGTATACCTTGGTGCAGAATCTTGCGTTTTGGTAGCATATGCTTAGGATGCTTCTCATAAAACCAAAATCACCATATGTTTCTATATAAATTTTGAGGAGTTCCCTCGATTACTTATGGATCCCATCATCAGGTCACTACTTTTGTGAACATGGTACCAAATTGGAGTGAAACCTAATACAACAAAACAAAAATTTCGAAAATCGGTTCACAAACGGCGGAGTAATCGTTGAACATACAAAAATAAAAAATAAAATAAAAAAATATCCACAGCCGAACATATAACCTCCTCGTTTTTTTGGAAGTTGGTTAAAAACCAAATCACCTCCAAATCGTTGAATGAAACCACTTTACTCCTTCATTCTTTATCAAAAGAATATTTATATTTATAAAAAATATCTAGGGGAGGTCAGCTCAAAGCGGCCACCTTAACTGTCAATTAGAATAAAAGACGAAATATTATATACTTAAAAATGAAAAATATGCTGCCAGATAGTGCATTTATTATATTTCTGCTATGTATGATTTATATTGACCCAAATCTTAAAATTAGCTCATGATTCACATATTACGACAACCTGTCAAAAAACCGCTTTGTCCGAGGACCCGCCTAAAGCGGCCATAGGGGTAAGGGCATCGTGGCCAGCCCAAATCTTCACACGAAATGGTATTTTTTCCTTTTATATAAATATATTTTTTTATAAAATGAATGCTTAAAATATTCGAAAATAGGTATTTATTAAAAATAATTCTGTAAGCTGCTACATTTTTATATCACAACATTTTTTATTAAAAATAATTAACTCTTCTAAAATAAAAATATTCAAAATATAATAAATAAAACTTTGTTTTATCGATATATTCCTGTTTTTAAATGTCTCCTTGAAGTTTTGCGAGGGAGACCATGTTTAATGGCTACTAATTTGACTGAAACCCGATTTTCTTGAACATCTTTAATAGCTCACGCCATCGTAGTCTCTTCCCATGACCCCTGGATAGTTTTCCTTTGATAGTTTGTTCACCATCTAAAAATGGTTTTGAGTAATTATCATATAAAACTATCATTAAGCTCAGCGGCCTATTGGCCGCTTTGCCCTTTTTCAACCGTTCTGTTTTAAACATAATTTTCTTTCGCAGTTTCTATCATACTCCAGAATAAAAACAACATAGATAAAGCTAAATAGATAAGCAACGACACCGGGAAAATAGAACCATTCAAATATACAAGAAAATAATTAAAACAGGAAGAATTTACCTTGCATTTTTTTTAATAAAACGTGCAATTCCAAAATTTTTGGCGCTACAAGCGCGCGCTTTCCCCAACCGCTACCGCATCATGGAGCGGGGCTGGGCGGGATGTTCACTATGCGTCAGAGCAGCAACGTTGCTCTGCCTTTATAAATAACCGAAATATTAAGGGTGGCCGCTTTGCCTCCTATGGCCGCTTTGAGCTGGGCTCCCCTACTGCTTTGCAATACATAAGTTAATAATTTGGTTTTTTTACTTTTTTGAAATATGTATTATATTAAGCCTCAAGCCCGTCACAGACCTAGCTATAATATATATTAATATGTTTATAGTTAGGCATATTAATATATATTTTCTATACTAATTTTCGCGTGACCACACACTCAGCTATAATATATATTTCTGTGACATGTGGATTTAGTATAGAATAATATGCCTTGCTATAAATATATTAATATATATTATAGCTAAGTCTGTGACGGGCTTTAAAAAGGTTATTTCTCCTATTTCGCCCTATCATGGACGCGGCGAGCGTCGTAACCGCCGCCGTACAAGGCGGAATGATTATGAATGTTATTTTAATGTCATTTACGTCGATATTCGCACTGACAGACAATCGACCTGCTAATTTAGGGAGAGGGGGCCCTTAACGTGGCGAAACTGACTTGCAGGTGTTATCAAGTAATATTTTTTTCTTTATTTCGGGTATTTTGACATTTTATTCTGTACACAATATGATTCCCTGTACTCTATTAACTCTAAATAAGAATATTCTGTTATTCATTTGTATCGTAAACAAATTTTTATCCCATTCCTAAGCTGAGCTCGCTCGCAAATTTAATTATTGCTCCAGCTGTTGGTTTACTGGAAAATAATTTCATTTGAATAAATACGCTTCATGAGAATAATATTAATATCGCGCCTAAATAATATTAGCGCTGAGCCAATAAAATTATTTAATAAACAAATATTAGCTACCTTATTTTAGGATTGTGAAATACTGCCTGATGGGAAGCCGCATGTGGTTCTAAATTCTAATTCTCTTCTCGCTTACCAGTCCCACATATGTGTGTGGCTGGAGCACAATCCCAAACAGGAACATAAACCCTTTGTCCTGTGTGTTAAAAAAACATGATTTTTTTTACCGCAGGCATAGTAACCACATAGTAACCTAGACCATAGACGTACTTATGTAATAGACATGGCGTATCGAGATAAAAAAGCATGGCAAAAGAAAAAGGCTTGCACTCTAGTGCGGAAATGAAAACCAAACACCAGCAGGGAAACGGGAAAGTACTGACAGATTTTAGTGACAAAATGGCGGATTTCCTTTGTCTAACCGTCACTTTGTCTATTCTTCCGTAGAAAGAAACCGTTTCTATGGCGACCATGCTAAGCCTGCTAAATAGAAGAAGAAGTATACTCTAAATCGCGCCGAGACTCTGGCTACATCTTACGAAGGTCATCTGATACGACTTCAAACTGGTCGTATTTAGGTTTCTTTAAATCTCATAGATTGCTGGCCTGTTCCTGCCAAAGTTCTCTTGTAGAAGCGATATTTAAAATGTATTTTTCCTTATCTTTTATCTTTTGCAACTTGGGTGAGATATTATAAAGAACGTTAATTAAATTGTTAAAAGTAAGAGAATCTCAGGACGCTCGTTAAGTGGGAAGTTATTGTTTAATTAGATACTTAGTATTCCCTTATCATACTTTATACAGCAAAATTATTTTATTATGTTTTATAATACTTGTTTTTTATTTATTACAACTTACTTTGGATTATAAAAGTTTAAAATTTTTATTAAAAGTATGGAATTTTATTGCATCCTTAGCAGTTAGCAAACAAAAGAACTAATCAAATTATATAGCCGCATGTAATAGCTAATAGTTTTTTTTTTTTTTTTTGTGCTGAAGGCAGGTAAATCAGCCCTGATGTCACTGCGACCCTTGAGGATCTATTGTGACTCCCTCGCATTAGAGTACCTACCGTCCCCAACCCAATACTGCTCATAAATTGAACGATATGGTTGGGGTTGGTGCCACGAATTTCCTCTGTGTCCTCCTCGTAGAATCTGCAAGTCGTTAAGCTACTAACGCCTATTCTAAGGTGCTTATTGAGCTTGTAGTGCCCAGTTAGGCTTCTAGTAAGGTAAGTAATGTATTGGTTTGGGATTTTAATTAACACTTAAGGTACACAAAGTTACACATTGGTAATTTACATGGCAGAAGATGTGTGTAGTTTATTTAATGAACGAATCCTGAAAGAGAGAAGGAACGCGATTAACTGGACTAATCGTATCGGATCGGATATTCGAAAATCCAGAATATCGTGTGAAGAAAGCGGGTTCGGTGCATAATATGAGGCAGCCCCTAAACCTATAATAATATTGAACAATATATTTTGCATAATAAGATTGAGAGGTGCGGCAATTGGAAAAAATGTTCAATAATAACCCTAAATGGTCAATAATATTGCACAATACGTGATATCTATACAGTATACAGTATAGGTACATCTATACTAATATTATAAATGCGAAAGTATCTCTGTCTGTCTGTCTGTCTCACTTTCACGCCAAAACTACCGAACCGATTGTAATGAAATTTTGTATACAGATAGTCTAAAGCCTGAGAAAGGACATAGGCTACTTTTTAACTGAAAAAGGGGGTTGTAAGGAGGTCAAAATGCGTAAATTTGTTAAAAATAAGTTCCAAAAATTCATAACAGATGGCGCTAAGATTCGCCTACATCGCGCTATCGCTTGCTCATAAGTCTTTCTATAAGAGGTGGTACCATGTTAAGCCGGGTTTTCTGATTCTGCGATTGTCATAATACACATTATTAAATAACTCACTACTCAGTAAGTACTTTATCTATGCAGTGACGTAACCTTAAACCTACCAATGATAAACTATAGTTTATGGGTAAAGCTAAAGTTGTGTAATGGGGGGCTAAATAATTAAATATGCTTTAAATTTGGTATAAGTACTTCAATAAAGTTTAATTTAAAAAAATGATATATTATGTGCACACTGCACAGCTGTTTTTGGGTATTTTGATTTAAGGGGTACCAGGGCATACCAGGGTTTTAAAAAGCTTTTATTTGACACTGCGCGCTATAAACTGAAGTCCACGCGGACGAAGTCGCGGGCAACAGCTAGTAATATTATAAATCAAAGTCGCCTTTTTTTCCCTCGTGTCCCTTTGTTCCCCTTAATCTTTAAAACTACGCAAAGGATTTTGATGATTCTTTCACTGTTAGGTAGCCCATTTATCGAGGAAGGCTATAAGGCTATATTTTATCACGCTAAGACTAATAGAAGCGAAGAAATAGATAGAAATGTGGAAAAACGGGGAAAATTATTTGAAAGGGCTAACTTGAACGCGCTAATCTCAGGAACTACTGGTCCGATTTGAAAAATTATTTTAGTGTTAGATAGCCCATTTATTGAGGAAGGCTATAGGCTATATTTTATCACGCTAAGACTAATAGGAGAATGTGGAAAAAAACGGGGGAAATAATTATTTGAAAGGGCTTATCTCGCGAAGTACTGGAGCAATTTTCATGTTATTTGGCACAGATAAGAAGAAGACCACGTGAAGGATCATAGGCTATCGATTTTAAGCATTTTTTCAGTGGCTATATATTTTATACTCGTGCGACACCGGGGCGGGTCGCTAGTTAAGCAATAACATTGATAACCGTAGATGGCTATGGTCCCGCTAAGGCGTACTAGAACATAATTCTTCTTCTTCTTCTTTTAAAATGTGGCTCCTTGGTGAATCGCCAATGTCAGAGTGCGATGACGAATACTCTGCCTTATGAGAGGTTTTGTGGAAAAACAAGGGTAATAATTATATACATTGATAGCTAGTAATCCAATAATAGTCCGGATAATCACGAATCCGTATAAGTCGTACTCTTGGAATAATATAATCTATGGACGCTTCACACCACGTCAGTCTGGCACTGTGCTAAGTACCTGAAGGACTTGTGTTACAGGTACCAGACAACGGAAATATATTTAATTCTTTTATACTATACATATATTTAAGATTTTTATTATATCATACACATATTTAATACACATCCATGACCCAGGAACTTCATAAACTTTTTGTTCCGTCGGCGGGACTCGAATCCGCGACCTACGGCTTGAGCTACCAACGCGCTCACCACTGCGCCACGGAGGTCGTTAAAATAGAAGTAATATTATATATTATACATAAAATCCCTCTAAATTATACATATTTTAAATTCCAATAATGAATGCTACACTAACGACATTTCTGTCCGACTTTAATAAACAGAGAAATAAGTGGGAAAAAGATGTGGACTAAAAATGTTGAAAGCAATAAGTAGTAAAGAAAAAAGATAGCCTGTGGAATAAAAACGTATGCACACAGTAAAGGCTTTTTAAGTTTATGTTTTAAAAGATCTACTGCTGACTAATTAAAATACGCCTAACGAGTGTACCTAGCCTTATATTATGCTATTCATACTAGTTAAAATTACTATTTTACTGAGCCCCGACGAAAAAAGAAGAGTGTTACAAGTTTGACACATTTGTCTATTTGTATGTGTTGTGTATGTACGGTTCGATTGAAGTACATAAGAGTCCGTATACGAAATTTTGCCGATGAATACGAAATTGCAAAGGTTCGCTACTTTTTTAGGTTTATTTGGTTTTTTCCCCTTAATAGACTTAAAAAATATATATTAATTATTAGATTTAAAATATATTTCAGCGCGGAAAGCCGACTTGAACTTGCGGCGAGTAATATAATGTGAGATTTAGGTTGTTTTGAATCGTGTTTTTTGGCACAATTTGTTTTTTTTTCTTTTTTCTCGAATTGGATAGAATTTTATCAATAGATTATTTCTGTCGTTTTCTTTTTATGAATTACAGCTCCAAGTTGATTTTATGAAATTAACAGCAATTCTTTGCCCATTTTCTCTAAAATTTTGCCGAGTTACAAATTTTTTTACTCAACTATTTCATATTAAAGTGGTAAAAAGTAATTCCAACATTTTATAGACGACTTTCTCAACAGTACATTGTATTTTTTTCATACCGTAAAGACGTCAATACAGTCCATAAACAGGTGATATTCTAAACCTTTTACAGCAAAAATCACAAAACTGTCGCGGGTTTGAGTTTGATTATTTAAAAATAATTAAAAAAATAAAAAATCTAGCTCCAACATTAGATTATAATTGAAATGATCTTACATGTTGTGCATTAAAACTTATAGAAATACTGTACTTATTTTAACTGTTAAATCACGTCTGTTAAATCAGCGAAATCGGCAAATTTCGTATACGGACCCTTAATACTTCTTATAGGTATTGTTCAACTTAGGGAATACCGCAAGTTTCATCAAAATTGGTTTAGTAGTTTTTGAGACAGAATTAAGTACAATTTTGAAGTCGGTTTTATGTTTTTAATAATAAACAACTTGTATAATTTATAAACAGCTAGCAAACAGCGCAAAAAAACACCAGAGTTTACGATAAACAGATAGCATTTCCTCACTCGTTAAAATTGTTACCGTTAACAAAATTTACGTCCTCAAGTGGCTCCCGTACTTTAATTCCACTTATCTCGTATAACCAAGTGATATAGCACTCAGGTTGACACATTAGTCCGTGGTATTCCCTCACCTCTTAGATCCGGAGCTAGGGGAATATCCGCACTCAATTACGTGACAAAGTTACAGACTATTTTATGAGAATTTTAAGTGTTCAAAACAAGTATGTACCCAATGATATTATTTATTATTATTTTTAACGAAAAATTAAAATCGACTTCCAAGGTAAAAACAATATTAATAGCATTCTTATAATATGAACTAAAAAGTATTAAATAATTTTTCCTATCTAATATGTAGTGCCTTTTCCCGAATTCGGCTAAACCTCAACTATTTCTGTACTCAATCTTCATCATTTTGAAGTAGGTACCAGATATAGCTGAATCTTTATTTCTTTGACAGGTTTCTGGCGACTTTCTGGTGACTTCAAAATTATGAAGATTGAGTACAGAAATAGTTGAGGTTTAGCCGAATTCGGGAAAAGCCACTACATATTAGATAGGAAAAATTATTTAATACTTTTTAGTTCATGTTATAAGGATGCTATTAATATTGTTTTTACCTTGGAAGTCAGTTTTAATTTTTTGTTAAAAATAATAATTTCACTCTTTTTAGTTACCTAGTAGGTAAACTGTTAGTGCCAATTCAAATTGTATAAAAAAATAGTTTCATATTGTCTTCACTAGATGTCACTGAGGCGCTCCTGTGTCGCGCTATCGCTTGTACGTAGAAGTTTTATATAGGTAGTTGTAACTTGTAATAGATTTCTGTCGTGTTGTTGAAAGTTTGTAAGCAACTGACAACTCAACAGTGAGCTTGCCGCTTGGTGTGAGCAGTGAGCATTGAATTGACAACATAAATCGTAATATTGGGTGGTAATTGATCTCGTATAATTGTTATTAAGTTGACCTCCGTCATAGTCCGCGAATTTATAAGTGGTCGTCGGTGGTACTGCATATATTCTACGTATCTTATTACAATTTGTTAAGACTGTTAAGAGTCATACGGCATACCCCAAGGCCCAAATATCAGGTAGATACATTTAAACAATACATTTAAAAAAATCTAAGTGAACACGTGCTGAAAATGCTCGCAGCGCGGCATGCCGCATGCCCTGACATTCCGGTTAGAACTTGAATACGATGTTTACGCTCGCGCTGCGCAGCGCGCGGCGACGCCGTTGCCTCTGCGGCGCCGACCGCCGTGTATATTAAACAGCCTTTATTTGGTGTTGTTATGTATATAATTATTATTATTGTATCCATACCTATGCCTTGTACTATTATCTATTTTGTGCCATGAGACATTGGTGACCTTAACACGACGTGGTAATGATGATGACGATGATGATGATGAATTTGAATTGCATGGTAGCATATGCTTTCTGTTCTTAAAACAACGCCGAAACTCCCAAATGTGTATCTATAAAGAGTCAGGAGTTCTCTCAGCATCTTTGAAACCATGGTATACCTTGACCCAATATTTGACTTTTTGGTAGCATATTCTTAGTATTGTTCACATCAAACCAAAATCACCATATGTTTCCATATAAATTTCGAGGAGTCCCTTAGATTACTCCTGGATCCCATCATCAGGTCACCACTTTTGTGAACATGGTACCAAATTGGAGTGAAACCTAATACAACAAAACAAAAATTTCTAAAATTGGTTCACAAACGGCGGAGTAATCGTTGAACATACAAAAAAAAAAAAACACACAGCCGAACATATAACCTCCTCGTTTTTTGGAAGTCGGTTAAAAAACTCAAAGTAGATATGTTACTACCGCGCGCGTTGTGAAGATTCAAATACGACCCAATTGGGTCGTCTTTTATTTAGTCTGTCTATTTTATGTAAAAGGCATTTCGTATCTTTTGTTTCACTTATTTGTCAAAGTCCAATTTTGAATTTGAAAATTGTTCGGAAGAGATTTTAAGCCGGAAAATAGTATGAACGTAACAGATCTGTATAAGTAGAATATCATTGTATGTACCAATATCTTTGCTTCTATACTAATATTATAAATACGAAAGTGTATCTGTCTGTCTGTTACCTCTTCACGTCCAAACCGCTGAACCGATTTTGCTGAAATTTAGTATGGAGAATTAGAGATACTTAGAGTAACCCGGGAAAGGACATAGGATACTTTTTATCCCGGAAAATGTACGGTTTCCGATAAACAATTATTGGAGAAAAGGAGTTGTGGGAATCAACTAGTAATACATATTATAGAGCACAAAAGAGTCTGTTTGTCTGTACGTGCCAATCTCAGAAACTATAACTGGTACGATCTGAAAAGTTATTTTAAGTCTTGAATACTCCATTTATTACGGCTTTAGGTTATTACGGTGCAACCAATAGGAACGCAGAATACTGATTCTGAACGCAGAATAACTGGGAAAACGTGTGCGACCGCCGATTTCAAAAGACGGTTTCAAAAGAACATTTCCCACAATATTCCCATAATACAGCATGGAAATACTTTTAGATTTATTTTTGTCGAATAATAGCGACCTAAAAGGGGTAACCATTTCATACGGAGTTACTGGACAGGAAATATTAGAAATGTTTTGAACTTTACTTCGGTAGACATTATAGTACCTACGGCTGCCCTAGAGAATTTTTTTTTATTACTATCAAGCTAATTTTTTGTGAGTAGCTTCATTTTGAAAAGACGTACAACATATTTTTTTATTTGCGGAAAATCTTGAAAGTGGTAGCTAACAGAAATAGAAAGGATTTCATACTTTGGCTTGATGGTCCTAAAATATGCATTGTTCTATTTGTAGGACAATGTTACTCTTAAATTATATAACTATTAATCTATCAATATTCAAAAAATCATGCTTGTTAGGGTTCCGTTTTAGGGTTCAGTAGTCAACCAAGTTTTGTTGATTACTGAACCCTATAGCGGAACCCTAACCAGCTGGTTTTATGTATATTTGTAGGCCAATAGTCATATAATTTAAGAGTAACATTGACCTACAAATAAAACAGTCCATA
The DNA here is from genome assembly GCA_905333045.1 of Lysandra bellargus. Taxonomy (NCBI): domain Eukaryota; kingdom Metazoa; phylum Arthropoda; class Insecta; order Lepidoptera; family Lycaenidae; genus Lysandra; species Lysandra bellargus. The sequence continues at coordinate 6,496,269 of HG995359.1, forward strand.
TTTTAGGACCATCAATTCAAAGTATGAAATCCTTTCTATCTCTGTTAGCTACCACTTTCTAAATTTTGCGCAAATAAAAATGTTGTTCATCTTATCAAAATGAGGCTACTCACAAAAAGTTAGCTTTATAGGAATAAAAAAAAATGTTCTAAGGCTCCCGTACTATTATATTTATTTGTTCATCGCGGGAATTGATGGCAGCGCAATAAATAATTATTATTAAATACATTTGTAACCTCAATTACTCGAGCACTACAATTATCTTTATTAATCACTAAAATAACAAAAGACTACACGTGTATCTTTTGTTAAAAGAAAATAATTTACCTCGTTCTAAAAGATTTGTTTTTTCGTTTAAAGCTCACAATTCTTTGACGAAGATTTAGACGTGGAAGAGTCATGCTTCGGTACGAATGGGCCGGCTCGACCGGAGAAATACCACGTCCTCACAGAAAACCGGCGTGAAACAGCGCTTGCGCTGTGTTTCGCCGAATGAGTAAGTTTACCGGAGGCCCAATCCCCTACCCTTTTCCCTTCCCTACCCTTCCCTATTTCCTTCCCCACCCTCCCCTATTACCCCTTAAAAGGCCGGCAACGCACCTGCAGCTCTTCTGATGCTGCGAGTGTCCATGGGCGACAGAGGTTGCTTTCCATCAGGTGACCCGTTTGCTCGTTTGCCCCCTTATTGCATAAAAAAAAATTGATAGAAAAAGAAATATTTACCCTATTTACCCAATTAAATTTATGAAATAGGTTTTTTCGTTTCGCATTTGGCTGGAAAACATTGACGATCTTTAAGAGAATAATCATTTTTTCAACAAAAATAGGCGTGGCACATGGGTGTATTTTGTATATATAGAGACTTTTTATAAGCATTTTTTAGGGTTTGTTTGTGATGTGAGATGTGTGGACTGTAAACTCATAAAATTCCCTCGCTAATATTAAAAGTATACTTAAAATACTAGCGAGGGATTATTAATTTAAATAAAACGTATATTAATTTAATATTCCCCTCATCCATTATCTAAAACTTAAAAAAATCTGTTTGCTCTGAGATGAATGGGATAAAGATCCATATTTTATCGTCAAACATGCTTCAAAGAACTTTTTGGTATTTGCTTCTGACAAATGTACGAACGAAGCCGAACACATATTAATATGTACGAAATTTTGCTTGAGGCAGTTTAAGACTACGGTTACACGGTCAGTCTGGCAACAGTTCAATCCATCAGTTTGGTCAGGAATGACGGGAGAGTGATTGGTTTATTGACGGACTGATATTTTTTTTTAATTTTATACTTTTCAGCCATAATTCCGTCATTAGTCTCAGACTGCTGGACTGAAGTGAAGCCAGACTGACAGTGTAACCGTAGTCTAAGGTTACGACTTACGAGTTATCAATCCAAATGTCACGTTAGCATGTTAACATTCGTTAATTACGAATGCCGTTAAATGCACGGAACATATGGATTTTTTTATCGAAAAGGCGTAGCAGCAATAACAAACGAATGGATGCATGACCGGCGTCTTTAAGGATGCAGACGTGAATATATTTTTTTACCCATCCCATTTGACGCCGTTCAAAAAACTTTTCAACATCGTTTACTATTCGGATAACTGGTTTATTCGTACCTCTCTCTCGCAAACGATTGATTTTATATTATTCTATCTCTATTCCTCTATAATAACAAAAGAGTGAGCAATGAGCATGTTTAACAGCCGATCAACACTTACCAGCGTCGGTGTAGTCGGAACTAAATCAGTTAGCGCTAAAGGCCGGGACGTGACACGAAGAAATTTCCCCCCGGACAAATATGTGTGATGAAGGGATGAAACGGATGAATGGAACAAGGGCGCAGGTAATCTCTTTCGGAGATGAGCTATGAATTTTTTATTTGTTCCTCGTGAGATATTAACACCAATTTATTGTTAGATGATGCCCGCAACTCCGTTGCGCCAAAATAGTTTATCGCGCGGGAACTGTACATTTTTTCCGGGATAAAAAGTATCCTATGTCCTTTCCCGGAACTTAAGGTATCTCCATGCCAAATTTCAGCAAAAACGATTTAGCGGTTTGGGCGTGAAGAGGTAACAGACAGACAGGCAGACTATCGCATTTATAATATTATTAGTATGAATTTTATCAAAAATAAACACAATAAATTCACAGAGCTCACATACTAGGAACGTTGGCAAAAATGAAAATTAAATGAAACAGCAGTAGCAGGCATATGCTTTAGCCGTGCGGTATAAATAGACAAAACTATGAGTTTATCTCCTACGTCGTGAAATGCTTTACCGCAGCCGTCCCCGGGTGCCACAAGTATTTTTTTTTTTAATTTCCAAAACATTATTTTGAAAAGTATGATCATAATAATTTATTTGTAGAATAATTTAATTATTTCTAAATTAATACTATAAAATCAGTTAGCTTTATAGCAGCCGCCGAGAATTGTTTTACCGTAATATATTGTAGACTATTATTATGAACAACAATAACGTCGGAGAATAAATAACACTTCAATATTCTTGATGCTAATCTTAAATTCAAATTAATTGTAAATCAATGTTGTTGAATTTCAAATCAGGAGCATCATAATAATAATATCATGGTATTCTGAAATAGACTTATAATATCTATGATTTCCCGCCTATAATGTATAATTTTTAAATTGTACCTATTCTAAATGAGTACTCATTTAAAAATGTATCGTCGACTGCAATGTGAATTAACCCTAAGTTTATGTATGCTAAGAGCGAATAGCAAAATGAGCATAATTTTATTACGTAGAATTATACTACTTGCTCTGTGCAGCTCTTGCTACGCCGTAGCACCACTACGTGTAGCGACGTAGCAGCAGCGTAGCACAAAATAAGTCGAAGCATTGCTAGGCCGTAGCAATGTTACGTATTTCACGTAGCAACGTAGCTACAGCTTAGCACAAAATAGAATATTATTTTGTTAGATTTTGTGCTACGCTGTCTCTACAGTTATATAATATGTATCTTTAAACTATTCTAATTTAACTACGAGTAGAATAATTACTTTTTAATTTTTTCTATAATTATGGATGGGAGACAAAATAAATAATAAATCTCTTTCCGAATTGATTTGTGTGCCCTTTCTTTGCTAATATAACTAATTCTTATTTTAATAAACGGTAGGTATTCAAGAAAGTAAGGTAAGGTAGTAAAAGTCAATGCCCGCAACTCCGTTGCGCCAAAATTAGTTTATCGCGCGGGAACCGTACGTTTACCGTGATCAAAAGTATTCTATGTCCTTTCCCAGGACTCAAAATATCTCCATATCAAATTTAACCTATTCAACTCCCAGGCGATCAAATCCGACTGCGTAAACAATAGATTTCCAAGAATCCGCGATCGAAGGATTGAAAAAAGTGGTTTAGCGATTTGGGCGTGAAGAGGTGACAGACAGACAGACCCACTTTCAGTCTGGGCGCTGATAACTCGCCTCAAACTTACCCCCTTGTTAACGACATTACTTTGGGCCCTCAGGTGGTTATGGATACTGTTGATTAATAGTTGAGTTCACGTTATTATTAAGGGTCCGACAGCCCTTCGAAGTTTAATTATTGCGGTCGCCAATTTTACCTATGAAAAGGGTTTATGGTCCGAGTCACAAAGCATGTCATTAATTTAATTTTTTTTTTTCATTTATTTATTTAAGGTCGCTTTAACATCAGGATCTATTACTACTGATCCGCCCCGGCGTCGCACGGGTATAAAATATAATATAGCCACTGAAAAAATGATTAAAATGGATAGCCTATGATCCTTTACGTGGTCTACATCTTATCTGTGCCAAATAACATAAAAATTGTTCCAGTAGTTCGCGAGATAAGTACTTTTTTTTTCTTTAGTTTTAGCGTGATAAAATATATAGCTTCGTGTTTTCTTTTTTATTCGTGTTTTATCTAATACCGAACAAAGCTCGGTCAAATAGCTAGTATTAATTTCGTTACTGATTAAAATAAAAGTTTCTGATAAACAAGTTATTGTTGAACAAAACCTATAAAAGTTTTATGGCTCAGTTCATATTTGTGATGCTACGTTTGAAGATGATTTAATATTGTGCATTAAATAATAATAAATATATGCATACAAGCGCGGCAGCTCTATGCATTTGGAATTATTCAAACAAAACTCATTTTTGAACTGCGTCACGAAGTGTATTTTGCTAGATACAAAACAATATAAGTATATGTTTTTTCATACGGGCCACAAACATGTTTTAGTCCTTGGTGTCGCGGGCCGCAACAATTTTTTTTTTGGGTTCTTCAAAATTAACGATTTAAAAGTGGAATAAATCCCACGACTTTCACGACGACTTTACGCTATTTCTCCAGTGGGCGTGAATTTCAAAATGGTTTGACAGCACGCAGGCCACAAATAAAGTTCCGGCGGGCCGCGGGTTGGGGATAGCTTTATGATATAAATTTTTTATAGGTTTGCTGTATTATATGATATTAAATGTTTATAGGTTTTTGCATTAAAAATAATTGTATGTCCTGATATAGTTTAATAAGGTTTTAAGTTTTAATAGTGAGCATTTGAAGATGGATGCATCGGTGTACGGGCAAACCCTTCAGGTTTTTGTGACACCGAGTTTTGTTTTTGTAATGTCTTACCTTTGTGAAGAAATAAAATAAATAAATAAATTATACCATAGTTTGAAAGCAGCTTAAGTCTTATCCATCTGTATATGACACCGTCTACAAAGTATAACCGAAGTGATCATACTTTAGGGTGTGTATCACCTGTACAGAGTTCAAAGTGAAAGTGGCAGCGCGGAAATGTTTTTTTTTTTTTTGTTTGTATGGGCAAGCTCTCCAGCGTCACGAATTTGTTCACACAAATATTTTAAATAATCAGCCAAGTGCGATTCGGACTCGCGTTTTTTGTATAAAGCCCGTCACAGACTTAGCTATAATATATATTAATATTTTTATAGCTAGGCATATTACTATATATTTTCTATACTAATTTTAAATGTAACACTACTGTAATATAATCGTAACACAAATGCAACACAAAAGACTTAGGATTTACAACAATTTTAGATTATATTTCGGTTATTTATTGCAACTAGACATTAATTTTTTTTCGCAACAATATTAGAGCAAGGGACTATCATCTAATTCTTCGACGGTATACTTATTAGGTATTCAGATATTCTCTACAATTTAATAATATTCCAACCATAAGATACTGCAGAAAAAAATGACAAAAACGTCACACAAATAATTGACAATTTTGGCGGCCTTACCCATGATATAGATTACTACAGTCGGGGCATTTTAATAGGCCACATTTGACATCTGTCAGATTAATCTCCATAGTGAGGTGAGCTGCGTAAAAATATCAACCAACTACGAATAAATCGATACGGACTTGAAATTAATATTTGAATTTTATACGTTTGAAACAAACTCCTGTCCCACTATTACTTTTTCTTTTGCAAATTCAAGGAGCAAAATAAGACAAGTACATAATTTACAAAAAAAAAATGCATTTATTCGCTTGAATTATAAAAACTGTTAAATGTAGTATTATCATTATTCATTTCACATAAATATGTGTTACTTTTCACAACGTGGTTATTAATTTATGGGGATATTTCGTTACAAGTAATCAATGCATCGATACTATTTATTCGCTTTCGATTTTTAGGGTAACTTCCCTAGAGTTTAAAAAGAAAAAAGGTCAGCTGACGTAACATTGTAACGACGTGCAATTATTAAGATCAGAATTTGTTTATTACGTTTAGAATTGTTTATCAGTAAAATAAAATCATTAAATAATTCGTATCGGTCATATTTACAATAAATATGTAATCGTAATTGAAAAAAGTTAATCAATTGTGCAGTTATAACAAAACGAAAATATTTATTTTTTATGTACGTCGCTATAAGGTTACCTGGTACAATTTTGATGAACTGTCAAATGTGGCCTATTAAAATGTCCCGACTATATATATTATTATATATTAGGCATATTAATACCTAGCTATAAAAATAATAATATATATTACAGCTAAGTCTGTGACGGGCTTTATAATTAAATATTAAAGTACACATAAAGAATTTTGTGAAAAATTCAAGTGCCTACCTGTTTCCATTACTGATATAGAGCAAAAAAGGCCGAAAAAATCACGTCTCTTGTATAGGAGCCCCCTTAAATATTTATTTTGTTTCGTTTTTAATATTTTTTGTTATAGAGGCAACAGATATACACAATCTGTGAAAAATTCAAAAGTCTAGCTATTGCGGTTCATGAGATACAGCCTGGAGACAGACAGACGAACAGACGGACAGACGGATAGACAGACAGATGGACAAAGGGACGGACTAAAAAATGTTATCTTTCAGCGCTGCCACTTTTACAGTGAACTGTATGTACAGGGGACTCATTTTTTTTAAAGAAGGCAGGTCGCTATAGCCCTGACGTCACTGCGACCCACGAGGATCTATTGTGATTTGTGACTCCTTCGCACTAGAGAATCATCTCCAACCCAATACTGCTCATAAATTGAACGATATGGTTGGGGTTGGTGCTACGAATTTCCTCTGTGTATGAGTATACGTAGCGACCAAGGTGCCTGTTCCTGCTCTGTAGTAGAGCAGGACAGTCGAGGAGAAGGTGAATAGGTGTTTCATCCTCCTCACAGAATTTTTTTTTATGCAATAAGGAGGCAAACGAGCAAACGGGTCACCTGATGGAAAGCAACTTCCGTCGCCCATGGACACTCGCAGCATCAGAAGAGCTGCAGGTGCGTTGCAGGCCTTTTAAGGTGTAATAGGGGAGGGTAGGGAAGGAAATAGGGAAGGGTAAGGAATGGAAAAGGGTAGGGGATTGGGCCTCCTGTAAACTCACTCACTCGGCGAAACACAGCGCAAGCGCTGTTTCACGCCGGTTTTCTGTGAGGACGTGGCATTTCTCCGGTCGAGCCGGCCCATTCGTGCCGAAGCAAGGCTCTCCCACGTCAAAAAATCTGGAAGTCGTTATGCTACAAATACCCATTCTGTTTAGGTGTTTGTTGAGCTTGCAGTGCTTCTGGTAAGGATTCTTAATTGGTTCCTACCCAAGGTGAGCACTAATTCTGATAGTTCCTTGTTGAAGCCAGGAATGTTTAAGGAGCCTTGGAGTGTTTAAGGCCAGGGGTCTCAGCCCATTGCTTCCTGCATAATCTGTGACCCCATTCCTTGAGCACTTGCTTTGTGGTACTGGGAGTTATATCACAGACTGGTTCTGGGCCATATATGAGACTCTCGGCCCCAAGCCTAGCCAGTTCGTCAGCGGTACTCATACACACCCTGTAGAAGTATTATCAATTTGTTTAGTTACTCCCTGTATAAACCAGCATTTTATCAATCATCCCCATTATGATCCAAGAATAAATCCCAGTTCGAGATCTGTGATCGTATTTATAGATCGTGTTTAAGCCGTTGCGAACCGGATTTCTATAATAACCCCGACCTTTCCCGTTTCCGATATAATACGGCTAAATATAGCGATAATATCTCCTTATTGTTGAAATATAATATTATATAATGATCGAGGGTAAAATAATTATTCGTAGGTAAAATATTATATCTCTTCGGCCGTAGCAAGTCCCACATACCCCGGTGGTCCTTCTCCAATGCTGCCGGGGATGCGTAATAGCATTTCCCGACCCAAAAAAAAAACGGCCAAGTGCGAGTCGGACTCGCGCACGAAGGGTTCCGTACCGTTATAGAGCAAAAATTGGCAAAAATTGTGTATTTGTATGGGGCCCCCCTTAAATTTTTATTTTGTTTAAATATTATTATGAAATATTAAATAACATATATTTAAGGCCTTTGTGAAAATGTCAAGTGTCTACCTGTTGCCATCATTGATATCGAGCAAAAAAGGCTAAAAAAATTATGTTTGTTTTATGGGAGCCCTTAAATATTAATATCATTTTGTTTTTAGTATTTGTTGTTATAGCGGCAACAGATAATTATACATAATCTGTGAAAATTTCAGAAGTCTAGCTATAGTGGTTCTTGAGATACACCCTGGCGACAGACAGACAGACAGACAGACAGACGGACAGACGGACAGACGGACAGACGGACAGACAACGAAGTCTTAGTAATAGGGTTCCGTTTTTACCCTTTGGATACGGAACCCTAAAAAAAGTAAAATAAGTTAGTGGAGAGATTTTAAACTTTATTAAAAATCAAACGTTCTCAAAAAATATTATAAATGCGAAAGTGTGTCTGTCTGTCCACTTGTCTGTCTGATACCTCTTCAAGCCCAAACTACTGAACCGATTTCGCTTAAATTTGGTATAAAATACTTTAAGTCCCGGGAAAGGACATAGGATACTTTACCCTGGAAAAATGTTCGGCTCCCGCGCGATTAACGAATTTAGGAGGGAATATTCGCAGGTAAGTGATAGCATGTTCACCGGGTCATCCAGTATATGTTACAAAAACTAAAAGAGCTTCTGTAATTATATGCTGCATATTTTATTTATCACAGTCATCTGTGATACTACGGTAAATTCATTCGCTGAAAGCGATTCCAAAAAAGTAATTATCTTACGTTCACTTAAACGCGGGATTATTATAAAATGCACTGTTTTAAAATACGACTACAAAAGGTACCAAACACACTTTTATATTCTTTACCCTTAAAATATTGTGTGCATCATAAGTCATAACAAATCTTCATGTTATGTAATATGTAATGTTCTTGTTGTAACAATAAAGTAATGATGATAATATAATATACTAGACGTTCCGCGCAGCTTCGCCGGCGTAAATTAGATATTTCACGGACAAATTAGTCCACAAAAAATAGCCTATGATTCTTCACGTGGTCCACTTCTTATCCACGCCAAATAATAGAAAAATTGCTCCAGTTGCAGTAGTTGTGAGTTTGTGAGATAAGCCCTTTCAAATAATTTCCCCCGTTTTTTCCACATATTCCTCTATTTCTTTGCTCCTATTAATTGTATCGTGATAAAATATAACCTATAGCCTTCCTCGATAATGGGCTATCTAACACTGACAGAATTTTTCAAATCGGACGAATAATTCCTGAGATTAGCGCGTTCAAATAAGCCCTTTCAAATTATTTCCCCCCGTTTTTTCCACATTTTCCTCTATTTCTTCGCTCTTATAAAAAATATATAGCGTAAAAAATATAGCCTATAGTCTTCCTCTATAAATGGTCTATCTAACACTGAAAGGATTTTTCAAATCGAACCAGTAGTTACTGAGATTAGCGCGTTCAAACAAACAAACACTTCCGCTTTATAATATTAGTATAGTATAGTATAGTAATAGTCGCTCCTATTAGTCTTAGCGTAATAAAATATAGCCTATAACCTTTTTCAATAAATGGGCTATCTAAGACTGAAAGAATTTTTCAAATCGGATGAATAATTCCTGAGATTAGCGCGTTCAAATAAGCCCTTTCCTTTATTTCTTTGCTCCTATCATTCTTAGCGTGATAAAATATAGCCTTCCTCGATAAATGGTCTATCTAACACTGAAAGAATTTTTCAAATCGAACCAGTAGTTCCTGAGATTAGCGCGTTCAAACAAACACTTCCGCTTTATAATATTAGTATAGATGGATATCAATTAACAAAGCATGTTGAAACAACAAGGTTCTTACACCAAAATTTAGGCCTGATATTTTTGTGCATTTTTACCCGACTACGGCAAAGCAAAAGGAGGGTTATGATTTTGACAGGCTATGTATGTATGTATGTATGTATGTTTGTATGTATGTTCATCGGTTCCCTCGTAACTCTTAAACTACTTATCAGAATTCGACAAATGACATATTATCCGCTGATTATAGGCTATATGGGGTTTCACAAAATATAATGTGGCGCCCCCTAGCGGACAAAACATACAGAGTAAAAAAATAAAGTTAAGACAAATATCCCGTGTTTGGTATCATTAGAAAGAGCTTTATTAGCACATACCAAATATGTAAACATTATTAGCTATTTCTCACGGGTTTGCGAGCGATCACCTTATAATTGCAAGAATTCCTAAAACTCGCTTCAATGCAATTTACGCATAAAACAGTTTTATGAACAAAGTTATCAAATTGAAAGTGAAATTATTGTACCCTAAACATAATTTATAACCACGTGGTACTTTCACCCACGGTCGAATCTTGGGGGGGGGGGGGGGGGGGCAAACCCCCCCTCCCGAAGTTGCGTCGTTAGTGTTGAGTTTTAATTCTCCTGTTTTAGGAACAAAGTTATAAATTGAAAGTGAAGTTATTGTACCCTTTTGAACTTGAGTTGAACCAGTCTGCGTAAAAATATCACAATTTTTTCCATAATTTTTTTGTTCCGTATTTTTCAACTATACGTAATATAGCTCCCATTTTCAGATATGGAATAATTGTTTCAAGGTCTACGAATCTGAAGACATTCATATTTTATTACTCGGCCTCGGTTTCCGACCTATTTCCTCCACTTTTTATGTACGTAGCAAATGTTCAGTGAGCAAACATTTTGAACATTATGTGACAGTACTGAGAGGTATCTGGTGAAATGGGTTGGGAATCTCGGCTTTGTCATGCTACATGCTTGTGGACATGAATACTAGTAAAAGAGTTGTTATAATATTTCGAAAATCCATAATATAATAATGAATTTTATTCTATTATTCACTAGATGATGCCCGCAACTCCGTTGCGCCAAAATTGATTTATCGCGCGGGAACCGCCCATTTTTCCGGGATAAAAAGTATCCTATGTCCCTTCCCGGGACTCAAGGTATCTCCATGCCAAATTTCAACAAAATCGGTTCAGTGGTTTGGGCGTGAAAAGGTAACAGACAGACAGACAGACACACTTTCGCATTTATAATATTAGTATGAATTTATACTATTATTTGAGATTTTTATTATATAATGATACACATATTTAATACACATCCATGACCCAGGAACTTTGAAAACTTTTGTTCCGTCGGCGGGATTCGAACCCGCGACCCTCGGCTTGAGCTACCAGCGCGCTCGTCCACTAAGCTACGGAGGTCGTCAAACTTGGTAATGTGGTAACTTTTTACAACATAACAAGTAACAGATAGCATCAGACCTTGGCAGTTTTTAGGGTTCCGTACCCAAAGGGTAAAAACTAAAAACGGGACCCTATTACTGAGACTTCGATGTCTGTCTGTCTGTCCGTCTGTCTGTCTGTCTCCAGGCTGTATCTCAAGAACCGCTATAGCTAGATTTATGAAATTTTATCCGCTATAACAACAAATACTAAAAACAAAATAAAGTTAATATTTAAGGGGGGCTCCCTGCATTCAACAAGCGTGTTTTTTTTCCTTTTTGGCTCGTAATTCATAATGGAACCATGTAGACACTTGAAATTTACACAAAGTCCTCAATTATATGTGTACATTAATATTTGATAATAAAATTAAAATAAAACGAGTAATTAAGGGGGGCTCCCATACAAAAAACAATTTTTTCCCCTACTTTCGCTCTATAACGGTACGGAACCCTTCGCGTGCGGGTCCGACTTGCACTTGACCGATTTTTCCATTTGACCGCGCGGGCCACGGGATATTTATGAAGGAAATTATCTGAAGGAAAATGTCTCACTCAGCACCACCATTTGATAGACAATCTGTTATATTACGTATCCTTTAATATTATAAATAAATTATAGATTTATATACTTAATATTATAAAGCGGAAGAGTTTGTTAGTTTGTTTGTTTGAACGCGTTAATCTCAGGAACTACTGGTCCGATTTGAAAAATTCTTTCAGTACTAGATAGCCCATTTATTGAGGAAGGCAATTGGTTATATTTTATCACGCTTAGACTAACAGGAGCGAAGAAATAGAGGAAAATGTGGAAAAAACGGGGGAAATTATTTGAAAGGGCTTATTTGAACGCGCTAATCTCAGGAACTACTGGTTTGATTTAAAAAATTCTTTCAGTGTTAGATAGTTCAGTTATTGAGGAAGGCTATATATATATATTTTATCACGCTAAGACTAATATGAGCGAAGAAATAGAGGAATATGTGGAAAAAACGGGGGAAATTATTTGAAATGGCTTAGCTCACGAACTACTAGAGCATTTTTTCTGTTATTTGCATCAGATAAGAAGTAGACCACGTGTAGGATCATAGGCTTTTTTTGTGGACTAATTTTTCTGTGAAATATTTAATTTACGCGGGCGAAGCCGCGCGGAACGTCTAGTAAATACTTAAATAAAATATCTTTTTATTCAAAATGGGTATCACGATACACTTTTTGAAAGTCGTAGAGAGAACGAAGAAACTACGTTGCCTACCACCGGTTCGGGAACTACCACGCCGAGAAGAACCGGGCGGCGCGGCGTAAGAAACTCGCACGGGGCCATCTTTTACTAAAAAAATGGAAAATTACAATTTTAAAATAAAATAATAAACATATAACAATGTTATGGCTTACAGCTATATGTAACAAAAATAACAGAAAAGTATGCATGGAGCCGCCCTATTCCCAAGGTGTGCTCTCCGCGATGAAATCATTGACTTTGTAATACGCTTTAACACACAAACGTTCTTTATAAATGCAATAGCGTGTCTGTCTGTATATTGCCCTTCACGTTTAAGGCGCTATATTGAAAAAACTGTCCTTTTTGACGTAATACTATAGGACCCTCAGAAATGTTACAAATCTGGTAATGAGATATACATATCTTCATAGCCTTATCTAGGTTTGACAAGAACTAGAAACACGATTAATGTATTTTGCCATGATACATTTAATTTTCGAAATGACCTCTTAAAAATACGAAATTTGAAGATTATTTTTAAACGAAAATAGATGTATTGTAAGAAATTAGTCTAATTGATAGACACCTTTGCAACTCAAAATCGTATAGAAGCATTTTGCTTAAATGCTCCTGGTTATTTTTTAAATGATTATTTATAATTACGTTTTTTCGCATGTTTTCCGAGCGAGCCGATAGCTTCTGGCCGCAGCGTATTAACGACTTTATAGTCATACAAATTAAGTATAAAATTGCCCTTTCGGTGTAATTTATTTTAGATATATCGCCTTAATCCTTCAGGCCCCGCGCGAGCACCGGTGATCGCGACAACAATAGAATACAATAGCAATTCCTGGAAATTCCGACTGAAGTATTAAGCGGCTGAACCCATTTTGTTAAAATTTGGTACAGATACTTTGATAGACGGGAAAGAACTTACGTTTTTTTAATATACATTCACTTTAGCCTTCTTCGATAATGGACTATCCGACACAAAAATGATTGTTCAATTCGCACCAGTAGTTCCTAAGATTAGCGCGTTCAAAGAAACAAACCCTCCAGCTAGCTCGTATGGATTATATATTATTTTCTATGTTTCCATTATTAAAACAAAAAATGTACTATGTATATTAGTCTCTTCAAAGTAAATACGTGGCAAGAATCGCTGATACTAGTTTGGAACTTTCATATTTATGGAGGGAAAGTTGGCCAGTCAGTGTAAATACTAAATAAGCAACTTATCGTCTATTTTGTTTCGCAGACTGTGTGTTTTGATGTCGACATAGTACGCTAACTTTACTATTAGCTATTAGTAAATGAATATACTTCCATACTAATATTATGAATATTATGATTGAATTTGTTAGAAATTTCTAAAAGAACATAAGGATATTATTTACGTTAAAATACTGTTTTTTGCAAAAGGACTATTCGAGCAACGGCAACATTATTTTATTGTGTGGGATCTGTACATTTTTCCGCACAAAAAATATTATATTATGTCCTTGTCCGTCCTCATAATTTTATTAAGGATGAAGATGATTTATAGAATATCAAAAACTTAGATCTTAATAACTTAGTAGTAGATCTTAATCATCATAATAACAATAACTTAGATCTTCTGACTCTCTAATAACATTATAATGGTTTCTTGAAATGCAGATGTGAAGAAGTGGTTGCTTAAAATGACACTTTAAGCTTAATTACGACAGACGAGTAACAGCTGCAATAGTTAATTCGTAATTAAAGTTAGATCTACGTTGAAGATGCGCCTTATAAAACTTCATAAAAGTGGTTAAGAATCGTCATAATAATATAATTATCCATACTTACTAATATTATAAAGCTGAAGAGTTTGTTTGCTTAAACGCGTTTATCTCAGGAACTACTAGTGCGAATCGAAAAATCATTTTTGTAATGGATATTTCTTTTATCGTGAAAGGTTTCAGACTATAACATCATATTGCGACTAATAGGAGCAGGGAGTCAAAAGGAAAATGTGGAATTGTGGGGAAAATTATTATTTGTATGCGCTAGTCTTACGAAGCTGGACTGTTTTTTTGTAATTTGGCATATATTAATAATAATAATATCTATGGACGCTTCACACCACGTCAGTCTGGCCCCGTGCTAAGTACCTAGAGGACTTGTGTTACAGGTACCAGACAACGGAAATATATTTAATACTTTTATACTATACATATATTTAAGATTTTTATTATACCATGCACATAATATTTAATACACATCTAGACCCGGGAACATTGAAAACTTTTTGTTCCGTCGGCGGGATTCGAACCCGCGACCTCCGGCTTGAGCTACCAACGCGCTCACCACTGAGCCACAGAGGTCGTCAATAGAAGGCACGGGGAAGGACTTAGGCTTCTTTTTAGCGGACAAGTGTACGGTTCCTGCGTAATTCTTTAGCAGGCGGAGCCGCGCAGAAAGTCTAGTATAGTTAGGCTTTTAGAATAGCATTTTGTATTTCATCAAAACCTACATCAAAACGTGGTTACGTTACCACAGACATAGATCAAGATGGATACCGCATGTCGCTCCATTTGTATGAAAACGAGCGTGTCAATTTTTTCGTACCACTGTGACTTACCGATGATAAGAAACGTGTCCATTACTAAGGCCAACATTTCTACTCGTATTTGAATTTCTATAGCTCAATACGGCACTTTTAGGCATTTAGGCATTTTTTGAATTTCGATTTACGTCCTATTCCGATAGCAGACTAAAGAACAGACTTTCGAAAGACGAGCATTGCTCTTCGTTGGGGCACGCGAAATACATACACATACGGTATCTATCTTGATCTATGTCTGTGCGTAACCGACATAATTAAGCTGAGTGTACACTCGTGAAAATAAATATAACATAATGACGTCATTACCAGATGCCTGCTGTCGGTGACATTGACAATACTGACGCATGTAATGGCCGAGAGGTGAGCGTTATAATATTATTATATTATGTGATCGCATTAGCTTTGTCTATTATTTTTGATCATCAAGGGCATGCGTTAAAGCGCAATCGCAGCATTAGTTTTGATCATCAAGGGCATGCGTTAAAGCACAATCAGCAGTGAACGTGAGGCATGCCCGCGACGCATGCCCTCTGACCGTATCCAAAACTTTCGCTTTGTTCTTTAATGACAATGTTGACGTTGCGTTAGTTGACGCATTCCATTATTTAATGCGCCAAAACGAAAGTTGAATGAAAGAGGATGACGAAAATTGAAGATGAAAGTGCATAGTGTGGACATAGCTAATCATCAGCACGCACGTGACGAACGCGCCGCATTTTAGAATTCGTTGTATGACGTAGGTTACACGCTCAGTTTCTCATCAATCTGGTAAGATTGACGCGAAACTGAACGTCTAACCAGTTCATTGACGGACTGATCAATTCTTTATTATGTTTTTTTAGCCAACAATCTGTCATCAATCTGGCTCGAATCAAACTGACCAATTACCACTTTCTTGTAAAACCCTAGCGCAGTCAAATATTTATTGATCTTAATGACATAAATCGTCGATAAGTTATGACATACCAGCTGCAACTAACTACCACAACCAAATTTGCGAAATTTCTTTGACCTTTATATTCAACCAGATAAGGACCAAATTCAAGTAACTCTCAGGTAAAATAACTTTGAAAGTAACTTTGAACCCTGTCACTATTGAGGTCGCCATATTGAAAGAGGTCGAAAGAATCTCACCAACTGACCCAAATAGAGTTGCAACTTTGACATAATATATCTTCTTAGCATTAGATATAACGCCGCAATTGGTAATTGTTGAACTCTGTTGAAAAATATGGTATACTTCAGAGTGTGTATAAGTTCCTTATATTATAATAGACGACGTCCGCAACTCCATTGCGCCAAGATTCGTTTATCGCGCTGAAACTGTACATTTTGCCGTGATAAAAAGTGTCCTTTCCCGGGACTCAAAGTATCTCCATTCTCCACGCCAAATTTCAGCAAAATCGGTTCAGCGGTTTGAGCGTGAAGAGGTAGGAGACAGACAGACAGACACACATTCGCATTTATAATATTAGTATGGAAGTATGGATTAGAGCGTTTACCGAGAAACACTTTTAATTCATGACGCTCTGGGGCGCTTGCCCATAGTCCTACACATCACAAAAAATACTTTCATCGCTGCTACTTTCACAGTGAACAATATATGCAGGAGACTCATCCTCAAAACCCTATTAGTATTATCACTTAGTTTCATAACACCCTGTATACACCCATTATCGTCTAACAATATTTTTATTCAATTATTTTAAAAAAAATTCAATGTTTTATGCATGGATTATGCATTTTTTAATTTATTTTCTAGGCAAGCTTTAAGGCCTAAATTGCATATCGAATTTAGACTAGAGAGATGCATGTATCATTAGATTTATCTAATTAGTTGTTATATTTTGTCTTATAAATTATAATATTTGGAAATGTAAACGCCTACATACATAATAATATTATATTATAATCATCTCTCATATATTTACTCTGCGCTAATATTTACTCTAACATTTCACCTACAACTACTATTAATATAATTAATATGTTTACCTCCATTAGTTGCATCGCTCGAGGTGCTTTGACTAATTACAGTATTAGTGTAATGCGATTCCGATCGTGATGTATGGCCTAAAATCTAGATTCCAGATTTACCTGTGCTAACAGCATCATTTCAGGGCAATTTTATATAAACAATAGAATTTACTACTCACATCAACAGTGCATCATAAAAACGTGACAAGACGATGCGATGCATTTTTTAAATTACTCGATCTAATTCCACTTGTTCAAATGTTGCTTAGAAGAAATCGCTACTCAGTAATAAGACCACCTTTGTAATACATTCTTCTTAGGTATATTTATAACGTATATTTTGAACTTTTTATATTATACAGTAACTGATTGCGAAAGTATATTTTCTTTATTTCTTTTTCATTCTGAAAAATAGGGAAGATGCGTATAAAATATATATCATTATTAAATTGTGACTACAATGCTTTATTTAGACACAATGGACATTAACAATTTATAATAAAATTAAAATAAACTGAATAATTATGGAAAAGAAATTAATACATACGCAAGAAACTTACTGTTTAATGTTTATTTAGTTAAATATATGATTTACTTACGTTGGGGGGCTCTATACAAAAACACAATTTTTTGCCTATTTTTGCTCTATAGGTAATTGTCCCTACGTGCGAACGCGAGTCGAACTCACACTTGACCAATTTTTTAAATTATTATTTTTAACAAAAAATTAAGACCAAGTCGGTCTTAATTTTTTGTTAAGGTAAAACAATAATAACATCCTTATAATATGAACTAAAAAGTATTAAATAATTATTCCTATCTAATAGTGCTTTTTTCCGAATTCGGCTAAAACTCAACTATTTCTGTACTCAATCTTCATCATTTTGAAGTCGATACCAGATGAATCTTCTGTTCTCTGACTGAATATTTGAAACTTTTGGAACTGGCACCGACTTCAAAATTATGAAGATTGAGTACAGAAATAGTTGAGTTTTAGCCGAATTCGGAAGAAAGCACTATTAGATAGGAATAATTATTTAATACTTTTTAGTTCATATTATAAGGATGTTATTATTGTTTTACCTTGGAAGTCGGTCTTAATTTTTTGTTAAAAATAATAATTTTACTCTTTTTAGTTACCAGAGTAAACCATCGCGTACTATAAGTAGAATAATACACCTGTATAATATTATTCTGCGTATCTTATTACAGTCACACTTACAAAATATAATATCAGCTGCAGCCTGCAGATAATTTTAAACAATACATTTTAAAAAAATCAAAGTGAACACGTGACGTGACGTGCTAAATAGCCGGTCACCGGACTAGTTTCAACTTTCAATAGTACTGGCACTCGCTCGACTTGTCGCACGTGACGCGGACGCAGCGCACATAGTCCCTACCCGACCCGCGCCGCCGCGCCGCCCGCGCCCGCTTGACAGCCCTGCGGCCCTGGCAGATTGAAGTGAGACTGCAGAGAGTGTTATTGTATTATGAACGCTAAACGCAATGCAAAAGGTTGAAATTAGGTTGTTTTCAACAATATCTCGGCGAAGTGAGACAGAATGTTACATTATCGAAGCAGCTTTAACTTCTTAGAAGTAATGTCAAATGTGTGCCTTATGCTCTGGAGATAAGGTTGAATTTGGTGACATTGGTGACCCTGACATGGTAATGATGATGATGATGATGAATGTAATTTGCATAGTAGCATATGCTTTCAGTTCTTAAAACAGCGCCTAAACTCCCAAACTTGTATCTATAAGGAATCCAGATCTCTCTTAGTAGCTTCGGAACCATAGTATACTTCGGTGCAAAATCTTGCGTTTTGGTAGCATATGCTTAGGATACTTCTCATAAAACCAAAATCACCATATATTTCCATATAAATTTCGAGGAGTTCCCTCGATTACTCATGGATCCCATCATCAGGTCACCACTTTTGTGAACTCGACCAAATTGGAGTGAAACCTAATACAACACAACAAAAATTTCGAAAATCGGTTCACAAACGGCGGAGTAATCGTTGAACATACAAAAAAAAAAAAAAAAATAAAAAAAAAAAATATCCACAGCCGAACATATAACCTCCTCGTTTTTTGGAAGTCGGTTAAAAACAAAGTGACCTTACGCTTGTGATGGTAAAACCAGGTAAAACATTGCTGCATCTTTCATTCATCAATTAGTGTAGGAGACTGAAAAATCACACATGTGTTATATTATGGATTCTAAACTCAATAAACTTAGTTTTGTATCAGTTCATCATGCATCAGTAAGTTACTATTTACAAGTTGTTACATATCCTGTAGGGCTCCTCGGGCGGAATTCCGGACGAGCGGGTCCTTAATAGAGGTCCGGATATCCGGCAGTATCGACAAACAACACATATTTACCGAGACACGGTGCGCAACTCACAAGTTTTAGCTATGTATCTACTATTATTAATGTGATAGTGTGTGTCTATGTAGACGAGCTTTTGCCCGCGGCTTCGCTCGCGTTAAAAAGTATTATTATATAGGTACAAACTTTCATCCCTTATTTGAACCCCTTGGGGTCGAAATTTATCAAAATCCTATCTTATAATCTATATAGTCTTAGCGGATGCCTACGTCATAACATCTACCTTGTCACCTGGCCGGCACAGGGACAATAAAAAGGAGAGATAAATAAAAAAGGGATTTAACAAATAACAAATTTATTTAAATAAAAAAAACTAGTAGTCAGCGGAGAGAGGGGAACGCGGGCACGTAACCTAGCCTCGGTCTATTTCACGGTCTTAGCTCTCGGGTTTAGGGACACGACACTTATCTGGGGACAGGCAGCGACTTGCGGGACTCCAGCTCCTCAAGCCTCCGCGATCCCGGCAACAGGTGCAGCGTCGATGGCCAGGTGTTGGTGGCAGTGTACGGGATCCCGTATGTGGTGGCAGGTACGGTGTGTGGCGTCAGACGGCATGGGCTGACACGTGGCAAGCCGGTGGGGTGGTAGAACCTCCGGAACGTGGCAGAAGAGTTGCTTCAGAACGTAGCACAGTTCAAGGAGCTGCTCCGGAACGTAGCAGAGCTACTCAGGACGTAGCAAAGGAGTTGCTCCAGACGGTGAACAAGGAGTTGCTCCAGACGGTGAACAAGGAGTTGCTCCAGACGGTGAACAAGGAGTTGCTCCAGACGGTGAACAAGGAGTTGCTCCAGACGGTGAACCCCTGGAATATTCGAGGCAGGCCTTAGGAAAGTGTTCACGCTGTTGATGACTCCCCCTGCAAGCACGTGTTCTCCACCCGAAGACTTCGAGCACGTGGTTGCAGGGTCCATCACAAACATTAAAAAAAAACACTAATTAAAAAGGGAATTAAGAAAATCAAAATACGATTACTAAAGAGCAAAAGGTTATTGAACCTCTGACATTGACATTCAAAACTAGGTCAGGGCCATTTTTGTTATTACAACAAAGAAAACCAAGAAAATAACTTGACCACGGTGAAAGAATTAATATTAGAGAGTTAATATTACAAATAAGAATCTACTTAACAAAATAAAAGGTTGAAACAAGAAGCCTTCAAACACGTGGTCTATCACAAAGAGAAATTTTACAATTTAGACAAATATATGTGATTTTCGCCACAATAAAAACCAAATACAGAATTAAACTGAATTTACAATAAAAGGTATTAAAAGACAAGAAACTTGGAAAATCCTACAAACACAACACTAAACACGCACTCACCAAAAACGGGGGGTCCTTTGAAAGTGATGAAAAAGAAAGTCATGCTCAAGCCGGGGAGTTTTATACCCTCGAGCCGGTATATTTTTTTTAAAGTTGACAGTGGTAGCGGTCAAAGGACGCGAATTAAAAGTCATCAGCAATTTTAAAAAAAAATTAAGTTAAAAAGTTAAAAATCTTTAGGTAGATGTAATTTAAAACAATACTTTTTATTTAATTATGAAATAGTTAATAAAAAAGGAAAATATCTGGTAAAAATAACAGATATCCCAACAAAGAGTTATAATAGTTGCATCATTACCCCAAAGATGACGCTACTAACCTCATTCCGAGTTATAAATTATCGATAAGCGACGCAATCTATTAGGCGTAAAGGTTCTAAAGAGGCCTAATAGATGTCGCTACGCGACAACCTGCATGCCGAATTTCAGCCCGATCCGTCCAGGGGTTTAGGCTGTGCGTTGATAGATCACCATGTCAGTCAGTCACCTTTGAGTTTTATATATAGATGTTGCTCGCAACTATATTGCGCCGAAAGTCCTTTAGCGGGAACAGTGCATATTATCGCAAGGAAAACTTTACATAAAGACGAATGTCAACTTAAATTATCCCTGGCTATATATACCTATTAGGTATGTGTTTAAATAATAATATAATCTTTATTTCTTATAAACAATTACATTAGTAAGATACAAGATTGAAGTCACCTTAAGCCTTGGCCTATGTCAGGTAACAACACTCTTCCATACCTAAAAAAACTGTATAAATCACTTATTATTTATAAACAGACTATTTAAGTTATTTTTAAAACTACTTTAAGTACACAAGAAAGAAAATAATAAACAGATAATAATTTATAATACACAATTTTGCTCATGCTTGATTGTGCAGTTATATATTAAATAACTGCACAATCAAGCAAGTTTAAAGCTATCTTATGTCCTTTCTCGTTTCTCAAAGCATCTTCATAACAAATTTCACCAAAATCGGTTCAGCAGTATAGGCGTGGAGAGATAACAGACAGTCTATCTGCTTTTTTAATCACCTATTTTATTTGGCATGTTAATTCATGTTATTTTTCTTTGAAAATTTGTATAAAAAGGTTCATTACTTTTGTCCCAAAAAATATGTAAAAAAACTTTTGGTTCTACATATTTCTAGTTTTACACTACCTTTTGTCAAAATCGTTCAAGACTTATTTAACCTTTCGCAGATTTATAGTCAGGGAATTTCAGCTAAACATTCCTTTGGGGATCATCCGTAGGTATTTCGTGATCCAAACGGCCAGCCAGGGAGTTCATTTGCTAATCCCATGCTAATATCCCTAAAACGGACTATTGAAATGCTTTTATTTAATCCTTCGATCGGGGATTCTCGGAAATATTTTTATTATTGTCGCGATCACCGGTGCTCGTACGAGGCTTGATGGGTTAATGGGAAGACAACTGCCAATTCGACATCTTTGTGCAGTTTTCTAGACGTATGTATTTCATTGATTGGCACAAAAAAAATATATGTGATTTTTGATTATATTTGGAAAAGCTTGTCGAATTTAAATAATAAAATAATGTTCTCCTACTGGATGAAAAAAAATACCAAAATCACATCTTTCAGGAACTTTAACCAGTTCTAACTATAGTAATAATACAATCTATGCTTTAAAAATTTGTTTATTTGATACCTTTTACAAAAATCCAAAGATTGCCGGATTTAATTTTCGGTTCTGACATCTAGATTTCCCATAATATTTGTTTTTTCCTCTAACAAACGAAAAATGTATCCACGCTACCGAGTGAACACTTCACATCTCTGTCTCTCTGGCATGAAAATCGACACAGGTGCGAGAGTGATGCGAGATCAAGGTCATTGGCAGTTGTCAGCGTCTTAAACGTTGTCATACAAAATATTTTCACGGTACTTTTAAAGCCTTTTCATGATCGGTCTAAGGACCACTTCCTGATAAGTGTCGGATAAGCTATCCACAACTTATCTAACAGATACTCCATAAGTTCATACTCTATCTGTCAGATAAGTTGTGGATAGACTATCCGGCACTTATTAGGAAGCGGTGAAACAGCCCCTCAGTGGTCTCGTCTCGTCTTTTCGTCTCGTAGCGTCTTAATATGCTAGATTTCGCCCGCAGCTTCGTCTTCGCTTAAATTCGTTTATCACGTGGAACCTACATTTCGTTGCATATCAAATCATGTTCACTTAGCGGTAATATTATGTATTCAGACAGACAAATACACTTTTGCCTCTCATATTACATAGATGTTGCTACATTGTTCACGTATGCTCTACAATAAAATTTATTTCATGTCCGTTTCGAGACCCAATCTCATTTAAATCTGTTGAGCTGTTTAAGGCCGGTATAAATAGTCAGTACTCAAGATGCATCTCGGTCTTAAAACATGGTTCAGGCTCTGTGATTGGTTGGCTGTCAAAATTTGGACCAATCACAGAGCCGCGTCTTGAGACCGAGATGCATCTTGAGTACTGACTATTTATACCGGCCTAAGTGTGAGTTACTGATGCAAAAAGAGAGGGTGGCAGACAAACACAGATATAATATTATAAGTATGGATATGAATATTAGGATGGACACTGGACATGTTAAGTATATTAAAAAACCGACTCGCACTTGGCCGTTTTTTCCGTCGTTTTTCCGATAACTGTTAGCAGCAACTTTAATTAGTTTTTAAATTAAACTTGTTGCCTGCTTATTGTTCCGTTGAAATATTTTTCACAACGAGAGCTATGTAAAACTTTTAAATCAAACTTCTTTTATTCACTTCTTTCACTTCACTTTAAAAGTAAGCAACAAATAAGATTATTATATTCAGTATCAGTAGATAAGACTATATTATATTAAATAATATTAATATTAAAAAAGGTGAAGAGTGGTTTGATTGGTCCATATAAACTAACCTTGAAAAGCCGTACTCTTGAACTGGTCAACATCTTTATACGCGGTAGAAGCGATATAATGATGAAAATGATGTGATGATGATGAAAATATGATCAGGGTCTGACACAGCGGCAATAAAGTCTAGATAAAGACTTTCCTTACGAGGCCCATCGCGGACGACTTAATAAAGTGTTTTTTATGTTTCCCGCCATCACACGCGGCCAGTGTTGCCAACCAATTATGGCGAATGTTATCAGAGTTATAGTATAGAGAGCGCTAATAGGCTGTCATGGCTTCAGATAGTGGAGTCCAATTTAACGACGCGCGACGTTGCATTACGATACGATTACGATTTTTTTGTATTGAAAATAAGTTAACCGTTAAATTACAGGAAATTTCAATTTTGAACACCAACTGGGACAGATCACACATAATGTTTTTTGTCTTTTAATAATAAGGTCTATTTTAAAGAAACATTAACGTTGTTTAGTTGTTAATTCAAACTTTAGGCACTAAATAGTTATGCTTTAGCTACAAAGCCATAATATATAGGTGTCATATACATAACACCCATTTTTCTATTTCCAGGAACGACGGAACCCAAAAACATTACCCGAACAATAACATGTCCTCGCGAAAAACCCGCCGCAAATCTCATTCGACGATGGCGATCGCAGCCATCAATCCCAATTGGCTTCACGTTTCGAATGTTCTCGTGAAATATCGCATACTTGAATGTTAAGGGGCCGGGCTACCCTCGAAATTCTCATACATACGTAATACCAAAATCATTTTCTCATACGAAAATATTTAACATGTTTGAGTTATTTTTCAGCTTAAAATAGTAATTACCTAGGTTCCTGTACAAAAATAAACTTCAAAATATATAAACACTAAAAAAATAGAGTAAAACACAAAAAAATATATAAATAAATAGTAAATTTACTACTAAATATTTAAACACAAAAAATAGAGTAAAACACAAAAAAATATATAAATAAATAGTAAATTTACTACAAAATATTCATACCCTAAGAAATATTTTTAGCATTTAAATATTTTGTAGTAAATTTACTATTTATTTATATATATTTTTAGTGCTTTAGTCTATTATTTAGTGTTTAAATATTTAGTAGTAAATTTAGTACAAGAATTTTATACACAATTTTTTTTTTGTGTTTAAATATTTTGAAGTTTATTTTTGTACAGGAACCTAAGTAATGTAATACTACTGAGTATAATTATTATCATATTTTATAGGAATTATAATTATGGACTGGAATTATGTGGCAATTTCCGGTACTTAAGTAAATTATTTAAAATG
This sequence comes from Lysandra bellargus, assembly GCA_905333045.1. NCBI lineage: Eukaryota > Metazoa > Arthropoda > Insecta > Lepidoptera > Lycaenidae > Lysandra > Lysandra bellargus. The sequence goes on from HG995359.1 coordinate 6,521,088, forward strand.
ATTCTAAAAATTAATTAATATTGTTATTATTTGTATTAAAATGTATAATATTTTATGAGATATTAAGAATATTTTAATGAATAATTTGTAATAAAATGATTTTCTTGAACAGGAAACTGCTCTTCTATTGGTCAGATATTTTTGACCAATCAGGAACAACCGCCATTTTAGGTGGTCGAGGTAGAGGGGAAAATAGAGGGGGAGCAGGGTCCTTCTCAAGAGATTCATTCTGAGTTGTGCTTTGGTATAGTGAAGTGATCCTAATAAAATTAGTGTGTGTTCATCTGGTTGTTTTATTATAAAATATAACAAGAAATTATGGAAGAAGTTAACAGTAATTACTATTTTAAGCTGAAAAATAACTCACACATGTTAAATATTTTCGTATGACAAAATGATTTTGGTATTACGTATGTATGAGAATTTCGAGGGTAGCCCGGGCTAGGCAATATATTGTGGACTGTATGACTTTTGTTGATATTTGAGTTTTGATGACTTTAATTAAATCACTTTTAACTATTTACTTTGTTTATTAACTTTAAATTAAAACTAGACTATTCACTATGTGCACTGTACCAATGCAAAGGGCAGACAGATATTCGTCAAAGTTTCTGAAGCCGCAGTTGCCGTATGAGTCCTATGCCCAAATCTAATCACAACGTGTAACGCAACGCCGTCTTAACCGCTGACCGGCCAATTTATACCTCTAAGCTTCACTCCCGCCATGCGCTAGCGCAGAGGGAGAAGACCCCGCCCACTTATCCCGGTGCGGGGATATACGCAGAATCCCGCCTAGTTTCTATCGCGCGGAGATAGCATTTCAGCGTACTGCGTACATCTATCTCTTTTCTACTCATTGCGATGGCACTGTGCACTACACAATTACAAATTACATAGACAATAATAATTATTCAATACATATACAAAAGTTTCAATACCATGATAATATTATGTTCTTAGTGTACAAAACTATAATATCATAATTCACATTTATTTGTACAAGTTCCATAATATAATCTATTTTCAAAGACACATAACCAAATATAAAATCCTTACTCGTATTTCTTGCCCTTATCTCAATCGTGTGGATTACATAATAATTATAATTGTAAGCAAGGAATACTCGTGTCCACAACTGTAGCGGAAATGAAAACGCAATAATCATTAAGTTTTATTAGACTCAAAACTTATAGCTAGATACTTCAGCACACATTCGTACCTAACCCCAAAGATGTCTGTAGGCTACCAGATTTTAAATAAAAGATAAGTAGACATTGAGTGGACTGTATTCAAGTTAGGAAAGTTACAATATTATAAGTATGTACTGGTCGCCTACGAAGACAATAATGGAATGAATAGTTGTCAAAAACTCAAAACTAGATATTATACGTATAACTAATATAGCTGTGTAGTGTGCGCTCGCGCATAAGGCGTATGCGCCGGCGCAGCTAGGAGAACGCCGCTCGCGCGCCCCGCGCGCCTTCTTGCGGTGCAGCCGCAACATACTGCCCGGGCCAAGTTGAAGGTATCCGACTTCAACTTGAATTGGTCGGAAGTGGGCAAATGTTATTGTAGGCCCGCTGGATGACACCTTTCTTCGTTTTAACTTCAGCAACCCGGCAAATGTTGTCTGGGCCGGTATGCAGCTTGGTGACGCGACCCAACTGCCACAGAAGAGGGGGCTGGCTCCTGTCGCGCACCAGCACCAATGCACCGAGCTGCAAGCTGTTGCTCGAAGTACGCCACTTGCACTTCTGTTGGAGAAGAGAAACATACTCGGATGAGAATCGAATCCAGAAATGTTGTTTGAGCTTCTCAATCCTCTCAAATCGTTGTAGGCGATTGATGTTCGCCTCTGCGAAGTCAGATCGAGGGACAGATAATAGTGCTCGTCCTATTAGGAAGTGAGCAGGAGTTAGACACGTGAAATCGGATGGATCAGAGGAAAGAGGTGTTAATGGTCTAGAATTCAGGATGCCTTCTATTTGAACCAGACATGTACACATCTCTTCATATGTTAAATGAGTTAGTGAAAGTACCCGTCTCAGGTGATGCTTAACAGACTTAACAGCCGCTTCCCATAATCCACCGAAGTGTGGGGAATAAGGGGGTATAAATTTAAAGTCTATCCCATGTGTTGACATTTCAGTTGAAATATCGTTAGAGTAAGAATTGAAGAATGATGCTATCTCGTTACTAGCTCCGATGAAGGTAGTGCCGTTATCGGAGTAAATGGTTTGAGGCTTGCCACGACGAGAAATGAAGCGAAAGAGAGCCGCCAGAAACGCCTCCTTGGAGAGGTCCGAGACGAGCTCTAAGTGTAGCGCCTTCACTGCAAAACACACAAAAATGCATATGTAAGATTTCACCAACTTAGCACCTCTGCCTTTACGGTCGGCAATCAACACTGGGCCCGCGTAATCGGTACCGGTTTGCAAGAAAGGGAATTCTAAATGAGTTCTATCACTAGGTAGGTCGGCCATAATGGGTTGAATGGGCCTAGATTTAAATCTAAAGCAACGCACGCAACTATGTACAACGCGCCTAGCAAGGTTCCTCCCCCCCAGTGGCCAATATTTTTGTCTTATGTGAGACAAAAGCAACTGGGGTCCTGCATGCAACAAATTAATATGCTCCTTATGAAAAATTATTTTAGTAACATGATGTTTACTGCAAAGTAATATGGGATGTTTGACATCATAGGCATAAAAAGAATTATTAAGACGACCACCGACTCTTAGTAAATTATTACTGTCTATAAATGGAGACAAGGAACATAATCTACTCTTATTATGAAGAGGTTTGCCAGATTTAATTGTAGAGTATTCATCTGGAAACATGCTTTGTTGAGCCAATAGTAATATAGAGTTTTCTGCCTTTTCTAACTCTATAGTAGAAAGGCAATTAGTTAATTTATTTTTATTTTGACAATTATATATAAATCTTAGTATGTAAGCAAATATCCTAATTAATTTTGTATAATTTGATTTTTTATTTATTAAATTATGTAATGAATTTATGTTTTTGTTATTATTTTCTGAATTTGATAAATGTAGTGAAAGTTCTGATTGTAATGCACCTATATTATGTGTATTTGGTGTTACAGGAAATTTAATATCTTTTTGTTTTAAAAAATGTGGCCCCGTCCACCATAAAGAACATTGGTCAAAAGTGTCTGTTGTGGTGCCGCGGCTGACCAGGTCTGCTGGATTGTGCTTAGACGGAACGTAGCTCCACTTGTGACCAGCAGTACAGTCTTGAATTTCCCCTACACGAGACCGAACAAAAGTTTTAAGCTGATTAGAAGATGTATTGAGCCATGACAGTACAATCGTGGAATCTGTCCAAAAATATGAATTAAGAAATTTTAAAGTAAGAGACGATACCACTTTAGAGTGAAGTCTGCTGGCGAGAACTGCGCCACACAACTCCAAGCGAGGAATTGTTGTAGGCTTGATTGGAGCTACTTTATTTCTAGACGCTAAAAGTGTAACTCGTACATTGCCATGCACGTCAACAGCTCTCACGTAGGTACATGCTCCATATGCACGCTCTGACGCGTCTGAAAAAGTATGTAACTCTAGAGAAACAGCATTATCAATACTGATCCACCGTGAAATGCGTAAATTATTAAGTATATTTAATGAGGAAATGAAATTTAAAAATGTTTTTTGATTTTCTTTAGACACTTCAGAATCCCAATCACATTTATCTATCCAAAGCTTTTGTATTAAAATTTTAGATGTTACAGTACACGGTCCTAAAAGACCAAGAGGATCGAAAACTTGACTAACAATTGCTAAAATATTTCGTTTTGTTATCTTTTTAAATTTATTTTCTAAATTGATCGAAAATAACAAATTATCTAAAGAAGGATCCCAGTGTAATCCTAGTGTTTTACATGGCAACGATTCATTTAAATTTAAAGTTTTCTTATTACTATTTTCGTTCTGATTCGAGCTATCTAAAAATGAATTTAAAATTTCTTTATTATTTGATTGCCATTTTCTTAAGTTAAAATGGGCTGATTTTAATGTTATGTCTACATTTTTACACATTTCAATGACGGAGGAAATGCTATCCCCGCCACTCAGAAAGTCGTCGACATAAAAGTCTCTACGTAGAGCAAATTTTGCTTCGGGATGTGAGCAATGGTCAGCTAAAGATACTAAGCATTTTGTGGCTAAGTAAGGCGCAGAAGCAGTACCATACGTGACAGTTTTGAGTGTGTAAACTTGAATTTTATCACTAGGTTTAAACCTAAATAAAATTTGTTGTAGAGAACGTTGTGAAGGTTCAACTGTAATGGCACGATACATTTTCTCTACATCACTTGAAACTACGTACTTATGCTGGCGAAAACGTAGTAAAATCGAAAATAAGTCGTCTTGAACGACGGGTCCTACCATTTGGATATCATTAAATGACTTTCCAGATGTGGTTTTTGAAGAAGCGTTAAATACTACACGCAATTTTGTGGTAGTACTTGCCTCTCGAATTACACCATGATGAGGCATGTAATAAGAAAAAGATTTTATATTAGATGAGCGAGATGGGCTCATATGATTTAAGTTTAGGTACTCGGTCATAAAAGCTAAATACCTATCTTTTAAAACTGGGTTGCGCTGTAGCCTACGCTCAAGCGCTAAAAACTGATTTTTTGCTACATGATAAGAATCGCCGAGAACCTCTGGTGATTCTTTTAGAGGTATCGTAACGACGAAACGACCATCATCGTCACGTCGTGTATTCTCTGAAAAACTCTTTTCACAACATTGTTCTTCTAAAGATAAATTATATTTAGAAGGAATTGTCTCTAACTCCCAGAAACGCGTAAGCAATTCATCGGTCTGGACACTAAGGCAAGACAAAGTATTATTTGATTTTAAATTATTATTATCTGAATTCATCTGTGTATAAGAAATTTTACCCGAAACTAGCCAGCCAAGTTTGGTTTGTTGCAACCTAGGTTGTTGCTCACCTAAATCAATGAAATTAGAACATAAGACGTCCCAAAATATATCTGCTCCTACCAATATGTCTATTGGAGAAGAGATGTAGAATGAAGGGTCAGCTAGTTTAATATTAAGAGGTAATTTTAGTGATTTTATGTTGATGTTACAAGAAGGTAACATATTTGTTATTCGAGGCAAAACGTAACATTGTAAATTAATTTTGTAGTCACTTGAAATTGACTGTAAAGTAAGACTACAAGACTCTGCACTGAAGGAAGTTTGATTATTAATACCTGTCACAGTGGAGCTTACGTTACGTCGTACCAAACCCAGCTTCTCACAAAGATCCTGAGTTACAAAATGCGATGTGCTACCGCTGTCAAGTAGGATTCTGGCAGGATATAGGTTTCCGTCAGCGTCAGCTACATTCACCATAGCTGTGGAAAGCAATACGTGTGGTGTTAAATTTGATTCAGATATATTTGTCGATAAAGCAACTGAATTAGAATTTTCTAAGTCTTTGTGTAAAAGAGTGTTGTGCTTGTTAGCACAATACTTGCAATGTGATAATTTGCACTGTTTTTCTATATGGCCAGGTTTTAAACAATTTCTACAAACTTGAATATATTTAATTTTTTGTAGACGTGCATCAACGTCTAAGTTTCTAAATTCCTGGCAATTAAATAAAAAGTGATTATTTTTACACATAGGACATGTTAAAGAATTTTTATTATTATCAGTAGTTTGTAGTTTGTAATTTTTTAGGTTATTTTTACTTTTATTTTTATCTGTAGGTTGTAAATTTTGATTATTTTGTATATATCTTTGTTTTTGTTCATGCTGCAAAGTATCTAATAAATCTGATCTATTTGTTAAGAAGCTTATGAATTGTTTTAATGTCGGTGTAGACGTTATTGTATTTCTTTGTTCTTCCCACTGACGATATGTGACACTGTCTAATTTCCTAGTCATAATGTGAATTATGAGAATATCCCAGTGGTCTGTCGGTTGACCAAGTGAATTTAAGGCACATAAATTACGATTTGTGACATCAATTAAATTTCTGAGGGCAAAACAGGACTCATTTTGAATAGGTGGCAAATTGAAAATGGCGTTCACATGATTATTAACTAAAAGGCGTTCATTATCATACCTATTGGAAAGTAACTGCCACGCTATAACATAGTTATTCGAAGTAAATTCTAAGTTTTTAATAATTAGCGAAGCGCTGCCTTTCAAAGAAGCTCGCAAGTAATGAAATTTATTGATATCACTCAATTTAGAATTAGAATGAATAAGTGAAAGATACGTATCTCTAAATTCCAGCCAGTGTTGAAAGTCGCCATCAAAGCTTGGTAAATTAATTTTAGGAAGTCTGATGAAATCATGCATAGCATCCACGTGGTCGACGCTCGCTTCAGATTGAGATAATTCACGATTACGGTGACGATCGTACTTATTTATCATTGTTATTGCTGAAGCCATAAGCGAAAAATACTTTGATTCAAACTCCTCACGTTCAAGAAGCATTTGATCCTCATCATCCGATAACAGCTCCAACTCCGTCTGAAATCGATCAAAATCACTATGAACACTTTCAATTTTATTCACACGAGATTCCAACTCATTATAATGATTTTCACTAAAGCTTTCACATTCACTTAGATTATTTAGGAAGTTTTGGAATATTGTAAGCTTCCCCTTAAGACTACCACGTTGTTTAATTAATTCTTTAATGCGAGAATCACTCATTTCTAAAGAAAGATAAGTTTTTACCTAATGATACACTAATAATCAATACGTTTACGCACTTTAAAGCTTAAATATTGAATGCGACGCAATCTATAAACACGTGGCGCTGGGCCCTTGAAACAAAGGACTCCTTATCAGCAAGGTAATAAAACTGTTTATGGGGTTGCAATAAGGAATTTCTTACACTTTTAGATATAAAATAATTTAATATTAAGTGTTAAAGATGAAAGTTAGCAAGTAAAAATTAATTTTGGGAAAACTATTAGAGGTCAAACCTTAATTGTCAAGGACGACCATTAAAAATGCTAAAAAATGACTTTAACATAAAAAATATGAAGAGATCACAATGTCTGATCCAAATAAAAGACAAGGAATTAGAAAAAAATGAAAGGAAAAGATATGGAACGGACTCACAAAATTAAATGCCCTTGAAATGACCGCGATGTCCTCCGATTGTCTTTGCTGCGTCGGCAAGCAACTTCGCAGTTCAAGGTGCGCTCCGGATAGTCCAAGCTGTCCTCCAAGACCAAAGGTGTCCTCGGTGCAGGAAACAATATGTCTTCCTGTAGGTATCCTCCAGGGAAATTGGCCAACTTGAATTTTGTCCGTTGTGATGTCCCGTGGTTCTTTTATTATTATGACCGAAGAAGGACCATTTTATGTAGGCTACCAGATTTTAAATAAAAGATAAGTAGACATTGAGTGGACTGTATTCAAGTTAGGAAAGTTACAATATTATAAGTATGTACTGGTCGCCTACGAAGACAATAATGGAATGAATAGTTGTCAAAAACTCAAAACTAGATATTATACGTATAACTAATATAGCTGTGTAGTGTGCGCTCGCGCATAAGGCGTATGCGCCGGCGCAGCTAGGAGAACGCCGCTCGCGCGCCCCGCGCGCCTTCTTGCGGTGCAGCCGCAACAATGTCCCATATATACGATAGCACAGACTTTATTTATTTGTAGTTTACACATATTCCAAAACACATAATCAAGTACATAAACCTATCGTAGACAATTTGCCAAGCTGCAAGCATCTGCTAGCTTTCTCCAAACCCATTCTCACGCTAGTTTCTTATTCATTATTCTGACGGTCCATTGAAATCTTAAAACAAAACTTTATTACTTTTTAGAAAGAAACATCTCAATACAAAGTTCTAGGGAACACAATAATTACGTATTTTAACTAATAAACCCAATACAGTCAAAAGGACCAAACATGAAGCGATTTCACTTTAACAATGTCTTAGAAATACGCTACTAACTTTCTAAAATGTGTTCGCCACCCTTGTCATCGTTGTGTCCACAACACAATAGTATTTTAAAAAGATAAAACCGACTTCAAAATCATACGTAATTGTTGAGTATATTAAAATTGCATTATCTCAAAAACCACTGAACGGATTTTGATGAAACTTTTTAGTGTTTTCTAAGTTAAACAATACCTAGTACAACAAAAAAAGAATTACTCAAATTGGACTTATAATTCCGGAGATATACAAACACAAACATAAAAACATACATACGTTAATTAGTTCAGGCACTGAAATAGACTGGAAAACTGGGCAGTTTGGAAATATTACATACATACGCGTCGAATTGATAATCTCCTTTTTTGAAGTCGGTTACAAAAGAAGGTCATTTATTTTGGGTGTCATACGTTACATGAAAATGATGAGGTTAGTCAAACGACGCTCCACATTTACTTTTATAATACTCGAATAGCTAATTTATACACATGGGGTCGATGGGGATTTAGGGCCAGGCCACAACACTGCGTTGCGACGTCGTATCGCAAATACAACATCGCACAGAAATGCAATGCGTTATCACAACGCAAAAATCTCATCGGAAATCCCGCTGTCGCGTCGCAAATTTCCACGATGCGTTCTGCGACGTCATAGATTTTTACGATGCGACGCCGCAGCGCACTGTTGTGGCCTGGCCCTTAAGGCGCTATATTGAAAAATAATTCCGGGATAAGAAGTATCCTATGTTCTTTCCCAGGACTGAAAGTAAATCCAATTTTTACAAAATTATAATATTAGTATGGATTTAACAGAGCTTAAAAATGGGCATCATATCGTTCTTATCCACTGGTTCTATTGGTATAGAACTAGAATAATTGGTCACTACAACATCAACAGGATATCTATATTATGCTCATTTTCGAGTCCATTTTATGGCAAAACAATATTAGGTAGACCTTCGATTAAAATGTCCCAAAAACAAGGAACATGAAAACTTTAGTAATTTACAAACTTAAAATTATGAAGGGACGAGCCACGCGATTACAATGTTTGCATGTTTGGAATTGGATAGTAAATTGGGATGACCTTATGTGACCCCTGGAAAGGTCAACATCAGTTTGGTATTGAGATAAGTATTTTGAGTCCCGGAAAAGGACATAGGACCCAAAAAACATGTACAGTACAGCCGCGGGCGTCATCTAGTACCTATAATATTATAATAGCTATTATAATGTAACAACACTATACTGTACCTACTCGGCGAAATATGGCGGTAGCGGTCATTGACTCCCTGTCAAAACTTGTCATTTTCTATGCAAAGCCGCGATTGACAACATCTGACACTTCATTGCAATCGCGGTTTGTATAGAAAATGACAAGTTTTTGACAGGGAGTCAATGACCGCTACCGCCATGTTTCACCGAGTATAGTATAGTGTTATTAAACACCGAATTTCTGCAGTGACATCATGGAATTTTTTCAGTCGGGTCGACATAACTTTAGCCCGGTTTTCTGTGACACCGTAGTATTTAACCGGTTAAATAAACCTATTCGTACCCAAACCCAATGCAAGTTGCAGCTTAAAACTAAAATATTAAATGAAGTCTTTCAGGACGTAGTTTCAATAGATACTTTCAATAGTAAAGTAGCAAAGTAGACAAAGTTTGAACACATTTTGGTAAAAGGCAATCAAACTTGCACCTGATTGAAAATTCGTTTTAACAAAATCAATTAAGCTTACACTGAGAGACGATGGAGGAACTATGTTTTAATAATAATAATATTATAATATCTATGGACGCTTCACACCACGTCAGTCTGGCCCCGTGCTAAGTACCTGAAGGACTTGTGTTACTGGTACCAGACAACGGAAATATATTTAATACTTTTATACTATACTAGCTGACCCGGCAAACGTTGTTTTGCCATGTAAATAATTTTTGGTATGAAAAATAGATGTTGGCCGATTCTCGGACCTACTCAATATGCTCACAAAATTTCATGAGAATCGGTCAAGCCGTTTCGGAGGAGTACGGGATCGAACATTGTGACACGAGAATTTTATGTATAAGATTACATATATTTAAGATTTTTATTGTATGATACAAAAAATATTTAATGAACTTTGAAAAATTTTTGTTCCGTCAGCGGGATTCGAACCCGCGACCCCCGGCTTGAGCTACCAACAGCCCACCAACTGTGCCACAGAGGTCGTCATGTTGCACCTATGTCCTATATAATAATTATGATGCGTCGCTTAGGGCCCTTCCACACGAGTCACAACGTATTTTTTGCGCAGCGACTTTATTTTGCGATCCGTTTGTGAAATATTAAGTTTTAAAGTGGAAAAAATCGTTAGAGTCCAGTATTAGAGTTAGACTCCCGCCCTTGTACCAGCTAAACGGTTGCTTCTGGAAATGTGAAAAATTCACGGGAGTAGGAAATATGCTGAATTTAAAAGGAAAACTATCACGGCTAAGAAGACTTCATAAGTTATTGAGTAAAAGTCGATCAACTAAAAAAAATGTATTCGGTGAAGTATAAAGGAACTTTTCGCTCAAATTCCTTTGAAAGTAACTGAGATGATGTTGTTAGTAGTGTAAAACACGTTATAAATGTACATTCATTGACCACACAAAAAATTTTTAAAAAACTTGCAGTATTACGGAACCCTATTATTTTTTATGAAATAAGGGGGCAAACGAGCAAACGGGTCACCTGATGGAAAGCAACATCCGTCGCCCATGGACACTCGCAGCATCAGAAGAGCTGCAGGTGCGTTGCCGGCCTTTTAAGAGGGAATAGGGTATTAGGGGAGGGTAGGGATGGGAAGGGAATAGGGGAGGGTAGGGAAGGGAATAGGGTAGGGGATTGGGCCTCCGGTAAACTCACTCACTCGGCGAAAAAGAGCGCAAGCGCTGTTTCACGCCGGTTTTCTGTGAGAACGTGGTATTTCTCCGGTCGAGCCGGCCCATTCGTGCCTCTCTCCCACGTATGATTTTTTCCACATTTTCCTCTGTATCTTCGCTCCTATTAGTCTTAGCGTGATAATATCCCAAGTATCATTTTACTCCATATAAGAGTTCACAATTAGTTTACGCGTGTACTTTTAGCATTAATGTAATGTTATTGTAGATCAACCGTTTATGCTGTATTTATTGCGATAGATTCACCTAAACCTGTCTTAAGGCTTTATATAACTGTAAATTTAATACATATAAACTACTATTGTAAATATAATACACTATAAATACTCCATTAGTCAGCTGGCTGAATAAGAGCATTATAGAGGGGTAGATGTGAGCTAATAGATGTTTAGCATTCCACTTGTTCTTTAATATAGAACTAGCGATTTAAATGTTCACTGGTGAACATTTATAAACTGTCATGTTACTAATTGTTGTACAGATCATTGCGCAGCGCCCGATCCAGCTATTTCGCCGCTCCGGACAAAATAATAATTGCCGCCCCAAAAACCGGCCAAGTGCGACTTGGACTCGCGCACGAAGGGTTCTATACTATTAGTGTTTCTGAAAGTTAAACAACTATAACACACCACGTCATGGAAGCCATTGCGCGATGTAGACGACCAGCAGCGACATCTATTATCAAAAGAAAGAAAATACAAAAACACGATTCTTGTATGAGAATTTAAATATTTAATTTATTTTGTTTTTAGTATTTAATGATATAGCGGCAACAGAAATACATAATCTGTGAAAATTTCAACTCGAACAGACATCGAAATCTTCTGAGGGCATCGAGACCGGGCTTACCCGAAACTCGAAAACCCGGGAAAACCTGGGTTTTGGGCATCACGAAACAAACCGAGTTTCAAAATTGATACCCGGGTTTTTTGAGCTTTTCGGGTTTTTTGTTTTTTTGATAATTATTAAAGGCAAGACCTGCTTGCTGATTCTGTATCGTACATTTGTGAGTTAATCACTGAGTTAGTAACGAAACCGAGGAGTGAGCAACGAAAAGTCTCACTTTTGTATGCAAGTGAATACAAAAAGTGGCACTCTCCGTTACTCACTCCTCGGTTTCGTTACTAACTCAGTTATTAACTCACAAATGAACGATACAGAATCGGCCAGCTGATTTAATGTTTCACAGTAATAACATGCACTCTTCATGCACTTTTTCCACTTTATTTAATTTATTTTATTACAATTATTTTTCACACGACCGGTTTCGATAAAATCATTATCAGGTGTGATTTAAGGTATTTATAACACACTAACATACAAATTCTTCATCTTTATAACATACGTAAAGATTTAATTACTTCTATTATTCATAAATAAACAAAATAGAAAATTTTAAAGTACTTGCAAGTTTCGTTTTTAGGGCATTAAAGACTAATTGTCACAAAAACATTTATTAATATTTTGAAAATGCTACCAAAACTATTCAATGTAAAAAAGCAAAGTCTCTTCAAGCAATCCATCCATCGCAAAAAATCTTACAGAAGTATAATAGTTTTCAATCAACATTCATTGACTGACCACAGTTTTCTTTATTTTGTGATCAAAGGCTTACAAAATAAAGAAAAGTGTAGACAGCTTCAAAGGGTTCTAACTTTTAAGTCAACTGAAAGTACCTTAGAGTCTTGATGATAGGCGAGTCAGCCACTAGTTAGTGACAAAATACACGCATCAACAAAGTCAAGGGATATTTGTATTTTTTAAAATATCTAAAACCTGTCAAGAATTTTTGAAGACAGTAAATGGAAGAATGATAGCTTATTTTTTGGTCTTTAATAAAATATATTAAAACACTTTTCTGAATTTAATGGTTTCTAAAATAATCACAGATTTTCTATGGGCATAAAAACAATGATATGTCAACAAATCTTTATTTCATTTTAGAAACTGGAAATTTCATTCGAATGAAATATTTTTATTACTGATTGTCAAATTAATAATAATAATAATTAATACTGGTCGATGTTTGGCAAACAGTATTTTTAACTAAAATATTAGACCCAGTCTTCTTTGCAATTTAAAATATATTTTTTCAGTCCAACTTACTAAAAAAATTTAAAGCTTTTTGTCGTTATTTGTTATATTCACAATAGTCATATTCATATCAGATAACTGTGGACTAGATCTGAGCTTAAATAATCTGGTTAAATAATAATCTAGTCTGGTGGATTTTACGTGAGAGAGCCATGCTTCGGCACGAAGGGCCGGCTCGACCGGAGAAATACCACGTTCTCACAGAAAACCGGCGTGAAACAGCGCTTGCGCTGTGTTTCGCCGAGTGAGTAAATTTACCGGAGGCCCAATCCCTACCCTATTCCCTTCCCTTTCCTTCCCTATTCCCTTCCCATCCCTACCCTCCCCTATTACCTCTTAAAAGGCCTGCAACGCACCCGCAGCTCTTCTAATGCTGTGAGTATCCATGGGCGACGGAAGTTGCTTTCCATCAGGTGACCCATTTGCTCGTTTGCCCCCTTATTTCATAAAAAAAACAATAATAGGACAATGCAACCAGTAAAAAGGCTCTAGGAGAGCAACCAGCCCATAGATATAGACAAAACTGAGACTGATGATAGTAATAAATAATAGAACGAATGATGGCTTTCCATAGCCGACCGTGGATGGCATATTCACTGCGGAATTATTAAAATACGTGACTTTAGTGAACCCAGATGAAATACAAGCCGGGGTTTTATCAGCACCAGCGCCAAAGGCAATCTCTTATGTGTCACACCGTGACACCATGGTTTATCTTCCAAATTCCTGAAAAGCCACCTTCCGCATTTGCCACGTGGTCTGGTCTGTGATATGACTTGTGAGTAGAACAAAATATAACGACAAAAACTTTGAGGGATTTTCCAGAAAGTGAGATGACAGAGAAAAGTTACCTTAAATTGCAAAGAACTCTGTCTCATACCGTAGCAAGGCAGAAAAAGGCAATTTTAGGTAAAAACTATGGCACAAAAATTTAATTACAGGTATAAAGTATGACGAACATCAATCAGGACTAAATCATTATTAGTATTACTAAATAATAATTATTATTACTAAATAATTATTATTATTACTAGATGACGCCCGCAACTCCGTTACGCAAAAACTAGTTTATCGCGTGGGAACCGTACATTTTTCGGGACAAAAAGTATCCTATGTCCTTTCCCGGGACTCAAAGTATCTCCATGCCAAACAGCAAAATCGGTTCAGCGACTTGGGCGTAAAGAGGTAACAGACAGACAGACAGACACACTTTCACATTTATAATATTAGTATGGATGACAATCAGCAATAAAAACGTAAAATATTAAATAAAGATTTGTTGGCATACGTTTTATATTAAAGGTTATTTTTCCATTTACTGTCTTTGAAAATTCCTTATTGTATATTTTTATACATAATATTTCATAAAATACAAATACATTTTAATAATACATGTAATTTGGGGGTGAAGCTTGTTCTAATACTTAATCTGGGTTCGAAAATCTAAATCCCTAGCTTTGATAAGATCCAAAATATAGGAGAGGTAAAATAGTCGCTCCGATAAAAGTATGAAATGGCCGTGCCCGTTCACTCGAGACTTGGTTGGGCACTACCGTGACCCCAGACTATGGTATTTAAATAGTATTTTACTGGATAGGTGCTGGTAATCGCAGAAAATCATATTATGTAAAGTATTTTCCCATTATTAATTGTTGAATTGTAAAAAACCCGACAATACCCGAAAAACTCGATTACTCGGTTTTTATTCAACAAAAACCCGAAAACTCGAATGATTGGATCCGGGTTTCGATGCCCTATGACTGTCTGTCTTAGTAATAGGGTCCCGTTTTTACTCTTTGGGTACGGAACCCTAAAAAAACAAATTTTCCCTGTCGATATTAATAAAATAAATTATATAAAAATAAAAACATACATTTTAATGTCTTATTTGCTTCGCCCGATGTATTGATTTACCACTGTTTTACCAATTAAAAGATGACAGGTGTAATCATCGCGTAATTTAATAAAGAACCATCTAGCGGAACACTTGTGTACCTCTTGAGCAGTTGTAGTAATAAAATAACTAATATTTATATTCTCTCTTCTTCTTCTCAATTTGCCGCCCCTCATTTTTGCCGCCCCGGACAATTGCCCGGTTTGCCCCCCCCCCTAGATCGGGCCCTGTCACTGCGTTAAATTAAAGTTATAAAGGTAGACATAGCCGTATTACATTTCCACCATATTTAAAATAAAATAAACATTCATTTATTGCAGCAAAAATAAATACTTATATATTATTTCCAGAAGCTATTAGGTACAGTTTTTTTTTTTTTTTTTGCTCTTCAAATTACCAACATGATTAGCTGTAGCCTGTAGCTCTCACACTAGGATAACCTGTGTCGTGAGAGCTGGTTTGTTTGCTTACCTTATATATCAAATTATTTATTTTATAGTTGTATAATAAAAAAACTGCGTAGTTTTCGGTTTTTGTTACACGTTACAATTAATAAAGCTACTTTTGGAACCTTTTTCATGCCTAATTCTACAAAAAATTTCAAATTGTATATTTCGCCTCGTATTTGTCACAAATATTTTAAAATGAATTTAATGTTTTTCCCGAAGCGCGTGAATATTTTAGCAGTAAATATGCATATATTTCACAGTAAACTTGCATTCCCCATTCATTAACATTATTTATAAAGTAAAGCAGGCACATAACATGTTTTATTACGATTAAATCCGAAGTAATATATCCGCCAGAAATTAATATTCGTAATGAATGACTAATGAGTAATGACACATGAACGAAGCACGCGCCATCTTGATGCAAATGTACAATGAGTCACTTCTATACTTATTATAAAACAAAGTCGCTTTTTTCCCTCATGTCCCTTTGTTCCCTTTAATCTTTAAAACTACGCAACAGATTTTGATGATTCTTTCAGTGTTAGATAGCCCATTTATCGAGGAAGGTTATAGGCTATATTTTATCACGCTAAGACGGAGCGAAGAAATAGAGAAAAATGTAGAAGAAACGGGGAAAATTATTTGAAAGGGCTAACTTGAACCCGCTAATCTCAGGAAATACTGGTCCAATTTGAAAACTTCTTTCAGTGTTAGATAGCCCATTTATTGAGGATGGCTTATAGGCTATATTTTATCAAGCTAAGACTAAAAGGAGAATGTGGAAAAAACGGGCGAAATTATTTGAAAGGGCTTATCTCGAGAACTACTGGAGAAAATTTTATGTTATTTGGTACAGATAAGAAGTAGACCACGTGAAGGCTATCGATTTTAATCATTTTTTCAGTGGCTATATATTTTATACCCGTGCGACGCAGGGGCGGGTCGCTAGTGTTACTCTAATAGACAGCCTAAAGTTCAAAAGTTGTGAACTTAGAGCTGACTAACTTGTGCCCAAACTGGTAGTTTAAGAGCATTATATCCAGACTGTATGACGCCCGCAACTTCGTTGCCCCAAAATTCGTTTATCGCGCGGGAACCGTACATTTTTCCGGGATATAAAGTATCCTATGTCCTTTCCCGGGACTCAAAATATCTCCATGACAATTTTCAGCAAAATCGGTTCAGGTAACAGACAGACAGACAGACACACTTTCGCATTTATAATATTATGTCCGGATATATCCGGATATAATGCTATTGTATGGCCGGGTTATACATCTTGTGTAGTACATGTGAACCATCAAACTTACGATATAAATCCTAAAATGCTACTTGGGATATTGGGATAAATGGGATATCAAACCCTGAAAGAATTTTTCAAATCGGACCAGTAGTTCCGGAGACCAGACGTTCAAACGAACAAACAAACTCTTCAGCTTTATAATATTAGTATAGATGTAAGATTTTCATTACTATAATATTAATCCAGTCCGCAGTCGTCTGTAAATCCAGGACAAATGGAGCAAAACTTATTCCTCATTAAAGCTCTGTATTATGAGGGCGATAATTACAGAAATTAAAATAGCGCTGGCGCATTGACTATTTCAATAATTAATAGGGACTATTCAGAGTTTATTTAACGGTTAAATTATAAATACACTAGCTGTCCCAGCAAACGTTGCTTTGCCATAATATATTTGCCATGTTATTTTATTGAAGTGACTAAATAAGTATGTCACCATGGCAACGTCGATCGCTACCCCGTCGCACAAACAATGGTCGCCCTCAGTCTCGAGTTGTAATAATTTACTATTATTTATTCAACAAATGCACTTATCAATATATAAAGTACCGAGTAGCCGATTCTCAGACCTACTGAATATGCATATAAAATTTGGTAAAAATCAGTAAAGCCGTTTCGGAGGAGTTTGTGGACTAACATTGTGACACGAGAATTTTATATTTAGGAAGATGGTGCACTTTTGGCTATATTTTAGCTTAGGTATTGCCATATAAAATTATAAATAACGGCAATTTTAATTAAAGTATTCATATTATTCAACCAGTCTCTTTCACTTGTAAGTGGCGCACGAATAATTATACTTGTAGTATTTCTATCTGATCCGGCAAATATTGTTTTGATTTGTATGGCGCAAAAAATAAATGTTGACCAATTTTCAGACCTACAAACTATCTTTTTGAGCTAGATATAAATATTGGACCAAGATTGAGCCAACGCATTATGCCAGCGCATTGGATCAACGTATAGAGTATGGAATTTCGCTCCAAACTAATGGCCAAGTAGACCTCTACGTAGCCTCTACGCATCCCCAATATCCTTCCTCAATGCGTTGGCCCAATGACGTATACAGCAGGCTTAAGGCGATGCCTTGATAATTTGGCTGTAGCGATGCCGATTTTTCTCAGCAATGACTAAAGCTAAGAAACTAAAGTTCATTGTCAGTATTCATCATGTCTTTGTCTTTGAATTGCCCATAGCATAACACGATGGTACAACTTTTATAACACAGAATTATCAATCGAAAAGACCTCTGTAAAAAAAGGGTTTCCTATTTTTCCAACAGAGGAGAGTGATTTAAGGTTCCAAAATTTGTACATAAATTGGTTGAAGCATACACTTTAATATGTGCATAGCTTATATGAAATGTATTTATGGTTTTTAAATTACGCGACAAAAACCATTTTGTCGCTTACGCCCTTGCCATTTTTTGCTGTTAGAAAATAAGCAATATAAAACATATCCAACACGGTTTCTTACTTTAACGCGGCGTCACCTTAACACATTATTTCAACACAATTTGTCCAGTCGTTTCGGAGGAGTTTAATAACAAATACCGCAACAGGAGAATTTTATAAACAAAACAACATAGTATGTATTTAATATTTTGTACATTTTCGAAGTTTTGCTTATTTTGTAGTTACTTTAGTTATTATTATTGTAATATGGATTGTTGTGTCGCAATAATAACCAACATTAACGTACAAAAAAATATGTTATTATACTTCTACGACGCGACCTTCTTATAACCACCTGCGGCGATACTTTTAGTGCTTAGTTTATTTACCTTTAATAGGACCTCTGTGCCGACCATATAAGGACCATTTTCGTAGAACAGCCCAGAGAAAATAACTCTCGCCTCATTAAATACGTCTATGATAAAATGTTTCTTTTTCTTTTTTAATTGCTTTAGTGTCGAAGCAAATCCGTCGAACGCCTCAGGCTATGTGTAAATTGAGGATTACAAAATTGAATCTACCCACCTTGGAAAAATTACGTTGAGCAAAGGATCATGACTTATTACTAAGGTAATTTTGTTGTACTACCTAATTTTAAAAATAAAACAAATACAACAGTAAGCGATTGTTTGTATGAAAACTTGGACTTCAAACCTGAATTAAAAGTTTTCTTAAAAATATTCAAAATAAGAACGGTTCTGGCGAC
Organism: Lysandra bellargus; assembly: GCA_905333045.1. Lineage (NCBI taxonomy): Eukaryota > Metazoa > Arthropoda > Insecta > Lepidoptera > Lycaenidae > Lysandra > Lysandra bellargus. The sequence goes on from HG995359.1 coordinate 6,539,878, forward strand.
AAAATAAGAAAGGCTGTAAGGATCATTTTACGAACATTGGACGTTAGTTTTTCCCGCTCTATTAACTTATCTCTCCATTACCGACTCCTGTGAGTACAAGATAACTAGCGTAACTTATATACGGAATAAAAAATGTCTGTCCCCAAATCCTTACCGCCATCGCTCAGCTTGTCAGAAGTTGTTGAGTATCACAGAGAAGTATATTCAAAGCTGACACGCACTATATTAGGATTGTGTTCCGAAATTTTACCCAGTTTTAGTAAACTGGGTAAAATTTCGGAACTCAATCCTAACACTTATAAGTTTTATGTGGCTAGTGCTAGTACTCGTGACATCAATTCTGTAGCTAATAAACTAGTCGCAAATACGAAAAAGTCCTCAGTTGATGAACTGGCGTACTTCTATTCATAACACAGACAGTCTCACACAGCAACAATGAAAAAAATGGATTACCCATCATAAAATTTCCGAAACGGAGCCAACTGGTTCTAGTTTGGCACGGTTTTGTAGTGGTGTGCCACTGGTGAGACAATACACTTGACTTTTATTATTACATTAGAGCAAAGTCATATTGTATACTTCAATGCACTAGCATTTATTTCGGAACAAATCAACAGTCCATTTCCGACCACATCCTTTTTTTCTCCACATTTGACTTATTGTTTGTTTATTCTTTTTTCATTTATTTTCGTGTAATGCCTATGACTTTTATATTTAACTAGCTATATGACCGAGCGAAGCTTGGTATTCAAAAAATTAAAAAAACACACATAAAATGACATTTTATGAAAATGATTCCTAGCTAGATCGATTTATCGCCCCCGAAACTCTCTATGTACTAAACTTCATGAAAATCGTTGAGCCGATTCCGAGATTCTAGATATATATATATATATATATATATATATATATATATATATATTGCTCGTTTAAAGATATAAGATTATTTAATGGACTTAATTAATGTTATATTTATTTAATGAGTTATTAATAATCATTCTATTCTATTCTATTCGTGAAGTAAATTGACCCTAATGTGGCTCTAAGACCTAAGTCGACAACAGACTTAAGGGATCAATTTGTTACAAGATTTTAAAATGCTAAATTTGATAATTTAAAATGCTAAATTTGTTAAGTAATTATTCAATAGCTATGTGTGGCTTAATAACTTATAACCAGTTACATAAGTCCAGAAATATTAATACCTACTTAAACATTTAAAATGAAAGATGATGAGTTCTGCAAGGGTCCATAATTTGTCAGTCTGCGGGAGAGAAAATTAATGACGCGTCGTCGGAAAAGAGGGTCCATTTTAGCTGATCTGATTTTTCTGTTCTTTTTGTTTTAAGGCATTACTTATCATAGTACATAAACAACTGTTTTGTTTTTGTCTGAGTATAATCATACTTTGTTGGCGTTGAGTTAGATACGCTACGAAATCGTGCTACGAGTTAGCATCGCTACGAGATTGTGCTACAAGCTAGCATCGCTACGAGATTGTGCTACGAGCTGGCATCGCTAAGAGATTGTGCTACGAGCTAGCATCGTTACGAGATTGTGCTACGAGCTAGCATCGCTACGTGATTGTGCTACGAGCTAGCATCGCTACGAGATTGTGCTACAAGCTAGCATCGTTACGAGATTGTGCTACGACTTACGAGCTAGTATCGCTACGAGATTGTGCTACGAGCTAGCATCACTACGAGATTGTGCTACGAGCTAGCATCGCTACAAGATTGTGCTACTAGCTAACATCGCTACGAGATTGTGGTACGAGCTAGCATCGCTACGAGATCGGGCTACGAGTTAGCATCGCTACGAGATGGTGCTACAAGCTAGCATCGTTACGAGATTGTGCTACGAGCTAGCATCACTACGAGATTGTGCTACGAGCTAGCATCGCTACGAGACTGTGCTACGAGCTAGCATCGCTACGAGATTGTGCTACGAGCTAGCATCGCTACGAAATCGTGCCACGAGTTAGCATCGCTACGACATTGTGCTACGAGCTAGCATCGCTACGAATATAAGTTCGCTCATCGCTGTACCGTATGCGTAACATGGAAAGGTTTGACCATACTAATATTTTTATTTTCGTATAATATTTTTTATTTTTATTATAACAGCAATCTTTACGACATTGTTATCTACATTTCATCACAATAAGGGAATAACAAGTAAACAGGCTTCTTACCTTTAACCCTTATGTCCTTTGTAAAATAATACCCAAATATCGGAATCCTATTTGAATATCTGACAAACGGGCCTCGCCTTATTGATTATGCTCGTAAGGTCTTATATAATATGACAGTCACATGATTACAGAGCTAGGTCATTGGGACCTCACGTTATCAGATAATATGTCACTCACAGTCAGCTAGGAAAATAAGGTTTTGAGGAGTAATTTTTCGTGATTTTCGTACTTTTAATAACTTTATTTTGTGACTTTTTTGGCATGTTTTGCATTACTGTGTGCAAACATTTGTTTTTGTAAAAAGGCAGTTTATTGGCAGAACAATAAATAATAGTTAACACGCTTCATATAGATTACAGAGACTGTGTTATGTGTAAGTATGTAGAAACAGTAATATAGCAGGACCGGAGAAGGAAATACCTATAGGGACCGTGCAGAAATTCTGGGAGCAAGACATGTCAAGTAAATAATTAATGTTAAGTTTCATTTTGGAGACAAAAGTTTGCTGCACCGTCATCGTAAATGTATAAAGGCTGATTTACATTGATACAGTAGCTGGCGCCAGCATCACTGGATTCCGTCGCTGGATCAGCACTGTATCAATGTAAACATGTTTCAATCCAATCCAGCATCCAGTATCCAGCACTGGATCGAAATAGACCGGCTGCCTATTTTTCGATCCAGTGAACGCCCCCCGCGCGCCGCACATCCCGTGCCAGTGGCACTGGATCTGTATAAACACTACGTGCCAGTGAACGCCAGTCGCTGGCGCTTAATCGTACAGTTACCACGCGTTTTGTTTATTCAACAATCAACATATCGAAAACGTTATCTAAAAAGTGGTCATATTCTGATCATATTTGTCAGCTCCTCTAGTAATAACGCACAAAGATTTTTAGACAATGTTTTCAATTTCCTTCATTTTTGTGAAATACTCATTTTTTGAGAATGCAAACCACGCTCAACTTCTTAACCACTTGGTGAAAGTTAAAGGGGCAATGAGAATCCATCGAATACGCACTTTTGACACGCGATCTTTAAATTGTGCACCGCCTATACTTTCGAACGTACAAAAAACAACTATACCGTACTCGGCGAAACATGGCGATAGCGGTCATTGACTCCCTGTCAAAAACTTGACAACACTTCATTGTCAATCGCGGCTTTGTATAGATAATGACAAGTTTTTAACAGGGAGTCAATGACCGCTACCGCCATGTTTCGCCGAGTACAGTATAAGTGCTATAACACGAATTACATTTTGCGCTCTACATATTCCATGTTTTCACGTAAATTAGTTCTCAAGCGAAAAAACATTCCATTATGTACATCCCATTACATCGCATGGAAATTATGCAGACTACATGAATATGCATTTAGGACTTCGCGTACGATAATGTTCTTTGTATTGTTGTATAAGGCAGGAAAACGCATAAACAAAAACGACGGATCTTCAGGCCATTTAGCCGAAACTTTTTCGTTTTCGCTTCGTTATAGAATCGCCGATTCAATAACTAAGCGAAAACGAAAACATTTTGGCTTACCCCCCTGGACTGTTGGCAACAGTGAAAAAGATAGAGATATAAGATAGAGATAAAGAGGCATATTACTTTCTCTCGTTTTTGGTAGTCTGGTAACAACTTAAATACAACAATAATTTGCTTTACTTTTTAATCACAATTTAATTGTGCAATAACAATTTTGAAAGTAAACTCAGTAAAGTTCATGAAGCAAAAAAATGTCATGATCAAAGACCTTGTGTATATAGGGTGTAACAAAACTAAGCAACAATACTTTAGAGTGTGTATATAGTCCATTGAAATGTTACATTTGCTTTGCATTTATTAGAGGACGCAATTTTATTTTTGGAATATGTTGGGAGGCTCAATAGAAGCTTAACCTCAAGTTTGTGGGGTTGCCACTCTTGTCCCCCGGCCGCCATCTTGAAAAAAGGGGTGACAACACTATTTTCGTGATATCTCAAAATCTATACGTCTTACAAAAAATTTGTAAGAACATAATTTGTTGCAAATTATTTTGCCTACAAATATGTTTATATAACTTTTTACCCTGAATTAAAAATTGAAAAAGTTATAAGCAAAAAAGTGAATTTTTTTTAGAAAGTTTATTATTAATTTTTAACTTTGTTTAACACATTTTACAAAAAAAATACCTTATACCAACCTTGTAGATGATCTTTTGAGGAAAAGATCCCCCGGTCCCATGAAATTAATTTTCTGCAGAAACAAAGGAAACTGTGGAACCATGTGTGGCTGCAGAAAAGCAGGCCTAAAATGCTTTATAGTATAGTAGGCATGTGCAGACTAGTATAATAGTAGGCATACTATGATAAAGTTTGCAATTTTCATATATTTATGTAGTGTAGTAGGCATACTGCAGACTGTGGCTGCAGAAAAGCAGGTCTGAAAAGCTTTATAGAATAGTAGGCATACTGTAGAGCATTTTAGGTCTGCTTTTCTGCAGGCACGCATGGCTTCACAGTTTCCTTTGCATCTGCAGAAAATTAATTTCATGAGATCGGGGGGATTGGGGGATATTTTTCTCAAAAGATCATTAACAAGGTTGTTCTAAGGTAATTTTTTTGTAAAATGTATTAAACAAAGTTAAAGAGCGATAATTAACCTTTAAAAAAAATTATCACTTTTTTGCTTATAACTTTTTAAATTTTTAATTTAGGGTAAAAAAATTATATAAACATATTTGTAGGCAAAATAATTTGCAACAAATTATGTTCTTAAAAATTTTCTGTAAGACTTATAGTTTCCGAAATATTACGAAAATAGTGTTGTCACCCCTTTTTTCAAGATGGCGGCCGGGGGACAAAGGCGGCGACCCCACAAACTTGAGGTTAAGCTTCTATTGAGCCCCCCAACATATTCCGAAAATAAAATTGCGTCCTCTAATAAATGCAATATTCGGTCCTAAAATTGTAACATTTCAATGGACTAATAATAATTCCCTTTGTATAGAGTTTAATGTAAAAGTAGCAGAGCTGATAGAACTTTTTGTGATTTGTTTTGGCAACCACACGAGCGTTATAGATTTTTAAAACAGTTAATCTTTCATGGCCCTGCTACTTTCACACCGAACTCTATAATATGAGGTGTGCGTTACCCCAGCCAGATGTTGTCGATTTCTTAAACATTTTTCATACTGATAATTAAAGCGCAGGCTCCTATAAATGTGCCCAAATTTTTATAAGTAGTGCGCTTGTAGTTTTCTTGAAAAACTCGAAAAACAGATCTGGCTGGAGTAATGTTTGTAAACGTTACCCCAGCCAGAAGTTTTTTTTTTTTTCTAAGGCATATTTTGAGATAAAAAGTATGCATATAATTTAAAAGATGCAGAGCGTTAATTTGGGCACTAAAATTTTGTCTGTAGCTTGATACATTGTGAAGATATTCAAAATCCTGCTGGGGTAACGTTTGGCGATTTTTCAGATCTCGAAGACTACTGGATGGAAGTCTACAATTTTCGGCACACGAGTCCTCGCAACTTTATTCAAATTAGCGCATTCATAAAAAATAAATAATCATGCACCGTTTAGAAGTTATTTGATGTTTTATAAAAACCACTTAATACGTCCTAACACTTTTATTATACCGTCTGAAGACCTAATTCAAATTGCATATTAAAGCCTACATCTGGCTTAAATTAGTGACGTAATTTTCACCAAGATTCAGTCAGTAGTTAAGTAACAATGACCAAAACTTCTTCAGAAAAGTGCACGACGCTAGCGAGGGTAGTTAAAATCGTTATTTTGTATGTATGCTATTCCTTAGTGATACCTATAATTTAAGCGGTACTTTAACTTTATTTAGGTACATTTTTACCTAAAAATACTCAATACTTTAGGAAAAAACGGGAATTATATGAAATTAACAAATAACGCTTGACAACCCGACCGAGTTAAGATTGTCATCAAGAAGCGGCGTTTTCATACATCGAGGTGACATTCCAAACGTGTAGGATAGTATTGGTACATGTACGTAAACAAGCGTTAACATTTTTATTCGTTTTAAATTTAGTTTGTAGTTATTTTTAGCAATATTCCGCGAAATGAACCTCAACCTTTAAGTAAATGAATGAGTGTACGCATAGGCATGCGTACCGCACCTCCCTCCATTCCCACACTGCCTATGCGTACACTCGTATGCAACAACTTGCAAACACCACCACCACACAAGCAATAATGTTGGCAAATCCGTGCAAGGCCCCTCACCACCATGCAAGTTCAAAACCTCGACGCGCGTTTCGCCCCAACACCGGAGCATCCTCAGGATGTGGACTCTACGAACAACGTTAACGGACGTTGTTCATAGAGGTTTTCAACCTGCGTCGAAACACGAAACGCGCGTCGAGGTTTTCAACCTGCATGGTGGTGAGGGGCCTTGGCCCTTGCACGGATTTGCCAACATTCTTGCCTGTGTTGTGTGTGTGGTTGTGGTGTTTGCAAGTTCTTGCATACGAGTGTACGCATAGGCAGTGTGGGAAAGGAGGGAGGTGCGGTACGCATGCCTATGCGTACACTCATTCATTTACTTAAAGGTTGAGGTTCATTTCGCGGAATATTGCTAAAAATAACTACAAACTAAATTTAAAGCTATGGATTTCCGCAAAGTAACCCCTAATTCTATTATCTATTTTTATTCGTTAAAAAGTAAGAAATTATAAGACTTCTTAGTCATCAAATTGAAAGTTTCGGTGATTTCTTATCCTGAGAAGGAGGGGAAACTTGGTATTGGCATGTTCTGAGGACATAATAACGAAATGCATTCATAACTATAGTACGTATTTATTTATTGTAATCATTAGAGTAGAAAATTTTCATTACAACTTTTTATTTTTCATTTTTTTAATGAAAAAAGGGGGCAAACGAGCAAACGGGTCACCTGATGGAAAGCAACTTCCATCGCCCATGGACACTCGCAGCATCAGAAGAGCTGCAGGTGCGTTGCCGGCCTTTTAAGAGGGAATAGGGTCTATTACCCTATTCCCTCTTAAAAGGCCGGCCGGGAGGGTAGGAAGGAAAAAAAAAGGAATGGGAAGGGAAGGGAATAGGGTAGGGGATTGGACCTCCGGTAAACTCACTCACTCGGTGAAACACAGCGCAAGCGCTGTTTCACGCCGGTTTTCTGTGAGAACGTGGTATTTCTCCAGTCGAGCTGGCCCATTTGTGCCGAAGCATGGCTCTCCCACGTATAATATATATAAAAATACATATTAAATCGTCTACCCCACAGTATTGCTTAAATAGTTATAATAGTCATGGAGCCTTAGAACAATTTTTTTAATTACTTACTATCAAGCTATTTTTTTTTGTGAGTAGCTTCATTTTGATAAAACAAACATTTTTATCTGCGAAAAATCTTGAATGTGGAATTACTAACTGAGATAGAAGGGCAGTAGGCAATTGACATGTACATAAAATACTCAGCTGTATTTATACTTTTTAATAAAATAAATAATTAATAAGGGGGGCTCCCATAAAAAAAACTCAAATTTTTACTATTTTTGCTCTACAATGGTACGGAACCCTTCGTGCGCGAGTCCAACTCGCACTTGGCCGATTTTATTTATTATTATTTATTCGTTGTTAGTAATTATTATACACTATGCAAGTTTACCTGATTCGAAGTGACGAAAACTACGATCACGTTTTACCTTGTTTAGTCTACAATATTTTTGTGAGCTTTAGGTACTATTTCAAATCTTGCCAAATTATATTTTCTGACATAAGATTGAAGAAAACAGAGTCTGACTTATTTTGAATTTTTATTAATAAGTAAGGTAGTAAGGAGTTTTAGCAATTTATTATGTTTAGGTTGGTTCGCATAAGCCACTCTTAGCGGGCTCCTCAATATGATTGCGCAACAAGCTTGAAAGGCGGGCGTGTTCAATATGAACCCTAGACGGTCAATAATATTGGACAATACGTGATATTGTAAAATAAAATTGATCGTCTCTGGGTACATGCATACTCTCGAAAAATATAACCATCCATAATCTGCAATCCAGTGAGAAGACTTGAGGGAAATAAAATACAAATCGTTTTATTTCTCAGTTCTGAAAAAAATCTTTTCAGAAGGTCTACGTGATAGCCTACAACTGGTTCCGGAAGTGACCCAGCAAATGAACCGGCGTAAGAAACTCGCAGATATTTATCTTAATAAATTCTAATAATAACATATTTTTAACACTTGTCTACATACCTGTACTTTTGATAGAAACATTGTGCTACATATTTCAAAATGTCACCTCAATGTATGAAAACGCCGCTTTTTGATGACAATCTTAACTCGGTCGGGTTGTCAAGCGTTATTTGTTAATTTCATATAATTCCCGTTTTTTCCTAAAGTACTGAGTATTTTTAGGTAAAAATTTACCTAAATAAAGTTAAAGTACCGCTTAAATTATAGGTATCACTAAGGAAAAGCATACACACAAAATAACGATTTTAAATAGCCTCGCTAGCGTTGTGCACTTTTCTGAAGAAGTTTTGGTCATTGTTACATAACTACATTTATAAAATATCAAATAACTTCTAAACGGTGCATGATTATTTATTTTTTATGAATGCGCTAATTTGAGTAAAGTTGCGAGGACTCGTGTGCCGAAAATTGTAGACTTCCATCCAGTAGTCTTCGAGATCTGAAAAATCGCCAAACGTTACCCCAGCAGGATTTTGAATATCTTCACAATGTATCAAGCTACAGACAAAATTTTAGTGCCCAAATTAACGCTCTGCATCTTTTAAATTATATGCATACTTTTTATCTCAAAATATGCCTTAGAAAAAAAAAAAAACTTCTGGCTGGGGTAACGTTTACAAACATTACTCCAGCCAGATCTGTTTTTCGAGTTTTTCAAGAAAACTACAAGCGCACTACTTATAAAAATTTGGGCACATTTATAGGAGCCTGCGCTTTAATTATCAGTATGAAAAATGTTTGAGAAATCGACAACATCTGGCTGGGGTAACGCACACTAATATGTGGGACATGTACACACCGTAAAGTATTATCACTTAGTTTTGTTACACCCTGTATTTAGGTAAAGACAGTAAGGAACTGTAAAACAATAGCATTTTTGTATCAGAAATGTCACCGTAAGATTGTAAACACCGCGAGATTGTAATATGACGAAGTGATGGATTGTAAACAAACAGTTTTCCGGTGATTTTAAATTAATTATTTCGTATTTAAAATAACTTCAATTGCCTGAATATTTGATGTATAACATTGAATAAAATTTAGATGTATTTAATGTGCAGTTTGAATTATAAATTAGGTTAATTTTAATAACCGAACATTCAAACAGCACTTTAAATATATCTACATTTTATTTTATGTTATACATCTCATACCTTTGGGCATTGAAGTTATTTTAAATACGAATTAATAATTAATTTAAAATCACCGGAAAACAGTTTGTTTACAATCCCCATCACTTCGTCATATTACAATCTCGCGGTGTTTACAATCTTACGGTGACATCTACAAAGTAACAGAGAAGTCAGTCAGGTTGTATCAAACCATCCGCAATCATCTTCTGTCTTCTTGCCTCTTCTCTCGCAAGTTTCTCTGCCTCCTTTCTAGCTTGTTCCATTCTTTCCTCTTCCGCTTTCTTCTTTGCCATCTCAGCTAGAGTCTTCTGGTCTAGTTCAAAATAGTTTATTGGCTCTGGCACATACTTCGTATCCTTCTTATTCATAATCTGAATAAACTTCTCGTATTGGATAGTCTTATCTTCCACATTATATGTTTTGTTTCGTAAAGCAACGGCGAGCCAATCAACGAATTCTATTTCTTCCAACGGTTCTCCCCACTTCATCAGCTCTTCTCGTATAAGTTCGAAATCACAAATACCCTTTTCTTTCTCATCTTTACCTGAGAATGGTTAATAGAATCAGGCGTTACTTTGCGGAAATCTATAGCATAAAAGTATACTGAGAAATCCCTAGCTTAAAAGCAATATTCCGCGAAATAAACCTCAACCTGTAAGTAAATTAATAAAACGCATACCTCTGCGTACACTCACCTGGTACATTGGTTTAGAGCGTGGCTCTTGCCTTGGAAGTTGTGGGTTGGATTTCTACGTTGGAAACATGTTATTTCGAAGTTTGGTAAGGACAATGAAGGCTGATCGCTTGATTGTCTGATAAGTAAAATGATCCATGCGTTGGTTAGACATCTAAAAATCGATCCTGCGCCTGATCTCTCTCTAGTCTTGTCGGTCCTCCGTCCCACTTGATTATGAGAGCAAAAGAAAAGAGTGTGCCCTTGTGTACGCACACACTTGGGCACTATAAATATATTATGAACACTCATTTACTTACAAGTTGAGGTTCATTTCACGAAATATTGCTAAATAATAATTTACTACATTTTACCTAAGAACGCGAAGGCTCTCATAACGACAGCTTCATAATCATCACCCCAGCTCATCTTCGCTTCGAGCATTTGGAGCCATTCGTGGTATTCCACAAACTCGGCGAATTCATCGAGAAACAATCGAAATAGTTCCAGGATTTCGTAGTTCTTAGGATTGAAGCCCAGTTTCCTTAGCATCAACGGTACGTTTTCCAATAGGACCTGAAATTATTAATAAAATATTACAAGAGCACGAAAGCTCTCTAAACTTGTAGTTTAGAGATATTGTCACACCCAAACCGCTGAGCCGATTTTACTGAAACTTGGTATGGAGATAGTTTGAATCCAAAAAAAGGACATAAGATAATTTTTGTCTCCGGAAAAATGTACAGTTTCCTCACGGTAAACGACTTTTGGCGTAACGGTGTTGCGGGTGCCACCTGGTACTTTATTTTCTAAAAGCTACTAACAACTTCTGTCTTCTCTTCAACGTGCTGTTTGAACATATCCTTAAACCGGTTGAGATCGTCCTGTGTAAAGCACTCTGGGGGTGGTGGGATTTTCTTAGGTTTTGGCGGCTGCTGAATTTTCTTTTTTTGGGTTTTATCTTTCTTAGATTTCTTGCCTTTCTTCGGTGGCATTTTTAAAATATACTACTACCAATTAAACTCATTTAAAATAAAAATACAAAAATAATAAAAAATTAAGTACAAAAATGACAAAGTAATGTATATTTTGAAGTTGTATTTTTTTTCCTTTGGTCTTCAGTTCATGAAATACCAACGCAAATCCGATCTGACCTCACCTAAATAATCTAAAAAAATCTTACCAAATTGTTGCCGCTTTTCACATTCTCATTCCACTAACAAAAACCGAATCTCTCTAGAGATTCGCTTACACGTGCAATTATTACAGCAATAATGGCTCGGCGATACGACTGGAGTGATCTAGATTCCAGAGCAATCAGTGGAGCAATTTATTTCATATCGCTCAATGTCATATCGCTCAAATATTCGATGACCACATTACTCAATATTGTATTGCGCAATATTGCTGCTTGTTGCCGCAAATTGCTTGATGTAGTCGTGAGTCGTGACGTCAAAGTTGTCGACAATTCACTGGAGTTGAGCAATATTAGTTGCCCGTATAAGCGCACCATTAGCTGTTGATTATCAATTAATTTTGGGTAGTAAATACTTAATACTATATTATGGTACTCGGCGAAACATGGCGGTAGCGGTCACTGACTCCCTGTCAAAAACTTGGCATTTTCTATATAAACCGCGATTGACAGTGAAGTGTCGGATGCTGTCAATCGCGGCTTTGTATAGAAAATGACAAGTTTTTGACAGGAAGTCAATGACCGCTACCGCCTTGTTTCGCCGAGTACAGTATAATAACACACTTTTGTATTAGGTTTTTAACCTGCTACTAATCTTTTAACCTAACTGAAAAATAAAAATAAATAAATAAAACACCACATCGAGTTACACACATATGCACGTATTTATGACGTAGTCGACCAAGTGCTTCCTAATTTCAGCGACATCCCGGTAAATTAACAATCGCATTACGACGACCGCATAAGGTCGGTTACGCGCCAATCACATTAGCCGTCAGCGTCCAGAAATTGGGGAAAGGCGGCAAATGATTAGGCAATTTGACGCCCGTGACGACCGTAATGGTAGAGAACATTTGTTACCTGAAAATAGAGAATACTAGATGACACCCGCAACTCCGTTGCGCCCATAAAGTTATTACACCTAGCGGAATAGAGCTACAATCTCGAGCTGTCAAACGAAACTGAAATTGATTTACATCTGTGTGTAAAAAGATGTATACGTATACACTTAACAAGCATCTTTCTATAAGATTAACTTATTGTCAACGAGCCGATAAGTGCCGACTGGACGTCAAAAAAGAGTTCTGCTGTCATGTATCACACGTCCCTTTTTACCACGCAGTGTTACTGATAGTGACATCTCGCTTGCTCAGGCCTTTGTTTCTCTATTCCGCTAGGTATATTAACTTTATGGTTGCGCCAAAATTATCTTATCGTGCGTGAAGTGTACTTTTTTCCCAGATAAAAAGTATACTATGTCCTTTTTCGGGACTCAATGTATCTTCGTACCAAATTTCAGCAAAATCGGTTCAGCTATTACAACGTGAAGAGCTAATAGACAGACAAACACACTTTCGCATTTATAATATTAGTATGGATTACGCAAAGGTCGGGGGGGCGCTGTTAGCACATACAGTAAATATCCGACATGTTGCACACGTCATAATATCAGAATATTGACAGAAACGTTGTCAAACGTCGAATAAAACTTTCTGTTTGCTGTCTATGCTGGTGCTGCCTCTAGCGTAAAAACTTTGCAGTAAATACCTTCTTTGAAAAGTAAGGGTTGTACCAGAGTACAAGATCAATCTGTTTTAGTTTAGTTTTAGTGCTTTAATAATATGCTTCAACGTCAAGTTCAAGGCTTGCCCTCTCTTCGACCGTTTTACGAAGTGCAAAATGTTATCTCTAAAATGCATTAAACAGTCGAAGAAAAAAGGCCCAACTTAGCAAAACATAAAAGCAATACAAAATTAAATAGGTAAACAGCGTAACGCCACTTGACATTTCAATTTGTATCACTACGGTGCGTCCACATTTGTATCATTTGCGCGATCAGATCTCCGATCAGATCTCCGTCGCGATCATCGCGCCGTATCAAATGTGCGTATCATAGTGTGGACGCCTATTAGGTCATTCTGCCCATCATGTACAGTATTTGATAGGACACGTATCAGATACTCGGTTAATAGCGATCGGGGCATAATATCATGATACGCGTATCATTTTGAGACGCTTCGATGATACGCGACGGAGATCTGGTCGGAGATCTGATCGCGCAAATGATACAAATGTGGACGCACCGTAAACGCATCGTTGAGTCGCGTACCGTAAGACGTAAGTTAATGTAGCGCATCGTTTTGATGTCACCTGCCTTTTAGGGGATAGTAAAGCGAAAATTAAAATAAAACCGGCCAAGTGCGTGTCGGGCCACGCGCAATATAAGGTTCCGTAGCACCGCTAGTTTTTAAAAATCTTTTGTATGGTTAATGAATGTACAATTATAACGTGTTTTAAAGTACAACACCATCTCAGTTACTTTCAAAGGAATTTGAACGAAAAGTTCCTTTATACTTCGCCGAATACATTTTTTTTTAGTTGACTATTACTCAATAACTTATGAAGTCTTCTTAGCCGTAATAGTTTTCCTTTTAAATTCGGCATATTTCCTACTCCCGTTAATTTTTTCACATTTCCAGAAGCAACCGTTTAGCTGGTAGAAGGGGGGACACTGGACTCTTAACGATTTTTTCCACTTTAAGACTTAATATTTCAGAAGCTGATCCCTAAATCGGAAAATGATCTATGAATACCCATAATATATTTAAAAAACCTATCCAACGACACCCCACACGATGGGATGGACGCAAAAAAAAAATCATCCCCGCTTGATGTGTAGGGGAAGGTACCATAAAAAAATATTTTTTTTAAGATTTCATGTACCACTTAGTTGGCATCATTAATTTGTACATTCATGATAACAACTATATGCTAAATTACAGCTTTGCAGGTCCTATAGTCTCTGAGCAAAACTGCGGACAGACAGACGGACGGACAGACCGAAACTATAAGGGTTCCTTGTTGGCTACGGAACCCTAAAAAGTGTGGCACTCGAGGATTGCCGTGGTTGAGCATAGCATTTTTTATCAACTTACGCAATTATTATTAGCATATTATGTCGCACGTACACAAATATCGTGCCGACGTCTGTCGAACTGAAACGACGTTCTAAGACGATTAGATGCACGGTTTCAACTCCGCACCGCTGTGCTGATCTTGGGGGGGTGTTAGGTTTATTTTCGTTACGAAATTTCTTGATTCGGTCGCCACGCTCAAAGCCCGCTATAAAAGCTATACAAAAGCTTAGAAATCCAGTCGATAGCCACAGTAGGTACCTAGATAAATAGTACATACCTAGTACTTATTAAACAGTAATGTAAAAACTTGGAATCACTGCAGTTGACCATCCAAACTAGAAGAATTTTCTACGTACTAAAATATTCTAAATCGAATAAAGTCCAGCCACCTTTAACCTCATTTTATATCATAAATCTGAACCCCGCTTAGCGATAATAAATTGGTGAACCGGGGTTACATAAACTGATACACCAAATACTACACGTCATCGAGGATCAAGGTTAGTAGTAACGATGGCTGACCACAACTTCATTTGCTCAAAATTGCTAGTACGCGGTTCAGATTTTAGGGTTATTTTAACTGACGATAAAATGGTCAAGTATTTTATATTCTAGTTAGGTAAGCATAGTAAATATAGTGTATACTGGTGTCCCGGTGAACTTCGTGTCACTTAAAAACCTTCCCTGGACTTCAAGAATTATTTTAAGACTAAAATTAGCAGAATCGGTTCTGCCGTTATCGAGTTATAGCGTTACTAACACGATTGGCTATCCATTTTATATCTATATCTATACATCTATTTCTTCTATATCTATATCTATCTATATCTATACATATTATAAAACAAAGTCGCTTTTTTTCCCTCATGTCCCTTTGTTCCCTTTAATCTTTAAAACTACGCAACGGTGTTAGATAGCCCATTTATCTAGCAAGACTATAGGCTATATTTTGTCACGTTAAGACTAATAAGAGCGAACAAATAGAGGAAAATGTGAAAAATTATATAAATGGGGAAAATTACTTGAACGCGCTAATCTCAGGAACTACTGGTCCGATTTGAAAAATTATTTCAGTGTAAGATAGCCCATTTATTGAGGAAGGCTATAGGCTATATTTTATCACGCTAAGACTAATAGGAGAATGTGGATGAATCGGTGGAAATTATTTGAAAGGGCTTATCTCGCGAACTACTGGAACAATTTTATGTTATTTGGCACAGATAAGAAGTAGACCACGTGAAGGATCATAGGCTATCGATTTTAATCATTTTTTCAATGGCTATATATTTTATACCTATATTTCCTTTTTATATTTACCTTTCTATATTTATATTTATTATATAGATTATGCCGTGTTATATTTTCGAGCTTATTGATTTGAACGAACATTCCTTCTATCTGTTGAGCATTAACTATGTAATATTTATTGTAAATAGTTGAGTTTTAGCCGAATTCGGAAAAAGGCACCATGAGATAGGAAAAATTATTTAATACTTTTTAGTTCATATTATAAGGATGTTATTTATTGTTTTTACCTTGGAAGTCGGTTTTAATTCTTTGTTAAAAATAATAATGATAATATATATTAAACATACTTAACTAAACATAAAGCGCAAAAAACATTATCTAATCTTAAAACGGTAAAAAAAATAAAAAATAATAAAAATAATAACAGAGCATGGGGTCGCGGGAGTCTATTTGATTTTTTGCAGGTTTTCCAAGTTGTGTATGTGTATAGCTGGATACGTATCTTCTTTGCGTACGTAAATTCTGCCATTCCGTACCCACACATATTTATACTTTGCATCCCTGGATTTCTGACGAGCGGCCGCATGAAGGGATTTAAGGGTTTGCGACAGGTGTTCTGAGACATAAACTGGTTTGGTGGTGCCCTCGAGACCCAGGTGACTTGTGTTAAGTTTATTACAGGGGTTTTTTTTATTGTAAGTCGCGACTGCCGTAAGAAGTGCATCACGACGACGAGCACTATTTAGTTTTAGGATGACAGAACGGGGACGATCACTGTCTATATATAAAAATTTATCCAATGATGAAGGATATTTTTAACCGATTTCAAAAAGAGGAGGTTATCAATTCGATGCGTATGTATGTGCCTAATATTTCCAGAACTGCCCAGTTTTTGTATATGTTAATCTATAACAGCTTCTGAACAAATGTGCCAAATTTCAAAAGTGTATGTATGTATGTATGTATGTATGTATGTATGTATGTATGTATGTTTTATGTTTGTGCACGCATATCTCCGGAACATCAAGTCCGATCTAGATGATTCTTTTTTTATTATACTAGGTATTGTTCAACTTAGGGAATGCTGCAAGTTTCATCAAAATCGGTTCAGTAGTTTTTGAGATAGGGGATTTTAATTCTCAATTACGTACAATTTTGAAGTCGGTTTTATCTTTTTAAAATACAGTTATTTGAAAATCTACTGTCAAAAATTGCCATCAGATCCTGGTAGACTAGTTTAACTAGTAAGTACATAAATCTTACGGCTAAGCCGCCTAAACCATTATACAAGTACTTAAGTATTAATAATTTATAGTATAATGCTAAATTCACGTTTCATATCAATAAAGAAATACTGCTTAGTCCGTAGACAAAAATAGCAATAGGCAACTTCTAAATGTCCTATCGCGCACTCGTAAAGTTAAAAGCAATTTTTATGAAGACCATTTCCATCGTAAAACAACCCATAAAGTAAAACTCTTTATACGTAAACATTAACGCCCCTAACGCTGTCACGAAATCGTTATAATTATTACTGTATCTTCTACTCGTTTAGATAGAAAACACAATATAATTACAATCACCTAAGTTCACGGCTTCTAAGATTTTTCGACAGGAGTTTCATAGTTGACCAAAGGACCAAACAACTCTATGTGAGCTAAAAGCAGAGCTTTGAGGGCTCGCGTCGTCACACTGACTGATGATAACACGTATCTACATAATTATGTATATAAAACCTTAACTGACTGATGATAAGTTGATAATACATCTACATTTAAATTAAAATTACTATGTAAAAACGCAAATCTATATTTCTATACTAATGTTATAAATGCGAAAGTATCTCTGTCTGTCTGTCTGTCTCGCTTTCACGCCAAAACTACTGAACCGATTGTAATGAAATTTTGTACACAGATAGTCTAAATCCTGAGAAAGGACATAGGCTACTTTTTAGCTGGAAAAAGGGGTTGTAAGGGGGTGAAAATGCGTAAATTTGTTAAAAATAAGTTAGTTCCAAAAATCCATAACAGATGGCGCTTTGAGTCGCCTACATCGCGCTATCGCTTGCTCATAATTGTTTCTATAAGTGATGGTACCATGATAATTATGTTTTTCGATTCTTTCGATTGTTATACACGTTATTAAATAACTCACTACTTACTACTCAGACCTCAGTACTTTATCTATGTAGTGACGTAACCATAAACATACCAATGATAAACTACAGTTTATGGGTAAAGCTAAAGTTGTGTAATGGGGGGCTAAATAAGCTTTAAATTTGGTATAAATAAAGTTTAATTAAAAAAAATGAAATATTATGTGCACACTGCACAGCTGTTTTTGGGTATTTTGATTTAAGAGGTACCAGGGTTTTAAAAAGCTTTTAAATTTGACACCAATTTTATTGACACCGCGCGCTATAAACTGAAGTCGCGGGCAACAGCTAGTCAATAAATAAGCGTGATAGTTTTTCCGTAAAGTGTACCACAAAATGTAGAGGTCGTGGGCTATATTATGGCTAGTAGGGCTCCTTTCGCTCGCTCTGATATGTAACCGGGCATTAGAGTTATAAGACTGACACATTGATATTATATTATATTAATGAGTGTGTTTGTGAAAAATTTTAGCACTTAGCCTTTATATTACTTTAGGTAATAAGCGTAGACGTATGTGCCTATAAGTCAGGAGTCAGGACTCAGGAGTCAGAATTATATTATCAATTATGTACCTATAGGGATTAGGGTAATTGTTATTGGATAAATCCACACTAATATTATAAATGCGAAAGTGTGTCTGTCTGTCTGTTACATCTTCATGCCCAAACTGCTGAACCGATTTTGCTGAAATTTGGCATGGAGATACTTTGAGTCCTGGGAAAGGATATAGGATACTTTTTATACCGTAAAAATGTACGGTTCCCGCCCGATAAACGACTTTTGGCGCAACGGAGTTGCGGGCGTCATCTAGTGAGCTATAATTAAAATCAGCTAATAGGTACTTTGGAGTCTAAAGTATGATAATGCTGACTCTAAAGCACTGGTACTCCGTATAGGCCGTGGCCTAGGGGCAGCAGCGTCCTAAGGGGCGGTAGCCAGTATTTTATGATAATTTAGAATTAAATATAAGAAGAAATTGAGTTTCTAGGGTTCATAACATCCTAGGTGCGGCCCATCTTTGGCTTATTTCGCCACCTTTTGGCCCTAGTCCACTGACCTCTATAATACACTGGACCGACGACGACCGCTATCAATAAAATGTTCCTATTTGAAAGTCGCCATATTGGCGCTGATTGCTATGTGAAAGCAGTAGTGAGTGTACTTGGAACTATTAGGTATTTTGCAAATGGCGGTTGCAATTTCCCAAAGATATTTTACTTAAGTCCTCAATTTTCTATGTAATTACCCAACTAACATTAGGCGCTAACATAAGAGTTAGAACGATCTACAAGAGAGCTAAACACATCCAATGGTGTTCAATAAGTGCTATCACATGGAGCTATAACTCTACTGTACCCTTGAATTGGGCACAAATTCTTATCGCCTTATGTTCCACTATGACGATATAGTAGAGCTAAAGCATGAATTTTAGAGATACAGTAAAGTTATTGTGGATGTACAATTATAGCGATAATTGAGCCTTAAAGCGTTTTAAGTGAAATATTTAAGTGACTAGTGGCTCTTCAAGCGGTATAATAGAGTTACAGGTACCTAAAGACACTTTGAGTTCTACAAATTCATGAATATTAACCCTTTTAGGGTTATAGTAGATCTATAATGCATCTTACTAACTTTTTGAGCACCGTAAGGGTGGCAATACGGTAAATAGTATCGTAATTATAATATGTTTTTAACTTTTTTTCTAACCGGCTTAACAATATTGTGTTTATGTATTATATGTTACACATATACTTACACTATAACCACTGATTTTTATGAAAATATAATGGCGGAGTTGAGTAGTGAAATAATATTTTGACTTGTTAGTGAAAGGCTGAAGCGGAATTTTCTTTGCGAAGATGAGTTTACTTTGAATTTGACTATGTATTATAAGCAAATAATGAAGAAGCCTACTCTTTGTTGTGTATTTTAAGTAAAAAAGTGTCGCTTCAAATAAAGCAAAACATTTTTTTATTGATAAAATTGTTTTAATGTTTTACCTATTGTCTTAAAATTTTCGTGACCCAGGCATCAAAACGCTACAAAGACAAGTAACTTCATTGTAATAAGTTTTCATTTTGTACTTTCTTTTTATTATTTTTGTGAATTAAGTTTATACTCAAAAAATGGTGGACTCATGAATTTAGGGTTTTAATAGGGGAAAATAACTCTAATATACAGCCCAAAATAACATAGAGGAGTTTTGCATCCCTTTAGGAGTTTGGTTTTGCAAAAGAGTTAAAAAACAGCCTTGTAGAACTATTAGCATTAATTGCTTCCTTTGTGCAACTAAATGCGCTAAAGGAGTTAATAGGAGATGATAATTTCTTATATAGATCTTATAGTGGTATGATTCGTTCAAAGCTATAACACAGAAGCTCTGCCGTGCTAGCCTAAGCCAACGATAAAATTTTGTCTACACGTTTTCTCGGTGTTAACTGGTTTATCTCTTCATCTCTATTAACCCTAACATGACATACATGTTTTCTCGTGTAAATCTGTCGTCAAAATCTATCGACATAATGACAAAAAATGATTTTGACATTATGACGTTATCGACAATATAACTACACACGAGAGTGAGATATCCACGAGATATCTCGTTGGCGTGTGCTAGGGGGGCTGGTCTGTACTGTAGGGATAATAATCGCTGCAGTTCCACTTTAGCCTTCATAATCGCTCTTATAGACCCGTTTTATCACCATAGGTGTATATTTTATTACTAACTCTGTTTTGTCGCCACAAACCAGTGTTGTCACTTCTACCAACTTTATGGTAGATCTACCTATTTCACCTCTCTTCTACCCATCTACCAACTTCGGTATCAAATCTACCTATTTTTCAACATAATAATTATCATTGTTCACGTACAAATAATAAACGTTACAGGCTGCTCGGATAGCATTTTGGTACATTGAGTAGTCTTGGTACAACACTTCCTTCAGCAATTATTTTAATTACTGACGATAGTTGAACGTGACAGCGTATGACGTTGTCACGTTCAACTATCCTTAACCCCTTAACCCTCGCTTCCGAATCTCTATAAATAGAAACAAACTTTTTCGAGTGTAACCTAAAGTTATTTCGATGTATTTCTTTCAAATGATTGTCTAAAAATATTTATAATGAGTAAAATAAACTATTCGCAATACAAAACGCTACTGTATACATTCGTGAAATCCAGTAAAATCTTCGGACAAAGCACAAGTCATACCTTGACACGTAGGAAATAGAGCACAATTTTGAATAGCCGAAATAATACTAATAGCTCACAGATTGTTTATTTATTTTTCATTCAGAGTGTGGTCAATGTATCAAAGGTCATAACTAACCAAACTTCTTCATACAAAAGTATTCTCTAAGTCATCGAAATACGTAATATAATCAAAGAGATAACGTGCCTCTTTGTCGCTCGTTCCGCGCTCTCGCTTGCACTTCAAGACTTAAATGGAACGTCTCAGAGCGAGGTGACGCCGCATGAACTGTCATGTTTTTCATGCGCGCACCCCATATCGAATTATAAGACGTTATCACGTCAAAACTGACTACTACTACACGAGCTGCAGGCGCTGCAGCTGAGCCGTTCACTCACTTTCGAAACGATCCCGAAGTCCTTTGGAAACACGTTGCAACAATAAAAAAGGAGACCAGTCCCCAATGTTTCCCCTGCTTCGTGAGACAAGTACTTGCACTTCCACATAGCAGTGCAAATGTTGAGAGACTGTTCTCCTCTGTCAACAATTTAAAAGACATGTCAGAGAAACTCACTCAGTAGTCAGCACTGACACATTGGTGATTGAAAGGTTTGCTTCATAGGAGGAGGTTCATTTCAAAGAACGAAGAGCTGAGTGCTGAACATTTAAAATCTATATTCTTTATTCTTTATAATAATATTATGAAGCGGAAGAGTTTATAAGTTTGTTTGCTTGTTTGAACGCGCTAATCTCAGGATCTACTGGTCCGATTTGAAAAAATCTTTCAGTGTTAGATAGCCCATTAATTGAGGAAGGCTATATTTTATTACGCTAATACTAATAGGAGCGAAGAAATAGAGAAAAGAGTGGAAAAAACGGGGGGACATTATTTGAAAGGGCTTATTTGAACGCGCTAATCTCAGGAACTACTGGTCCGATTTGAAAAATTATCTCAGTGCTAGACAGCCCATTTATCGAGGAAGGCTATAGGATATATCTTATCACGCTAAAACTAAGAGAAGCAAGGAAATAGAGGAAAATATGGAAAAAACGGAGGAAATTATTTGCTTATTATCTTAAGAAACTACTGGAGCAATTTTCATTTATGCCAAACACATGATGAATAGTCCACGTGAAAGGACATAGGTTTCTTTTTTTGCGGAAAAATTTATGGTTTCCGTGATATTACTAAATTAACGCGGGCGAAGCCGCGCGGAACATCTAGTTATAGAATAAAAATATATATAAACACTATCAACAAAACTCTCTTTATGGATAAACTAGCATTTTTCATTCTAAAAAATTTGCTGATAATTATTATGAGGGTGGTAGATCTACCAACTTTTGGTTCTAACATCTACCTAATTCTACCAATTTTTGGCATGACGTCTACTGATTTTCGAAAATTCGGTGTGACAACACTGCCACAAACTATAATTACAGCTCCAAGTCAACCTTTATAGCACTACAGGTTCTAAATAAGCTATATGTATTTCTAGCGGTAATGTTAGTTGGGTAGTTCACAGTTATAGGTACGCTCACCAGTCACCGTGGCGCTTCAAATCGGCACAAGAAATAGCTGTCATTTTGTACGGCATAGCCTGTCCATGGCCTGTCCAGTGTATTATAGAGGTCAGTGCCCTAGTCTGACAAAGGTTTGCTGCCGACCACTCTAAAATATGAATAATTTATTGATTATGAAACATCACTCATTATTAAAACTTTTTATTATTAATGAATTTAAGACTATAGCTATCAGTATTCAGTAAGTTGAATTTTATTAGTAATAGTATAATTTGCTAACATCAAAATAAAGTTTTTTTTTTTATTCTGTCATTTCGTTTTTAAGACCATTGCCAAACTGAGCTTCATAAAAAAAAATAACTGACGCTTTCTTTGACAGTAATGACATTACAATTTCCCGTGAGCAGTTTGTCGCGTTTTCATAGTTTTATCAAATAAAATATTGTTATTATTATAAAAGTAAAGTGTTTAAACACATAAACGAATATGGTTGCACGCGTTGCTGGCGTTTTCGATGAGAAACTAACGGAGGCTATCGCCAATTCCAAAATTTTGGTGGTCGGCGCCGGCGGTATAGGTTGTGAGATACTGAAGAATCTCGTTTTGACCGGCTTCCCGCAGATCGAAATTGTTTGTATTGCACTTTATGTGAATCAATTTAATGGTATACACTATTTTCATTGTATATTCATGTTTCGATTGTTTTTAGATCGACCTCGACACAATCGATGTTAGTAATCTCAACCGTCAGTTTCTATTCCACAAGGAACATGTTGGCAAATCGAAGGCACAGGTTGCAAAGGACAGCGCGCTCAGTTTCAATCCCAACGTCAACATCGTTGCTCATCATGACAGTGTTATAAGGTAAACTACCTTGCATAGATTTAAAATCCTGGCGATTGGAAAGTATGACTTTAACCCTTCTATATGTGCAAAAATATTTGCAAAAGAGTAGTGTATGGAATGTGCAAAAAAAATGGCGCCCGGCCTTACCCCCTTTTTACAAATAATATAATATTTTTACATCCAAACCATATTTTATGTTTTTGTAAAGAATTTTATAATATCTAATAAATTTTCTATCAATCAAGCCATCATAATATAGTATTTAGTCTGATTTAACATTCTTTTTAGAAGTATATATTTTGAAATATATTTTTCTGACTATTTCACATGAAATAAATTAATATTTTGTTATATTCTACACGACAGAATCCAAGAATAGACCCTTGTTTATATAATTTATCGTCACAGCTTGAGATGTTTACAAAAACAGGTTATAAATATCACTCGAAAAAAATGCGTTTCGTATTACCACAAGCAAACTTCGTCATTATGGCTTTACAAATAAAGTTCAAAATGGCTGCGGCCGGCAGAATATGACCGTTAACTGTAGACTTTTAACTCTTTGTTTTGGAAATATAAGAAATACTATCGATATAAAATAGTCATGTAGACGTTGTGTAATAATTTCTATAAGCCTTTTACGTAATTAATTTACAATTATATGAAGC
Organism: Lysandra bellargus; assembly: GCA_905333045.1. Classification (NCBI taxonomy): domain Eukaryota; kingdom Metazoa; phylum Arthropoda; class Insecta; order Lepidoptera; family Lycaenidae; genus Lysandra; species Lysandra bellargus. The sequence continues at coordinate 6,563,860 of HG995359.1, forward strand.
AAATTCCGTCCAAAACACTTATAACACACACAACTTTTTTCTCAACTTTCACAAGTTATTACGATGTATTTCTTGCAAATGATTATCTAAAACTACTAAATACTATTAAAGTAAACTATTTTACTACTTACATTCGATAAATCCAATTATTATTTCACACAAATCACACAAAATGACAGAACACACACGAAACAATTCACGATTTTCTAATGACTGAAAAATATTCGTCGACCACAGATTGTATAATATTTTGCATTCAGAATGTGGCAAATGTACCATAGATTATAACTAACCAATCTTCTTCATACAAAAGTAGTCTCTAAGTCGACGAAATACGTAACTCGATCGAATGAAAGAGCGCGGCCACATACGGCCGCTTGGGTGTAGACAGAATAGCTGCAGTATAATCTGTGGCGGCCGGATCCGGCCGCTTCGGAATTAATGGGTTAAAAAGTATGCTGTGCAAGGCCACTAAAGAACCCCGATCATGGGAATCGCAGACAATATATTTTTCAATTGTTATGCGACAGCCGGGTGCCACTTGGGGATTGATGGCTTAACTGTTAAAAAATAGACCAACCATCTAGCTGCATTTCTACTGTGGCTATGCTAGGCCTATTAAACTGGGGTAGTTTTCTTGTTGCTTCATTTATTGTTTATACTAAGCCATAGAGATGTTTCTTAAAAGCTATTTGTTAGCTATTTGACCATTGTAAAACTGTATCTTATTATTTTTACAGCAATGATTATGGGGTGAGCTACTTCAAGCAGTTTAATATTGTGATGAATGCTCTGGATAACCGTGTGGCTCGTAACCATGTGAACAGGATGTGCCTGGCAGCAAATGTGCCTTTAGTTGAGACAGGCACTGCTGGGTATGCGGGACAAGTAAGTTTAAAAATATTTTTAACCACTTCCCCTTCACACATGATGGCTTGCCATGTTTTTAAGTACATAACATTGATAAATTTGACCAATATAATCTCAAAACAATAAGCAATAAAAAATAATCATTCATTGAATTATTTTACTAGATCTAAAGAACAAAATTATAAAGATTAATTATTATCAGTGTCAAGTGCCTGACAGACGTACAAACGTAAAGCATGCGGGTTTTAAGTTCGCGAACTTACTCGGCTCGCGTCGGTGACAAAAGAGAATCACTCACACTGGATTACCATGCCCCAGGCTCGCGGCTCGAGGCTCTTTGCTGACACACAGGCGATTAAGATCGTCGAGCCATAAGTCTGCATACTTACTTACTGTCACCCCCTTCTGACCATGACTGAATTTTGTTGGAGACTAATGATTATTTGCTTTTAAAGTTTTTGTTTCAATGATTTCAGGTGGAGTTGATCAAGAAAGGTTTGACTCAGTGTTATGAATGTCAACCCAAAGCAGCACAGAAGACATTCCCAGGATGCACCATCAGAAATACCCCTTCGGAGCCAATTCACTGCATTGTTTGGGCAAAACACTTGTTCAACCAATTGTTTGGAGAGGAAGATCCCGATCAGGATGTCAGTCCTGACACCGCAGACCCTGAAGCTGCAGGAGAAGCAGGTTCCTCAGCTCTCACCTCCGAAGGAACATCTGCTGGAAACGTTGAACGAAAGAGCACTAGAGCCTGGGCATCAGAAACTAACTATGAACCAGAAAAACTGTTTACAAAGTTGTTTGGCGATGATATTCGCTATCTGCTGTCCATGGAGAACTTGTGGAAGAAACGTAGGCCGCCTACGCCGTTGACATGGAACAACTTGCCGGGGAAAGATGAGACTCCGTCACAACACACTGGCTTACCTGACCAGAGAGTGTGGTCGGTGCATGAATGCTCACAGGTAAAGAATCATTTGTATATTTTAAAAGCACTAAACCTTAGTAAATAAATCCATAAACTTGTCAACATAAATTTTTTTGTTGAGGTTTTCTTCTTTTATTTACGGCAAACTATCGCTTTTTGCGACATTCTGCCAGCATCAAGTATTGAAATAAAAAAAAATAACGAAACAGGAAAAATGTTGTGGTTTTATATTCCAAGAAAAATCAACACAATATCTATGGTAACAATGTTAATACTTGGATATGGCAAAACTGTAGCAATGTTTTTGCATGCAAAATGTGTATCCACAAAATATTACTTACAGTAATAGCATATACTACGTCCCTTTCACTCATTTTACGCTTTCAATGCATATTTTACGTAATCAATGCATTAAACACGTCCGACTGTCACCGCGTCCTAACTCCTAAGGCGACCTAAGGCACTGCTCTCAGATGTGTGAGCTCACTCATTTCAAGGGTGACGCATTTTTGCGCTGACGATTGTATGGAATGCCTCTTCTAAAGGTTATGATTCTATGATCTATGGTAACTGTTATTATTTGTATTAGCTATTATGACTTTTAGAACATAGTCCTACAACAGTATTTTGTTCTCGCGATCACCGGTGCTCGCGCGGGGCCTGAAGCATTAATTAAACAACAACAACACAATATGTATTTTGTACTTATACAATTTTGTATAATAAAATTTCAGGTGTTTGCTGACAGCTGCAAGGCTCTCCAAGCTGACCTCAAAGGTCGTCCGGAGGGTGACCATCTGGTCTGGGACAAGGATGAGAAAAGTGCCATGGACTTTGTCACCGCCTGCGCAAACATCAGAGCGCACATCTTCAACATACCGCTAAAGTCACGTTTTGAGATTAAATGTAAGTTTTGGATGTATATTTTTTTATCGTGGCTGTAACCATGAAGCTCATAGCTAGAGACCGGATTATATGCAACATAAAAAGCTTGTTATATGCATGCTAATATGCATAAAAAATTCTTGAAATAAATTATTTTTTGAAAGGCGATAATAGGTGCAGTAAAATTATAATATGTAAACGTAAGCAATCAAATATTTTTCTAAATTTTCAGTTGTAAAGTTGTGTCTGCGATCATTTAGAATGTTTTTAAGGTTTGCTCCGCATTCGCTGAGGTAACTGGGCAGAATTTGAACTTGGATGCTATGTTAGCACTTACAGTTTCTGGCAAAAATTAATTTGTAGTTGGCTAGCGCGACGTTCTTCTTTCTCATTTCATTTTAATATCGTAACTGTCAAAACAAAAAACGCGCACAACTACTGACTGCATTCAAAATGCAGTAAAAAGTCACAACTATTACTCAATAGCCCTTATGTTTTGTAACTGTTATTGTTATTAAATTTGGTCGCATTTTGAAACGCAGGGTTAGTGAAAAATGCTGTAAATTTGCCGATAATATGCATCATAACTAGATCTTAGGTAAAATATGCTATTACCGCTGAGAATGGCTAAAATATGTAAATGCATATAATCTGGTCTCTACTCATAGCTAAATTACATATTATCTCCCTCTTTCTTCATGTTTATATGAAACAAAAGGCACTGTATTTTATTAACCAACTATAACCTAGGAACAAAGGGAAATTTCTAACACCAGAAACACAACTTATGGCGACTAGTGTCATGTGTAACTACTCTAGCGCTGATATAAGTGAGCTTACATGATCTGCTCATTTCATAAGAGTAAAACGATGATCTAGACTTGTAAATGACCAATATTTTGTATATTTCCAGCCATGGCCGGTAATATAATCCCGGCTATAGCAACCGCCAACGCGATTGTCGCCGGCCTCGCGGTGCTGCGCGCGCAGGCCATACTCAAGGGGGAGATGGAGAGCTGCACCAGCGTCTACCTCAGACCCAAGGTCAACCATAGGGGACAACTGTTTGTGCCTGAAAAAAGTAAGTATTTGCACATAGTATATGTATATTTTACATCTCCGCTTCGTAAAATCAAAGGCTGATGAGTGATGACTGATGAGTGATGGTTGTGCCTATCGCAAAATACATGACAACGATCAACATTCCTTTTGATTTCTGACAGTTACTCACTGACCTCCATTATACAATTACGCTGGACTTCTTTTTTAATGGCTGGCTCAGTGAGTTGCCAATGTCAGAGTGGTTTAGAAAGACTGCTCTATATTGTAGGTCTGGTAAAGCAACAAGGGTACAGTTACGTGAATTACATATTTACAAATTGATTTACCTAAAACAAAAACAAGTGTTAGTAAAGATAACAATGATACCCTTTGAAATTACAGCTAATACTAGTTTCTAAAACCAATAGCGATTAAGCGGCCATTTGCAATTGCAAGTTTAGTTCTCTTCCCCCGCATTGGGGGCGCTGATTCCGCTTCAAATAGGCACAAAAAACAGTTGGGTATCATAAGTCCAGGGTACTTGTATAATGGAGATCAGTGCAGAATTACTACAATGCTAAATAGAGTTGTATTAAGGTGTCTATGTCTAACACCAAAATGTCCTTCCCTGAGGCTCTCAAAACATATCAAATTTCATCAAAATCGGCTCAGCATTTAATAGTGAAGAGGTAACAGACAGATAAACTTTCGCATTATAAATTACTAGACGTTCCGCGCGGCTTCGCCCGTGTGAATTAGATATTTCACAGACAAATTAGTCCACGAAAAATAGCCTATGATCCTTCACGTGGTCTACTTCTTATCTGAACCAAATAACAGAAAAATTGCTCTAGTAGTTCGTGAGATAAGCCCTTTCAAATAATTTCCCCCCGTTTTTTCCACATTTTCCTCAATTTCTTCGCTCCTATTAGTCTTAGCGAATGAAATCGACGGTCCCTACGTATAAAAGGTCATGTCCAAAATAGCAAATTTTTTTATTGCATATTCCTACATTATTATTATTTTTCTATCACAAGAAATTCGATTCGATATTCGATAAAAAGACGTAAATGAGGACAAGTTGGGCGTTGTATTAGATTTTACTGTTGTATATACGGAGATCTATACTTACCGTCTTGTACCGCGTTGGAAATTACGCGCCATTCCGCGTCATGTCGTACATGTCCGTTTCTACCTCTAAGGTAGCGAATTATTTATATACTTGTTACCATTTACGTTCAGTTATTATGAGACTTTAGTTCTTTTTCAGTGGGACTCGTGGCACAAATTCAATTAATTTCAAACCAATATGAGCATCTGAGTGTTATAAATAATCAGCAACGTGAAATAATAGTTGCAACGGAGGCTGAGGCTTCTTTTCATGATGAACAGCCATCAGGACCTTACCGTTATCGATATAGAGCAAAAAAATCGCGTTTGTTGTACGAGGCCCCACAATAATCATTTATTTTATTTTAATTTTACTATATTTCTTTAAATATCGCCAACAAAAAAACGTAATTTGTGAAAATTTCTACTATTGCGGTTCTTGAGATAAAGCTTGGTGATAGACGAACGGACGACAGATAGAAAGCGAAGTGTGATATGTATTTATTTAATTATGAATCTGAATGTTATTTATTTTATATAAAACAATATTAAAAACGCTAATAAATTATATAAAATTAATTAAAAACTATTAAGAACACTCCTTGTTCACTTGATAGATGAACTCCCTCTACAACGCGGTATTGCTTGGTTGTAGAGTTGAGAAGGGCTTGAAAAAAATTCCGGAAAAGCTCATATTAAAAATCTAAAGTGACATCGGTGCACGATTAACCTAGAAATTAAAAAGTTTATGGGCTATTTTTTTGCTCCAATAGAGTTTGTAAGATAAGCCTTTTCAAATTATTTCCCCCGTTTTTTTTCACATTTTCCCCTGTTTCTTTGCTTCTATTGATCATACCGCTATAATTTATAATGTATAGCCTTCCTCCAAATTCTCAAAAAAAAAAATCTCCAAAAAAGAATTTCCAAATCGGATAAGTAGTTCCTGAGATTAGGGCGTTCAAACAAACAAATCCCAGCTGTATAATATTAGTATAGAATTGATAAGGTGTTCTGTAGTTAATTTGGCAGTCGCATTGGGATGAAATATTTTTTTCTTCCTACGGGGAACATGTTAGACGATTATATCAATGCAGCCGCAGCTCTGTATTCAACGGTAATACTAAAAATTACGACCTTCAGAAAAGCTCAAGAGTCAGTTAAAGCTGAATATAATAATCAACTCAGAAATACATTTTACTGTCCAGACTTGTCCACCGTAGAAGTTATAACGAAACCTCAAAAAATTTACTCATGTAAGAAGCAATAAAAGTCTAAGGTACTGAATGGTCACCTAGGTCTCAAAATTGGAAAAGGAATTGACCTTGCTCAAGTATCTGAAATGACCAAGAAGAAGAAAAAGGCAAAGTATCTGGGCGTACGTTATCTTCAACAACATGTAAAATATGTTAAAAGTTTTTTTTCTACATTATATCCATATACAGGTGTTACGTGCTAGGGTTCGAGGATTCGGAGAGAAAGACCTGGTGACTCTCTTGAAGACTTTATTCACAAACACTAGCTCACACAAATCACTAAGTCCAAACACTAAGCACTAGATCCAAAACACTGAGCACTATCACTGTCCTAGGTCGTAGCCGAGTCGTTAGTTCACTATCACAATCACTCACTATTGATCACTTGTCTCACTTTGAAGTCGCCTTGATGATCGCTCGGATCGAACTGCACTGACTGTCGGCTTGTTTATCTTTTATATGGCCCGCGTCGGCTTCTGGAGCGTTCTATTTTGGATTGTTTACGTAAACACGCAATCACATAAACAAGGGTCGGGCTTTTCTAGAAGGTACGCGCAACTGTCGCGCGCAGGTAAACAACTGCCCGTATTCGTAACACGTAAACAACTGCCCGTATCCGTAACACTACTCCCCTCTTAGAGATGCTCGTCCCGAGCATCGTTGTTACTGCCATGATAACGCGCCAAACGGTCTATGTGTACCACTTTGAATGTGCCTCTTGGTGGCTTTTGAATCCTGTAAGTCACATCATTCAATCGGGTAACCACTTTATATGGGCCGTCCCACTTGGTCTGCAACTTTGGAGATTTCCCTTTTCGGCGAGTTGGGTTATGCAGCCATACCAGTGACCCTTCTTCGAAGCCGCTCGTGTTCGCTTTCCGGTCGTATCTGGTCTTCATGTTCTCACTTGACTGTAACCCATTTTCCCGAACCATGGCGTGTATGTAGTGCATCTTTTCCCTTAAATAGTCCCATAGTCTGGTACGGTCTTTGGTTCCTCCGGTGACCCACCTGTCAAAAGGTCTACTGGAACTCTTAGTTCCCTACCATAATTGACATACGCCGGGGTAGCTTTTATGCTTTCATGCTCGGCGGTACGGTACGACAGAAGGAAGAGTGGTATATACTTGTCCCAATCTTTTTGTTTGTCATCTACTAATTTCGCCAAATGCCTCTCAAGGGTCTGGTTAAATCTCTCGACCATTCCATCAGATTGTGGATGGTACGCGGTGGTCCTCGTCTTATGCATTCCCAAAATTCTGCACACTTCCTGGAAGACCTGCGATTCGAAGTTCCTGCCCTGATCGGAATGGATTTCGAGAGGCACACCAAAGCGAGATATCACTTCCTCGACCAGCTTAGAAGCAACTGTTGTAGCTTCCTGGTTTGGTATGGCGAACACTTCGGGCCATTTGGTGAAGTAGTCCATGACAACCATAAAATACTTGTTTCCAGATTCCGTTACAGGAAATGGCCCAGCTACGTCAACTGCAATTCGTTCCCACGGTGCGCCAACGTTATACAAGCGCAGGTTCCCACGGCTCCTTGTCTGTGGTCCCTTGACTGCAGCGCAAGTAGTACATTTGCGGCACCACTCCTGCACATCATCTCGGCAATGCAACCAGTAGAACCTTTCTCTCACTTTTGTTAACGTCCTCTTGACACCTAGATGACCTCCTGATACGCCATCATGCATTTCACGGAGAACATCCGGTACTCTCGTTCTTGGGACAACTATCTGAAGATGGAACTCTCTGCCGTTAGTCTTCTCCCATTTTCGGTAAAGTATTCCATTTTGAAGTATCAGACTGTCCCATTGCGCCCAGTACGCCTTAGTGGCAGCGCCAGTGGGTGCAACCTCACTCCAGATTGGTTTTTCGTCACCTCGTTTCTTCCATGTGATGATGTGCCGTAGGTCGTCATCTGTTTCTTGAGCCTCCCTCATAGCATCATTCTCCCATGGACCTAAAGGACTTGTTTTCGTTAACTTAAATGTCACTTCCTTAGATTCCTGCTTAACACAGTGTTTGCAGTCTTCTGAACACGGCCTTCGTGAAAGTGCGTCGGCATTCCCATGAGCCTTTCCGCTGCGGTGTTCCGTCTTGAAGTCGTACTCCTGGAGCTGTTCGATCCATCGAGCTACTTGACCTTCAGGGTTCTTGAATTGCAGTAGCCACTTCAACGCTGCGTGATCAGTTCGCAGTAAAAACTGTCTGCCAATGAGATATTTGCTGAAATGTTGTAGCGTCTTTACAACAGCCAAGAGTTCTCTTCTTGTCACACAGTAGTTTCTCTCTGGCTTAGATAAAGATTTGCTGAAATATGCAATTACAACGTCTCTTTCGCCCTGCTTTTGAGATAACACCCCTCCAATGGCCGTGTTGCTTGCGTCAGTGTCGACTATAAACTGACCTTCAGGTTGTGGATACCCCAGGATTGGTGTTTCACACAGATGTTTCTTCAGTTTCTGAAAAGAATCTTCAGAAGTCTCGTCCCACATAAACTGTCGTTTATCTTCCGTCAGCCGATGTAATGGCTTGGCTATCTCTGAGAATCCCTTGACAAAACGCCTGTAGTAGGAGCATAGGCCGAGAAATGCCCGCACTTCGGTTTTGTTCTTAGGGGTTGGCCAATTTTGAACTGCTTCCAGTTTCTCCGGGTCCGTCTGGATTCCATCACTGGAGATGACATGGACAAGATAATTGACCTTACTCCTGAATAAACGACACTTTTTCGGATTCAGCTTTAACTTGGCCCCCTCTATTTTGGCGAAAACACGTTCTAAGTTTCGCAAATGGTCCTCGAAGTCGCGGCCAACAATGATGACGTCGTCCAAGTAGACTAAGCAAGCCTCTCCAACTAAGCCTGCCAGTACACGCTCCATGAGTCGCTCAAATGTGGCAGGTGCGTTGCACAATCCAAAGGGCATGACGTTAAAATGCCATAAACCTTTACCGGTGGAGAAAGCTGTCTTCTCCTTGTCTTTGGGATGAATTTCCACCTGCCACTATCCAGATTTCAGGTCCAGGGTCGAGAACCATTTCATGCCACTCAATGTATCCAGAGTGTCGTCGATTCGAGGTAATGGATAGCTGTCCTTCTTAGTGACATCATTGAGACGCCTGTAGTCCACACAAAATCTTGTGCTGCCATCTTTCTTCTTCACTAATACAACAGGTGAGCACCACGGACTTGCAGACGGTTCAATAATCTTATGCCTTCTCATGTCCTCCAAAAGGCCTTCAACTTCTTTTTCCTTTGCAATGGGTATCCGTCTTGCTCGTTGACGAATTGGGTTCTCGTTTCCGGTATCTATCCTGTGCTGAACCATCGACGTTCTTCCAAGGTCGCCTTCCTGACTGGAGAAGATATTCGCGTGGCGTTGTAAAAACTTCTTAGCTTTCATGCTCTGCGAATAAGTCAGATTACTCTTGCAGTCGTCGAGTAGCTCAGTCACTAATCCGTAGTTGCTGCTTGCTTGGGAGACAACAGTTATTGGGGCTTCTTCCGCGTCAGCCAGTACACGCCTCTTAGTCCTGGCTGAAGCTCCCTGCTTCTTCAGCTCCTCTACTTGTTGCTCGAGCCTTTTCATCCTTGACATCTGGGTCTCCTTCTGCGGGCAGTTGAGCTGAAGATGGCCCCTCTTCCCGCACTTATAGCACATGGCTTCAAATATTTTCCTTGCAGGAGCCTTTACTTCGGAGACCTTGCGGATCTTATGGGTCTGCTGTATCTCATGGCGAACAGCCTCGACCTCCAAAGCATGCGCCAACGCTTCCTTTAGTGAGGTGTGGTGACGTAGCCTCACTGCAGCTCTGACCTCCAGATCCCTGATTCCGTCGACAAATGCTTGCACAATATTCGTGTCGACCATCTTGGAATCGGCTCCTGGGTGTGCCTTCTTGACCAGTTTTTCAATTTCCAACGCCCATTGCTGTAGTCCCTCTCCTGAGCGTTGGACTCTGTCACGGAGTTGAGCACGGAACACGTGCTCCAGGTGTCGCTCCCCGTATCTGGATTCAAGGGCCTCCATCAGGTCTTGGAACCCCTTCCCTGTATGTACTTCTAGGACCGACAAAGCTTGCCCTCTGAGCGCAACAGTAAGAGCGGTCAGGCATTGTTCGTCAGTCCATCCGTTGGCAGAAGCAACCGTCTGGAATTGCTGACGATAAGCGTTCCATGAAGTAGTACCGTCGTATGGTGGCACTTTAACTTTTGGTCCTTGTACCACTTGCACCACTCCAGTAGTTCCACTAGACGTCGCGACTCCTGTGGTTTCCAGGCGCACTTTCCACTTTTGTAGTTCCGTGAGGCCGGTTTTTACACTTTCCATATCCACTCCTAGCCCGGTAACTCGTTCTTCCATTATGTCGACATCTTTCCGAAGCTTAGTCACCGTGTCACTAACATCCTTTATAGCCAATAGCGCCTTTTCTTGGAGGTCCTTTTGCTGCTCTTGAGACTCCATCATTGCCCTTTGAGAATCTTGCATAGTGCCGAGCTTGCGGTCTTGTGACTCTTGCAAAGCGCCCAGCTTGCGGTCTTGTGCCTTCATCATTGCCCTTTGAGAATCTTGCAAAGCCTGGATTAACTCGATTATGCTTTCCAATTGAGGAGCCATTTGAGGGGCTGTAGAAACTACGGGCGTGGCAGGGTGGATGTAGCTAGTCGACGGGTCCTGAGCAGGCGGGGCCCAGTGGGCGGGGCCAGTGGGCGTGGCCTGGTGGGCGGAGCCAGTGGGCGTGGCCATGTCCAGAGTGGGCGGGGCCTGAGGGGCGTGGTCAGTGGGCGGGTCCCGGTGGGCGGAGTCAGTGGGCGTGGCTTCACCCGAAGTGGGTGGAGCCTGGGGGGCGTGGTCAGTGGGCGGAGCCTGGTGGGCGGGGCCAGCGGGTGGGGCCTGCCCCGCAGTGGGCGGAGCTTGGTCCCTAGTGGGTGTGGCCTCCGCAGCCCCACCTCCAACCCCTCTCTCGAAGTCGATGGCAGCAGCTCGCTGCGCCCTTGTCCTGACACTCCCCTTGAAGTCGTCTCTCGGAGTCAATGGCATCTCCAAATCTCACTTCCGACACCAGTTGTTACGTGCTAGGGTTCGAGGATTCGGAGAGAAAGACCTGGTGACTCTCTTGAAGACTTTATTCACAAACACTAGCTCACACAAATCACTAAGTCCAAACACTAAGCACTAGATCCAAAACACTGAGCACTATCACTGTCCTAGGTCGTAGCCGAGTCGTTAGTTCACTATCACAATCACTCACTATTGATCACTTGTCTCACTTTGAAGTCGCCTTGATGATCGCTCGGATCGAACTGCACTGACTGTCGGCTTGTTTATCTTTTATATGGCCCGCGTCGGCTTCTGGAGCGTTCTATTTTGGATTGTTTACGTAAACACGCAATCACATAAACAAGGGTCGGGCTTTTCTAGAAGGTACGCGCAACTGTCGCGCGCAGGTAAACAACTGCCCGTATTCGTAACACGTAAACAACTGCCCGTATCCGTAACACAGGTATCATTGACAAATTTTCAAAATTATTATATAAAAAATCTAAATCATAGCAACGATGCATTTTGTTAAAAATAAAGTCAGTCTTCTTCATCTTCAACATTATTATGTTTATGCTTTAGTAAAACAGAATTAATTAATGCATAGATACTAAACTTTGTAAACTTTTTGAAACTAAACAGTTTAATTTATCAAATAATCACATTTTATTACAATTTTTCATTATGGACCTAAAGTAATTAATGACATATCCTTTTATTCGTTCATTATAACATAGAAAAAACTACTTAAATTAGCAGCGTATAAAAAGATATGTCTGTGTTTTTTAGTTTTTCTCACTGAAGAGCCAGAATTTGTATTACTTATATGTTATAAACTTATAAATTATGACAATACGAATCATTTTATATAGTGCTGAATGAATTTAGGACCTAATATAATATTTTAATTCTTCCAAAGTAAAAACGGACATGTACGACTTAAGAGCCCGGGCTACCCTCGAAATTCTCATACATTACGTAATACCAAAATCATTTTGTCATACGAAAATATTTAACATGTTTGAATTATTTTTCAGCTTAAAATAGTAATTACCTAGGTTCCTGAACAAAAATTAACTTCAAAATATTTAAACACTAAAAAAAAAATTTTTTGTGTAAAATTTTTTTTTACTAAATTTACTACTAAATATTTAAACACTTTTTTTAGAGTAAAACACTAAAAAATATATAAATAAATAGTAAATTTACTACAAAATATTTAAATACTAAAAAATATTTTTTAGAGTTGAAATATTTTGTAGTAAATTTAATATTTATTTATATATTTTTTAGTGTTTTACTCTAAAAAAGTGTTTAAATATTTAGTAGTAAATTTAGTAAAAAAAAATTTTACACACTATTTTTTTTTTCTATTTTTTAGTGTTTAAATATTTAGTAGTAAATTTAGTAAAACAAAATTTTACACAAAAATATTTTTTAGTGTTTAAATATTTTGAAGTTAATTTTTGTTCAGGAACCTAGGTAATTACTATTTTAAGCTGAAAAATAACTCAAACATGTTAAATATTTTCGTATGACAAAATGATTTTGGTATTACGTACGTATGAGAATTTCGAGGGTAGCCCGGGCTCTTAACCGTTATGGGCAGTCTTGAAATGTCACCGTAAAAACGGTCTTCTTGCAATTTTGGCGAAAACACAGTAAATATTTAAAATTGTGTTATATCATGACAAACTGCCTACATTAAGCTTTACAGATCAACAAAAATAATTGTGTTTATGTTTTATGGTAATCTACAGTAACAGTTTGAATCTTAAAAACGCTCTCCTGAAAACCACTACTTTTGACATGTCGCTTTATACGTAGGGACCGTCGAAATATAGCCTATAGCCTTCCTCGATAAATGGACTATCTAACACTGAAAGAATTTTTCAAATCGGACCAGTAGTTCCTGAGATTAGCGCGTTCAAACAAACAAACAAACTAACAAACTCTTCCGCTTTATAATATTAGTATAGATGTTAAAAAAAAACTATTTTTAACTTCTTTCTCTTTGTAATTTTATGTTTGCTGTTATGATAAACCTTTTTATTTATTTTCAGCACTCACATCACCAAACCCCAAATGCTATGTTTGTGCTCCCAAACCAGAAGTTGGCTTGGCTTGCAATATAAAACAGCTAACACTAAAAGACTTAAACACTGCATTTAAAGAAGGACTGAACATGCAAGCTCCTGACGCTACTGTGGAGGGCAAAGGACTCGTCGTGCTATCATCGGAACCGGGTGAAACGGACCATAACAACGATAAAACTCTAGAGGAGATCGGACTCAACGACGGTTGCGCCCTCTTAGTTGACGACTTCTTACAGAACTATGAAGTGCGTGTGAGATTACAACAAGAAGATGAAGAGAAGTCTTGGAGACTAGTAACAGACTCGGACGAGCCAATGCCAGCTCCCAAAGAGGAGAAAGCTACGAACGGAGCTAACGGCTCCGAACCCAAGCCTGGCCCGTCCAAACCCAAGGATGATAGCGACAGTGACATGGAGATTATCGAGGAAGATGACGGACAACCAATAGAGAAGCCCGCTAAGCGCAGGCGCGTTGAGATGAGTGATGAGATTGTTGAACTCTGCTAATGTGCTGCCAGTAAACAGGCAAAGATTATTAGTATTTATAAAAGGATAAATGAAAATCAGCAAGTTTCCTTCAAATTTGATTTTCCCAGAAATGTGATAAGTCTGGATGGACTTGCTAAAGCATTCTAAAATAGTTAACATTTCGAATTATCCATATACATTTTAGTAGAAATATTTTGAATTTTTTTTATGGAATAGTAAGAATATTAATCAAACTTTTTTAAAGCAGTACCATAGTTTCAGTATTTTTTACTAGTATTTACTCAAACCTTAATAAGCCAAATAAATGGCAATTAACTAATATTTATTTTAAAAGCATTATTTAGAACATAATTATTCAATTAGCATTCTGTATTTGTACAGCTATAAAATATGATTTTATTGGCTTAAAAAATCTCATTACGATTTTTATTGCTTTAGTAAGATCTGATTTTGTTGAAAACAAATACCTATCATTTCTTAAAATTACAATTTTGCAGACTTATAAATGTAAAATAATATTATTACTATCTTTAAATATTACTTTAATATTCAAGTAATACGAGAAAACATTATTCTTGTGAATAAATATAAGTATTCTTTGTATGAAAAAAACAAATATTTTTCAATGTATGAAAATTTTCCTAAGCATAATAAAGTGTAAAATTCCAACCTTTTTTTTGTCCCCTACTAGCAAACCACGACGGTTTGCTTATAAGAGCTTATTTCTATACACAGCTTAATTTTTTTTCTTTCAAGTTATTACAGGTTTATAGGATACTAGCGACCCGCCCCGGCGTCGCACGGGTATAAAATATATAGCCACTGAAAAAATGATTAAAATCCATGTATCATAATATGATCCTTCACGTAGTCTACTTCTTATTTGTGCCAAATAACATAAAAATTGCTCCAGTAGTTCGCGAGATAAGCCCTTTCATATAATTTCCCCCGTTTTTTCCACATTCTCCTTTTAGTCTTAGCGTGATTAAATAGCCTATAGCCTTCCTCAATAAATAGGCTAACACTGAAAGAATTTTTTAAATCGGACCAGTAGTTCCTGAGATTAGCGCGTTCAAGTTGGCAATTTCAAATAATTTTCCCTGTTTTTTCCACATTTTCCTCTATTTCTTCGCTCCTATTAGTCTTAGCGTGATAAAATATAGCCTTCCTCGATAATGGGCTATCTAACACTGAAAGAATCATGAAAATCTGTTGTGTACTTTTTAAAGATTAAAGGGACATGAGGGAAAAAAAAGCGACTGTATTATAATATGTATAGAAAATTCTCATCTCAGTGGTGATCAGAAAATTAAATGAAAAAAAGCTATCTCTTCTTAAGTTTTAATGAGATACAACTACATATTTCTCACAAGACAAATGATTTATAAATAAATAATGATTGATGAATAAAACAACGACTAGAAAGTTTAATCATTGCTTACATGAATAATGTAAGAACTTAAGACAGTATTCTCACAACATTATTAACGAACATAAAACAATTGTGACAATTTAAAAGCCATATGAATCAAAATTAAAGCTAAATGCAGGAAACAAAACAATATGAGAAGTTCCCAAAAGCTTCATAGACTCCATTTATTGTAGTCTTAGTTAACCCATCAAGCCCCATAAGCTCACTGGTGAGCGAGACACAATAGATGTCCAAGAATCCACGATCGAAGGATTATATTGCTAGCTGTCTATTTCTGCTTGGTAGAATTTTCATTGCTTTTGACTTTAAATTCAAAAATATGATGAATATCATCTCATTACCACAAACACACAAGTTATATACCAAAAGGCACATTTGAGAAAAAATTTAAGGACTATAATCGGTACAAATTACTATTTGTACAATGCATCAATGTAAAATGCATCTTTAAATAATTAACTAATATCTAAAAAAACATTAAAAAAATAATTCACACACAATTTCTTAACAACATTAAATACAATAGTTTACTAATAAGAATAAAAATATTTACTAAAAGCACTGGTTTGAACACTGCAAAATTACAGTGATAAGAATCTAAGTACCTTATCCATTTAAAAAATATTTTTGTAAGGATTGAAACATTTTTGGATTTATTTTATTGGATTTGGAAACATCCAACATTTTAAAAACTACAGACTTCTTTGAGGTTTTTGCTACATGGGCATTTTGCTAAGTTTCTTATTGTATAATATTAATTGCATATTAGTAAATTATAAATGCTGTTACTTCTAAAGCTACGAGTAATAATTTACTTTTTATTACACCCAAAATATAGCACTTGCATTTTATTGTAACTTATTACTTACTAGTAATAATAATACTAAGTATAAAACAAAGGTCCCCAATGCAATTTTTACCAGTGGCAGTAAAAAAAACCTGACATTAATTTTCTGGGAGCATACCATACTCTATGAGAAACTTTTCAACATCATTAGCAAAGAAGTCTGTTCCCAGCTCTGCTGATAATTTGACAAAATTGCCAATAATTTGGCCACCTTTGTACACCAATAATGCAGGAACACCGTCAACTCGGAAATGGCGACTCAAACCTGCCATGTCAGCTGCTATGCGACAAAACTTGATAGCTGGGTAATCTGACGCCAGTACACTCAAACAGCCATCCATAGTGCTGCAACCTTCAATGTTATTGCTGAAGATATGTATAATGACAGTCACTTTGGTGTCCTCCTTGTCAATAGCATTCAAGAACTGTTCCTGGTTCTCCAGCGTCACGACCTTACCGAATCTCGGTGTCTTTTGGAGTTGAGACATGATCTCTTGCATTCTCTGCTGTTGGTATTTCATTAGAAATCCCTCGTCAATCAATTCATTTAATTCATCCTCCAATTCATCAATCTCCTTCGCTTCTTCCTCTTCACGGTCAGTTTTGACGGCCATAGTCATTTTCTTAGCCATTTCCACCCGTTCTCTCGCTAGCAACTTACGTTCTTCTGCTTCTAGCTGCTTAAATCTCCTCCAATCTTCGAGGACCCCCTTGGGGCCTGTGTTACTTGCTGTACCGGTCCAGTTGTTGACTGGCGGCAGCTCGGCTCGTGCGTTGGACTTGCTGATGGTGTTTCCCTCCTCATCACCACTTCTGTTGTCTTCATCATCGGAACCTTCGTCTTCACTGCTACTACAATAATTATGTAGTTTTTCACCCAGAATCTTATCCTCTAAAGTAGCCATTTTGCTCGAATGCGACGGAAGGTATGCCTAATTAAAAGTTCTGATTTGTTTTCCAAATAAGTACTGCTGCTGTATTGTAGCTTAGATTCACATACACGCCCTATTTTGTATTGTTTTCAATGCAAGAACATAAATTGTTTGAATGGTTTCGATTCCACTTCCCCGTGGGAAATTGTATTGTTTTAATTAATTTACAAACACGCAAAAAACGTTATAAAGTAAAAAATAAAATGCAACAAGAACAAGCCACAAGCATTCTTGCAACTGACATTTGAAATTTAACTTTTACAGAATTAATAAGTGTGAAGTGACAACTGTCAATGTTTTTTTTAAACGAACTCTATTTTTTTAGTGAACATTTTATGCTAGATATTGTTGAGTTTTGTGGTTCTACTAAATAATAAACCATAAGAATGGCCAAAGAATGCCTCAAATACGTGGATTTAACATTTAATACGTAAGTTTTGAACAACGTTTTTGGGCTTTTCAATAGGTATTTTTGTAAGCTAAAAAGATAATTTATAAGTTTAATAATCCCTTATTCGTGTTATATAAGGCATTAGTGCTAAAAATGTCACATCAATTGACCCTATTTATGCAAAATGAGTCCAATTCACACCATTGCCAAAATTGAGATAGATAATGCAGAAGTATTCCAAAACGGCCCTTTTATCGACCCTATGAAGATCGTACTAATCTAACATTTTTTTCAGAACAAAACATTAATTTCACAACAAAGTTACCAACTAACAAAATAATGAGTATTGTTTTTTTTACATAGATCCAAACTACATGGTCTCTCGATTTTTTTTAATTAGGCAATCATGTGGAATCATGTGACTTGGTTGCCGTTTGCATAATATTAAAAAGGCTTAGTTCTTAATATTTTACAAAGACTCACGGGTCATTGTGACACAGGCCCGACACAAAAGAGACATATCCCATTTTTTTCGTCATGATATGGGTATCCAAGATAGGGTAAAACGACTAGTGATTGGACAGTACCAGTTATTGGACAAAACACAAAAAACGCAATATTATTTATAAAGTTTGCTTTAAAAACTGCCTTTTTAAAGTAATAGAACGCCTGATTTTAAAGATAAACAGGTAGCTATTAAAGCAACCTTAATAAATATTATAGTGTTTTTGTGCTGTGTCCAATGACTAGTACTGACTACTGTCCAATCACTAGTCATGTTCACCCTATGTAATATTTATATTCAAAATCAGTGGCTAAGATGTTTTTTTATTGCTTTCTTTTTTTCTCTTTAGGCCCAGTAAGAAAAGTGCTAATACGAAGAATAAGAATCGTTATTTGCATGTTTTTTGCAATTATATTCATTATCAGTGGCTAACACTTAGAAATTATTATTTTCATACCGTGCCTAAAGAAAAATACAAAACCAAAAAAAATTGTTTATTGGGTACATATTTTAAAAAGAAATCGGTCAAGATGTGGCAGCTACTGCAACTTAGAACAATGTATTAGTATAGTATAGTACCTATAAACATGTAAATCAAATAATAAATATTTCATAATATTTCATCATAATATATATAAAATAAATAGGTACCTAATAAATAATATTACATCAGATTTAGACTACGTCGCCAATTCTATGTTGCACGACTTTTTCGTGCAGATTTTGGGCGGAATAATTTTTCATTATTGGCGACACCGGCCGTCCGCAGTAACACTCGTAATCTGTGGTCGTCGCCTATATAAGGTGAGGCCGTAAAATATAGTCAGTCAGTCGTAATAAAAGTGAGTGAATTAATAGCTTGTAACAGTCGCGCGTGAAGTACTAGTTATCTACCAATATTAATTGTTATTGCGGAGTTAATATTCTTGTACTTGCGGTAGTGAATTATATAGTAACTAACTATTGTAAAGTAACTTCAAATCGTTTAGACAATTAGTGTGATTGAATGTACAAAAACATAAAGTGTAAATAGATGAATAAACTAAGTGGTTCCGTATCCTGCATTTCATTTTTGGACCTATAACGTCAGTACTGAACACAGTACTGTACATTGGTGACCCCGACGTGATACACAGGTCCCTTACATTGGTGACCCCGACGTGATTTGAACACGCAACCTTCTGATTCATCACCCACATCATTGGTCCTACATTGGTGACTCCGACGTGATACACAGGTCCCTTACATTTTGTTGAACTCGCGCACGAAGGGTTCCGTACCATTATAGAGCAAAATTAATAAGTAGTATAACAGGGCACTATAAAATTACCCCTGCGTAACTGGCCTGGTTTTATTGAAATCAGAGTGGTCGTGTGTATTGCGCACACACGACCGTTACGACACGACCGTATAGAGGGGAAAAATCCAGGAAGAACAAGCCGAAGAACCCTATATCCAGGACAAATAGTTGCCGAGTTACAAGCATTAAAACTTTGACATTGACAGCTCGGCAAGTGTCAAATGTCTTATAAAAGAAGCCATAACTCCGCTCCCAATAGGCCTAGAGGAACGGGGTTTCTTCCAACCTCAAAGGCAATACCTCGGCTACCCCCTCCCCGAATCTGGACTAAATCGGAGACATCAAAACTTCAAGGACGAATCTTCTACTATACTTACAATACTTTTATATGAGTAATGTAAAATTTGTCTATTACAGTAATGTAATGCACAAATTTTACATTACACATTCTTTGCATTTAATGAACAATAAAGGTCCAATAATGGCTCTTTATTTTGTAAAATGGCAATGTAAGATACTCCATTACTATTTTTTTTTTGTATTATTATTTTTTTTTTTACATTAAGATTTTTGCAACGTTGCTTGAAACCATCACTACTAATGTGAAAGTGTGTCTGTCTGTCTGTCTGTCCGTCTGTCTGTCTATCTGTCTGTCTGTTTGATATCTCTTCACGCCCAAACCACTGAACCGATTTTGCTGAAATTTGGTACGCAGATACTTTGAGTACCGGGAAAGGACAATTCATCCCGGAAAAATGTACGGTTCCCGCACGATAAACGAGTTTTGGCGAAACGGAGTTGCAGGCATCGTCTAGTTTTAAACATCCTTGTAAAAACCAGAAAAAAGTAGGAGCGCCACATTATATCAGGTAGGTACTGCCGAAGCAATACAACAAGATATATTTAGGATATGCTCACCTAGATACAAAAAAATATTAAGTTTTAAATCTAACTTATATATTTTTTTCATTTCAATCTTTTTTTTGGGAATATAAGCAACAATATAAACTAAAAAATAATTAATATTATATATTTCATTCTATTACTACTTAACCGAAAGAACAAAATGCCGGTTTTCTTCAAAATTTGAAAGTTCATGAGGCCTCAGTTTATTTAAAAGCAAATTTTATGAGTTAAAATCGTTGTTTCTATAACTAATTAGATGCTAAACATCCTAATCGGGTGCACAGATCTCATGCACGAAAATCCTGTTGACTTGTGTAATAAATCTAAAGAGATGGTTCGTTTTGGATTATATGTATCCCACACTAATATAGTTTTTCTAAAAGGAACCCTCCTGTTTTTGTTTAATTTTTGTTGGAAATAGTAGTAATTTTTAACATATTTATGTTTGTACGCATAGAATAAATTACCAAATATATTATTGTAAATTAACTTTACTTAAAATAATACTTAGAATACACAATTTTAATAAAAAGATTCTCAGAACTGTCATCGTATGGGTTGAGTCCGGTATGCATAAATAGGTCCATTAATAATAATTTGTCTACAAAAATTGCATAGCTTTTTACGTGTGTTTACGGATTCTCATTACTTGAACTATAGTTTATCGATATCATGAACTAAATGACTTTCTTTTCTGTATTATAATGTGCTTCAAAATGATCGACAAATAGAAATATTCAAGAAAATAAACGCACACTACTTGTATGAAAATAAGCACAAAATGGCCACGCGATGCTATGCGGGCTATGATTACATCCATGAACCTAGAAAAAAAGGCGGACGGAGTCTTGTCATATACAAAACTGTGTCTTAACTTTTCTTCAGAGTCGTCCATGCACACATTCTGACGCCTGTCAAATGGTATGGACTAGCGCAAGAAAGTGTGCGTGCGGACCGTGTACATACAGCCAGCTGGCCGACTCTGAACGACACAGTTTTGTGTATGGTGGGAGTTGGGACTCCAACCGCCTTTTTTTATACGTCCATGATTACATCTTTTTTTTTTTTTGCACTGACACCGGCGGTGTACTTTGCCATATGCAAAGGTAGGGAATAGGCGGTGGAAAAGTAAAGTAAGTACGGAATTTAGGATTTCGGATCTAGTTAGGAAGTTTCACTACAAGGTTTATTATATTAATTAAAGGTTAATTGAATTGCTACGTAAATATTGAGATGAAGACGAATAAACTAATTTGTTACATTTTAATAAAGTTGGTACGGAAGTAGGAAAGGAATAGACATAGAGGAGAGACTATCATAAAGACAGGAGTGATCATACAGAGGACAGGAAAGAATAATATGATTGAAATCACCCACCTCCAAACCGCAATCACAAGCATCATTGTTGCGAATTCGTATCTTTTTTAGGTGGGCCGGGGTGAGGACATGTCCTAACCTCATTCTTATTAAAGAAGAAGTTGTGCTTTTTGATAATTTAATTTTGAAAAACCAAGGTCTGAACTGAATCTCTGGTTGTATTAGCCTATACTGAACACCTTTTTTAAGACTCGTTCGTGCCCAGTCCTTACTCCAATCCTGTTGGAGTAAGTCCTTAGCAAGGGAAGGCAAGTCATGACAGTAATTCATATACGGGAAAACATCTCCACTAAAAGCAGCGTCTTTGGCTAAAGCATCCGCTTTTTCATTTCCAAGAATGCCGCAATGACTCGGTATCCAGACAAACGTAACAGATAAGTTAGCAACAATACATTTCTGCAAAAGATTTCTAATTTGAATGATTATAGGAAAACATTTTGACTTAAACGTAAATCTATTTAATGCTTGAAGGGCACTTAAAGAATCAGTAAAAATGACAGTTTTATTAAGTTTCGCTAGTAAAATGTAGTCTACCGCTTTAAACAGGCCATAACATTATCCAGTGAATACGGAAGTTTGCGGCGGAAATTTGACTTTTTGGACTATGTTGTATTGGAGATGGTATATACCAACTCCAACACACTTATTATTAACTATTGACATTTTAGAGGCATCTGTGTATATGTGATGTCAACCTTCCCAATTATTGGTTGTTAAATAATTGAAAAATGGTTTTGCATAATACTTATCAGATTTTTTATACCTATATCGTAACGGATATCCGGATTTAAAATAAGGGAATCAAAAGAAGATTGAAACAGAGGGTACACAGGTAATCTAAAAGTAGGGGCGTCAAGAAAAGAGTATCGCACATAACTATGTACTAAGCAAGGGCGAGATTTGTGTAGCCAAAAATAATTATCCTTGTTTACTAAATCTAACAGTTTTTTTAGTTTCGGAATAAGAGGGTGGTTTGAAAATTGCAAACAACGAATGAAGAACTTGTCAGCCAAATATTGCCGCCTGAGATAGAGCGGTGGTTCACCACATTCTACCTGTAATGCATTTATTGGCGAGGAAGCCAATAAATGCATTACTCTTTACAAATGCTCCACAAATGATTCTCATCGCTTTTGCTTGAATCTTATCTAACTGTTTGAAACCAGCTACTTTACAGGGTTCAAGAAGGAATGTTCCATATGATTACCAGGGCTTCAAATAACGTTATTTTTTCATAACGTTACTGCTTCACGGGCATAGATAACGTTATGAAAATTTACCCGATATTAAAAATAACGTTAAAAATTGATATTAATAACGGTTAATGTTATAACGTTATATAGGATTTATAACGGTAAATATATGTTCTTTGATAACGTTATAGTCCGTCAAGAAAGTCATGACAGGCGGGAAAATTTTCTAAACGTATTCACGCTTATAAGGTGTATTTTTTCTTTGTATTTTCACACAAATCTCGCAAAAAATGTGGGCTGCGAGTGAGATTTAGTGCACCGTGCACGATCACATACCTGATACCAGAAAATAACGTTATATTTACCGTTATTATTATAACGATATTTTTTCGTTTATACGTAACGAAAAAATATCGTTATAATAATAACGGTAAATATAACGTTATTTTACTAAATATCGTTAAAAAAATAACGTTATCTGGCTACCATTATGAAAATAACGGTACGTAACGATATTTTTTTCTGTTATTCGATAACGTTATGAAGCCATGATTACATCTATTCTATAATACTTTATCTATGGTCACTACAGAGTACAGACTACAGAGTATAGATATTAGATAGAGTATAGAGTATAGACTATAGATTAAAGAATAGAAGTAATGAAAAGAAGAAAAAAAGGTCGATAAAAGAAAGTGAAAAAGCGGCATCAGCGATTGTTATTTTTTTTAGGTTACAAATTCTATTCAAGTAAGTTCAGATAAAAATAGAAGTAATAACAACGTTTTTTTATAACTTTAAAGTCCAGAATAAAACAGTAACTAGTATTTTGCTATTTTTCAGAATCCACAAAAATGGCGGCGGCTATGCCAATTAACCCAAAACCTTTCCTCAACAGTTTAACAGGAAAGTCTGTGTTAGTTAAACTAAAATGGGGCCACGAATATAAAGGTTTGCTGGTCTCAGCTGATGGCTACATGAACCTGCAATTAGCAAACACAGAGGAAATAGTTGATGGCGGTTGCACAGGTTAGTTTGTTTGCAACTTACTCTTGAGCCTAAAAGTGAACGCAGATTTGGCCGCACCGCACGCACCGCAGTCGCCGCAATCGGAATTCTTCATATAAAGAATGTAGAAGTTGCGAAGACTGCGGCGGGTAGGTATGCGAGCTTGCCTATAACTTTATATAAAGAATTCCGAATGCGGCGACTGCGGTGCGTGCGGTGCGGCCAAATCTGCGTTCACCTTTAGGAGGCGTCTATAAACTTCCTGACACGTTTTAAGTATTCTTCCTTTGAGAACCCAGGGTTCAATAGCAATGTCCATAATGTTCCGCTAAAATAATGTTAATAATATGTACTATTATTTGGTGTTAGCTCAATAACGGCTATTTGTACGTAATTTTTCTGTGTTGTGTTTTAAATTGCACAAATTCTATTTTATCTTGAATATTTAGAAACCCTGCCTTAGTAACACAACATATCTATTTTAGGTAATCTCGGAGAAGTTTTGATTAGATGTAACAATGTTTTATATGTACGAGGCGCAGAGGAAGAAGACGAGGAAGGGGAAATGAAAGAATAAAGTTCTGTGTGATAAAAGACTAATGAAGTGTCAATAGTTATAAGTTTCTACTTAATACTGACTACAAGTTTGTGAAAGTCAAGTATTTTACCATCGTCAACATCTATTTCCATTTAATTATAAGCTACTACTAAATAATTTGTATTTTATTTTACTTCCTTTTGAATCCACACTTCACACACAGCATACACATCGCACAAGTATTTCTGTTTGCTTACAGCTAAACTGATTTTGATTTTTGATGTAGGCAAGTTATTGTAATTTTACTATCACACTGTAAGGCCGCGTTTCCACTGACGCGGAGCGGAGCTTAGCGGTGCCGAATTGACTAATCACCATGCTCGAAATCTTTGCTCCGCTTCGCTGTCATTCCACTGGGATAGCACACTTGGTCAATTCGGGCACCGCTAAGCTTCGCTCCATGTCAGTGGAAACGCACCCTAAATGGGTGCTCAGTACCCACTATTTCGACAGTCACTTGCGACCGGAGTAATATTATTTGTATTCTATGCTTGCTACATGGGTAAAGTGAAACCAATATTGTCAGTCACAACTTTTTATTCAACAAATATTTACAATGATCACAACATTGAATCACAAATTCTACATCCACAGTGGCTACTTATCTATTCTGTAATGTGGCGGGAGACATTCATAAGTAACGTAAGTTTTTAAGTTAACCCTAAATATATAACTTACGTGATTTATGGACTCTCAAAGCGAAAAAAAAAACATTAACCCTGTAAGATCAGATCTTATAACCTGTGCTTTATAATAATAATTGTGCAGTATATAATAAATATAACAGAATATAAATGCAGAAATTCATGTTACTTGTGCATTTTTAATTGGCTTTGGCTATCATACTGACGATTTGAGAGCTAACAGCTGGGCCTGTTGAATGCCTGTTAAATAGTCTGCCTGTGACCAAACTAACACCATGCTTGGTCAGAAGATCTTCATGTGGCCTCCACTCCACTCATTCCCTCAGTAATGAAAGCGAGAGTCCTTTGTCACATTGCACAGTGAGCACGTAAACACTTTGTATGGCGCAGAAAGAGCTACTTTTATTTGCTACTAGGGCGCTTTTTCGATTCCATACGCATTGTAGTTTACGTGAGAAGTGACAAAAACTGACACTATAAGACCTTAATGTGTCGTTTATACTCAGCTCTGTTGGGCAGGGAAGTGGGCAGCGCGAGAATGTAAATACTAAATAGTCACTCGTCATGTCGCCGCGCTGCCCGTCGCGGCAAGTATGTAGAGGGTTGAGTGTAAACACTCACTCGCGTCGTCACTGCTGCAGATTATTATTTTTTTATAAAATAAGGGAGCAAACGGGTCACCCGATGGAAAGCAAATACCGTCGCACATAGACACTCGCAATATTCAGGAAAATATTTCCGACATCACGAGGAGCAACAGCGGTGACTGAATTTAAACGACGCATATCACATCACCAGATTGATAATATAATTTAAGTATAAATAAACGTCAATTGCCTTTAAAATCTTATAATAATGTGCAAAGTTTAGGAACTAAATCTAAAACTCCTTAATGAGAAATAAATTCAAAATAAAATACAACTATTTTCAGTACGTAAATTATTAATTATTTTTTAATGTTCTTATAATTTTACATTTATACGTATTATATTATAGGAATACTAAACATGAATGTGCACTAAATTATTATTATAGACATGATAATTATTTGAATTATAATGGAAATTTTAGAATCTTAAATTTTTGACATACTTAAATCATAATCTGGTTACCCAACACGCAGAAATTAGACCATTGACCTGTCGCCACTTCTTGTGTCTTTCACTCATGCATGCATTTTCTCTCACACACTCCACAGATGTGACAGAGAGAGAGAATAACCACAGATAATTGGCCTCATTTCTGTGTGATTGATAACATGCATTATAACATGGCTATAACATAAGGCTTTAAATAACACTTGAGTCTGGATTTCTCCTTGTATATCACTATATTGACTTCTGTCTTAATTTCTAAAACCTATTTTGAGCTATAGTGAGTCAGATTTCATTTAATATTATACTTCATTGTTTTTGGAATAAATATAAAACTGTTTTCAGCACAAAAAGTAAAAATACGAATTAGCAATCCTGCTCAGAGCACTCTACAATCTTTTTTTCTGATTACTTACAAATTATGAATAAAAACCAACTATTACTGAACAATATAAGCATAATTGCTAGCTTGCAATACTAAATACTAAACAATTTTGTAAGGCATAAATATTTTAATAATACTACTGGAATCCTAAAATATAATGACAATTACGTTTTATATGACAATATTTTCACAATCTAATTATATTATTATTTCTTAAATCTATTAGTAAAAGTATGCAGTTATTGCAACAAACCTTCTATCCAAGAAACTCTGTTCTATTTCTACCGAACTTCCCATTTCTTGTGCCAGTGATAAAATCTAGAAATAGAAAAAAAATGTATGTTTAATCAATTGTTTAAATTGATAGTGTAATCTATTGTTAGATCTAAAAAAGCTTTAAGATCTAAATACAATCCCCTTATATAAAACTATATACATGATTAATGCGGTATACAATTTTTTCTCCTTTTCTGACATGTTGTAAAATGCGTTTGACAGAAAAAGACAAAGCATCGTAATTTGTAACATAAATAAAATAAAAATAAAAAACTCTTTATTCAAACCATTAAAGGTCATAGTATGTGACTTTTTTATTAGTAATAGGGCTTAACTGAAAAGTGTAGGTATGGCTATGTATATTAATTTTTTTCATACCTGGTCAGTTCTTGAGTTCCTTGGTAAATATATTGCTATATTAGAATTGATTGAACTTGCTACATTAATCAATTCTGAAGCTGGCTTTGGTTCCAACATCGTTTCAATGTCATATTCTGAATTCTGAAAAAATATCAACATTTAAAGCCAATAAAAGTCAAACTGCCACACTCACTGCCGCACTCAGAGTGGAACATTAATTATTTAAGTGTAATTAATTAAAAATGTTAACATAAACCCCATTCATTATCTGTCAAACTCTTCATTAAATTGGAGGTTAATTATAATTAAATGTCTAAGAGTATGGTGCCGGCGGTCAGAGTGGAACATTAATAATTACTTAAATGTAATTAATTTAGAATTTTGACAAAAGCCCCATACATTATCTGTCAAACTATTCATTAAATTGTTAACCATAATTATTAAATGCCTGATGGGTTAAATTCCTTTTTTTTATTATCTTACACTAAAATAAACATAATAAATTTTAATAATACTTTTATGATGTGATTTTTATGATTTACAGTAAATTACAAAGATTAAATGTAATGTAAATAATGATACTATATATACTACATATATTACAATATTTTAATTAAATAATAAGAACCAACCTCAGAATACTTGGGACCACCCCACGGTGGGCTCAGGAACACCAAATCAGCTTTAATAGTTGGACCAATCTCGAAGAAGTCTCCAACGATGAACTCTATATTATCAACTCCGTACACCGAAGCATTGTGGCGGGCCAACTCTATCTTTTTTGGGTCTATGTCTATAGCTATTACTGTAACAATATTTAAATATGTTAAACATAGAAAAGAGGAAGGAATAACAAAAAATATTTTTAATGTTACAAGTTTAACTGTGGAATCGATTTTAGGAAAAAAATATCTTTTTGTAGTGCGCGTAAAGTTTCAACTTTACTCTTATGAAATTCCGCGCCTCTTCATCTGGCTGTACAAACCGTAATTTTGTCATAATCATTCCAAGTGTGTAGTTAGTGTAAATAATTTCCTACACTTTAGCGTGCCTTTAACCTCTCGAATACCGAGATATCAAAATTAGATTCAGCCGTAAAGCCCGAGTTCTATAGCGCCATTTAAATTTTCGTATTTTTTTTTTCAAATTATACAAAAATTCGCCAATCAGAAACAAAATTTAGTGCATACATTTTGTAGCCAACTTCATACTCTTAAAAATAATGCATCGAACAAACGAAATTAATTCTTATGTTCATTAAAATAAGTTAAAAAACTGCGTGAGGTCGAGTGTATCAGGCGGCTCATTAATGTGCCGGTGTGGTACACAGAGGTATTTTTACGGGTGGCACGTTAAGGTGCCGGTGGGGTTCAAGAGGTTAAAAAATAGCAATATAAAACACGATCCTTCTTCCACTTTTTTACCATTAAAAAAACAACTGTCAACCGTTATACCTCGTTTACACGTCCGCGCGAACTGCACGCTGTTGCCGCCGGCGCCGCAGAACGCGTCGAGGACGGTGTCGCGCGCGCACCGGTCAGCGATGTGAGCCGCGACATTCTCGGGCGTCACGCTAAACCAGGACTCCATGTCGAGACGGATGCCGTCATCAAATCTGAGTAGAATCATAGACAATATTTTTTTTTTACTACAAAATAATCTTAGGGCCTAATACGGACGGTTTGCGAGCGAAGCGGTTGCGCCTACTCATTAAGCGGGCGCTGCGAATCCGCTGCAAGCAAAGATCTGTGATCTAGTGACTGTGAATTGCAACTCAGCTAAAAATCGCCAGTGTGATAAGGCCGTTATTCAAATTTCTTATGGAATAAAAACTTTGTGGAAGACTGGTGCTAGGCGTAGCAAAAGAAGAAAAGACTAGGCGTAGCCTGTTTTTCTGTACACCAGATCTCCTCTTCTCTCCCTCACCAGAACCCTTTAGCTTCGCCCCTTTAAAACCTACCTATGAAACAATGAGTGCCTCTTCTTCCAATACTTCATCATCTTAGGATGCCCCTGCAACTCTGCTGGCAGATCGCTAGTATCCGCCTCTGGTCTGTGACGTTTCTGCCGTTTTCTGCGCTTGATTTGACCTGAAAATAGACATTCATAATATGGATATAGCTCTTTAAAACTACTTTAGACAAGTGCCTAAAGTCTACATTAAGCACCGCTATATTGTAAAATGTCATGGATAAGAAAATGGCACCAATGAGAACTGTTTTCTAGTTGTAAATTACTGAAGTGCATTGCTGCATAGCATGGCCACTCTTACAGGTCAAAGTAACAAGAACAGTTGTTTTGCTCTGTCCTCTTAGTTTTATTATATTCTTAAGTTTATTTATTACTTCTCAGCTTTCTGAAATTTATTATCTATACTAATTTCAGTGTTTGATAGACCATTTATCGAGGGAGGCTATAGGCTATACAGGGTGCAATTAAACCTTCCTGCCAAATTTTTTCCAGGGCTTAAGTATCATTCTAAATTTACGCGGGCGAAGCCACGCGGAACATCTAGTTTATAACACTTACTTGGATTCTCAACAGTTGCATCTTTGTTTCCCTGATCACTAATGTCCTCACTCTGTGTATCTTCTTTAGTTTCAATCTTGTTATCTTCTAATTCATCTTCTGCGCTTGTCTCTGGTTTCTCCTCATCTGCTTTTACATTTGTTTCTTCAACTTTGTCTGTGTCTACCTCAGAATTATGTCCTTCATCATCTGTCTGTAAAGAAAAACATATTTTGTTAAAAAAATACATGTGGGTACAAATAAATTCGCATACGTCTAGTCGCACGCACACAAACACCGTGCCGAAGTCTGGCAACGCCGCACCGCTGTGCCGGTCGGAGTAGGGTGTGTTAGGTTTTTTCATTACGGAATTTCTTGATTCGGTCGCGGCTCTCTAAGCCGGCGATAAATCAATAGCTTAAAAGTTAAAAGTTCTAATTAATAACCTAAAACCTTTGTGTGCAGTACAATTAATCCTTCGATCGGGGATTCTCGGAAATGCTATTGTATTCTATTGTTGTCGCGATCACCGGTGCTCGTACGGGTTAATGGGTTAATAATTATATTAAACCTATTTGTATTTGTAATGTTATCAATATGTTCACAATAAAGTATATAATTTGTTTGTTTGTCTTTTACTTTATGCACCTGTTTGTTTGCTAATATTTGGACTGCTATCAATTATCATACTCTTGGCTTTATAAAAGTCCTGAAAATATATGTAATATTATTAAATATTTGTAACATTACCTTTTCATGATACGGGTTCCCATCGTCATCAAAGTATGTTTTTCTTGGGGCATTCCATTTTT
The DNA here is from genome assembly GCA_905333045.1 of Lysandra bellargus. Taxonomy (NCBI): domain Eukaryota; kingdom Metazoa; phylum Arthropoda; class Insecta; order Lepidoptera; family Lycaenidae; genus Lysandra; species Lysandra bellargus. Next base: position 6,594,149 of record HG995359.1, read on the forward strand.
TGTTGCGTGGCGGTCTCAGCTTCCCTATTCGTTTCTTATAAATGAGTTCACCCTTTGGCAGTTTTGTTGGGTCCAGGGAAAAGCCCATGACATCTAAAGTTGATTTTATTCTTTCAGACATAAGCTCATCTGCATCCAGTTCGTGGCTAAAATGTTTGCAATGGATTAAAATTACGAATAAGTACTATAAAGTATTTTTAAAAGTATAACTGAATAGTTAAGGTTATAGAGTCAACTGTATAGGAGATGGATTTCAGTTTCTTTTATCGCGCCAAAGTGCAGCACCACCAAAACCGAAGCATTTTCTTGAAGTTTTAAACTTGAGTCTTTAATGACTTTATAGACACACAATAAAAATATATTCATACCTTCTTTTAAGTGAAGAATATCTTTCTTCTGGCGGATCATTATTGTCGTCATCTTCATCAATGGGACTAGAATTTGAGTTTTGACTTTGTGGGTTTTGAATAATATTCTGATTCATTGTAGAATCACTTGTTATGGTCGTTTCTGCTTTTTCTGTAGGTTTCTCCTCATTAGCATCAACTAACTCACTCCCCTTCTCTTGTTGTTCCTTTAACAGCTGTAGAAGTGCGCCTACAGAATTTATAACTTTATGCTCATGTTTCTTACGAGATTTCGATTTACCCATTCTATTTCCATTTGATTTTTCTGATTTTGCTTTTTTCAGTTCTTTCTCTTCTTGTATCTCTACAATTGTTTGTACGTCTTGCGAATTACCATCGCTATTGTCACAGTCGTTTCCAAGTTTTAATTCTTCTAATTTGTTATCTAAAACTTTATCTTTGTTGTTAGTTAGTTCATTGAATTGGTCATGATGGTTATGACATTCAAGATAGTATGCATAGTGTATTGCATATTGTTCCCCAAAATGTTTTTTCCAGAGCAGCTGCCAATATTGATCATTGTCTAATTCCTCTGTTACTTCATCAGTTTGATCTTCGACATTGGCGATTCTTGTTTGATCGTTAAATTGATCATCTGATGTTGACGATGATATGCTGTAACCATCTGTGGGTGTAGAATCTGAGGTGACATGGCTGGAAGTCACATTGTAGCTTGAGAGTGTTGCTTTAGTCACATTGGTCATTGAATCAGTGGCTGCTAGAGTTTTTGGACTAACAATTCTTTCATGTTCTGAACTCGATCGCCTTCTCCCAATAGGCACCCATGAATCATCTTTTGTATCTGATTTATTCTTAGCAGATTTTCCAGTTATGTCATCTTTGCTACCCATAACTGGATTTATTTTCGAATCATAAGAGTATTTCCTTTCCCTTCTATTTTCATTACTTTTTTGACTTTCTTCAGCCTTCTCTAGCTTTTGGGGGACACTATTTTCATCTAGAAGTATATCATTGTTCTCATCTAGATAATCTGGGTTAATATAATCACTATATTTCTTGATCCATGATGCCCAAATAAGTCTCTCTCCATGAATTGCCCAGAATTTGTCCCAAGTATCCTCAGATAGATAATCTTCATAAGTATCTAGCTTAGTGACATCCTCATGCAGTTCTTCAAGTTTATCCTGAGTGATATCCAGGTGATAGTCCTGGTAAGTTAGATCAGCACCACTGTCGCTCGGCTGCAAGGCATGAGATGCATGGATCTGACCAGGCTCATGTTCATCAGTTGAACAGTAGTTGTCTGTGTGTGAGGCACTACAGTAGCAACTTGCTACTTCATCCTTCTATAAACAAAAACAAGATATTTAAAATGTGATTTTAAAGTGATGTAGCTTTTTTTTAACATGGGGAAATGCTTTACGCATTTCCGGCAAATTGGGGATATCGGCCGGGGTATGTGGGACTCCTGCGAAGCCTACCCACTAAAACGCCATGGTGCTTCACTCATTGCTTATGGCAGAGTTGTGGGTATGATAGAATCTACCGCAAAAGTGATGTAGCTGGGAATCAAAACAACCCACTTGTTATAAAATATGTAGTAGATCATTTTTTAAATAATCAGGTAATATTTGGTATGATTTTAAATGCAGTTTCAATGTAATAAAACTACAAATACTTTGGCCATTCCTGTTAGATTAATTGGAACATTTTATAATCCATATCCTTTATTTCCAAGAAATTTCCTTTACACCAGGACATCTCAAAAACTGAAACAAAGTAAAAACCAAAGAGTGCAAAAAACTTTAACATTTACTTACATCACACTTATTCTTGTTAGATATTGTGTCTAGTGAGAAATGTACATGAGAATGGTCGTCCAGTTCTGATGACACCACATCCTGTACCTCGTCAGCGTCACTTTCACTCCCATACTTCTCTGGTTCATATGTCTTTACCACTTCTCTGCAATGCAATGTAACATCAAAAAGTGAAGTACTTGAATTATTTCTGAAAAGACTTCAATTTACTTAGAAATATTTGTAATATAATACTTTATTGTTGACATTTTAACTCATCAAACCCCATACAGCCCAAGTGGGCCGCGATAACAATACATTTTAAAAGATTTCCAAGAATCTGCAATCGAAGGATTAATGTCAGGATTTAACACCTCCGTTGTGGGTATTGCAGGCACAATTGATTTTCAATTGCTGCCGCTTGGGATTTTATTGTGATTGATGGGTTAAAAGGCATACAAGATAAACTCAAAACTGTAATTAAACTAATAGGTTTTGCTAGAAAATAACTATTAATTAAGACATGTGAAATGTTTCAAAGTCAAGTTTGTTTGCTGTAGATGTGACTTTTATTTATCACCAGATCAAACTAAAATTTTAATTTTAAAATAATTTTCAATCGTGATTATGTTAGCCTAGTCATCTGAGCACTTCAGTATTTATAAAAACAAGGTTTCTGAGTTGAAAAGCATTAATAGGCCAAAGCAAATAATAAAAAACAAACGCCCATTGCTTGAATCGATAACAGAAAACATATTTATTAACGGTTAAAGAAGTCAACAAACCTTGTGAGGACTCTGCTGCACAAGCAGTAAATGTAGTTCTCTCGATATAACTCCTCATTTTCGGGATTATTGAGGTTAAAGTGAAATTCAGCCAAAGGTTCCCACCGATGATAACTATCATAACAATCAGACATTATTACTTAAAATCTACCACAAATTGTGTATACTTACTAGAGAAATAAATATGTCTTGGTATTTGTATTTCAAAAATACGAAACAGAAAGCAAAAATTTAATAAATTTAATATTTTTAAAATAAATCGAAACAAATTCGACAAAGAAATGTCAAACTACTGACTACATGACAATGACAGTTCACAGTTGAGTGGTGACATAGAGAATAGACTTGACGTAATTTTTTTTACTGTAATATTTTTATAAAGCAAAAGTAAAAATAATTGATTATTGATTGATGTAAAAAATATCAGCTGTCCTCTAATGTCACTGTCATTTATCAAAACATGCTGTTTTCCATGTTTTCAGTGTTTTTGCGTTGTGATTTTATTGTATAATTCACAATTAATTGAAAAATACCTGTTTATTTATCACTTAAAAACGAACTGTGAAACTCACGAGCTGAATAGTGAATTTTATAAGATACACATGTAAAAATGGGGAAGAAAAATAAGGATTCTCTAGGAAGATCACTTATCAAGGATAGATTTGCTAAAAACAGGCACAGACGACATGTTGAGGACAATACGTTGGTGTGTATAAATGTTTTTCTGAAGATATTTGTGTATCAATGCATAATTAATTGGAATACTTAAGTCTTCAAGGTACACCAATTCTAACCTAACTACTTTGTTTTAGTTGCATACTACAGAAGTGAATGATGGATATGACTGGGGTCGCCTCAACCTGCAATCTGTCACAGCAGAGTCTTCGCTGCAGGAGTTTCTGTCTACTGCTGAACTTGCAAATAGAGAATTTGTGGCAGAGAAGTTGAATGTCAAATATGTTAAATCAGCACCATTAGAAGTAGAGCTAGTCACATCTCAGCCAGATTTTGATGAACCATTAACAGTGCCTAGAAGGTATATAAATCCATAGTTTCATTCCATTATTCATATTTAAAAAATATATAGTAAGTACCGTAAAATGGGGTGTATAGAATTTGCGGGGTGAATGGAAAAAATATCAAGAAAGTTTTCAAGGTGTATGTTTGACTATTTTTATTAAAGGTTTTTGGTAGATTTTTTAATTACTACACATCAACATTTTTTCCTCGCGTTGGCAATAATTTCAAAACGTCAGAATTGACATTTTCCGTTAAAACTTACTTCAAGGTCAACCCTCTGTGAACCTCGCTAGATTGTACTGCCGAAAATCTTGATTTTAGGTGTAAAAAAATTGTGAATTGTGGTGATTTATGTGTTTATCTCATTACACCTGTGATAAATTAAGTAAATACAGTGAAGGTAAGTGACTGTCCGTTATTAAACCTCAAAAAATTGTTAAAATCATGGCACATGTAAATTTACCGCATAAAAGGGGTCAATAGAATCTACTATGGGGTAAATAGAACTGTAGTATGGGTTTAATAGAAACGTTGTAGGGAACAATAGAAACGCTTCATGTGTGAATAGCAACGAATGAGGGGCAAATAGAGATAAATTAGTAGGGTTGTCAAAACTGTCAACACAACTAAATAAATACTTTCATAGTTTCTGAGAGCTGTAGATTCAGTGATAGGTAAATAAATAAACTTTTTAAAATGATATGTTTTGTTATAGGTACATAATATCGCCGTAGGTATTGTGTATACTTGCCTATTTGACTATTCGACTTTGACACATTATATAATATACTAAAACAAGTTTTAAATACACAACCTTACTTTTTGCATGTTGGTCAAGTATTTTTGGCAGCCCTGACAGTTTTTCCATTTACCCCTTTCATGGTTTCTATTGACCCCAGTTTTTGGGTAAATAGATATGGTACATATTTTTTTGTAAATATTGTAAACCATTGCATATGGTTAAAAAATATTGTATTCAGCTCTTTCTCTATGTTACAGGACATGATATGAAGTCATTTGAGATTTTAAAAAAAGTTACAGGCCACACATTCTAGCAACAAAGTTGAAAATCATTGCTATTCACCCCATTTTACGGTACACAAATTGTCACCCATACTTAAGGAATTAGGAAATTAAATAGTTTTTACTGTAATAAACTGTATGATTATTGATTTAATTGGGTAAATAAAATTTTTTCATGAACATAGTTGCAAATATAATGTAATATAATATGGATAAGAAAATTTTAATCCTTCGATTGCAGAAAAACGAGACACAATAGCCTTTCAATTGTTATCACGGCCCACTTGGGCCTTACGGGAGTTGAAGCATTAAACAAAAACATTCTTCAACATTCCTGCTATTTTAGTTTTCAAATATGCCTAAAAATTCTTCCAGACCTCTATGGACACCAGGAATTGAAGTAGAGGAACAGTTAACCAGAGAGCGAGATGCCTTCCTTGACTGGCGGAGACACCTTAACGAGCTTCAGGAGAAACTCGGAGCTGCAGTCACGCCCTATGAGAGGAACTTAGAACTCTGGAAACAACTGTGGAGGACTCTGGAGAAATCAGACATTGTCTTAATCTTATTAGATGCTAGAAACCCACTTTTGTTCAGGTATGATTATAAATTCTTAATTTAATATTATTGATGTGGTGTATTTGTATTATCATAGCTTCATCATAGGCGCAAGGCGTGGGCGACCGCCCACGGCGTCGCGGTCTAAGGGGCCTTGCACCCCTTGGACCACGAGGTTTCTTTTAGGTTTTACGAGTTGTGGTACTCAAATATTCATAAATAAAAAGTTTTTTAAATAAACTTTGAGTATCAAAAAATTGTTTCTCTCATCAAATCTGTTCTTTAGCGTCATCCATCAGGGGGCCTCGCAAAATATATTTTAGGGGGCCTTGTAAGATATATCTTGCCCACATAAAATTTAGGTCTTGCCCCGCCACTGCTCCAAAAGGACAACTTATTTAATATAAAGTAGTATTTTAGGTAGTGGATGTTAGATACCTAAAATACTTTACCTAGAATTAACAATTTTTTTTGTCCTGACTTTAGGTGCAAAGATTTAGAAAAGTATGCAGAGGAACAAAATTGCAAATGTATATTGTTATTAAATAAAGCTGATCTTACTTCAGAGTACTTGAGAAAATGTTGGGCAGAATATTTTAGTCAAGAGGTAATATTTTCTATTTCTACACTTACACATTATCACAAAAATATTTTTGCAAACTTATGTCTTTGCCTGTCAGTTGTCTGATACTTTTCCAAAGTATCAGACAACGATAGCATTAAAGACATTGTGTAAATTGTCTGCACTGTTAATATTTTTATTTATTAGATTTAATTTCATTGGTATCTTCCTTCAAATACGCTATAAAATTACTTATCTAAGTTGAAAAAAATTGATAAGGTTACTTTTTATCACAGCAGATTGTATGATTTCTACAAGATTTCTCTTTACATATACAAAGGTTTTAATTTTTAATTTCGTTTTCAGAAAATACCCGTTGTATTCTTTTCTGCAGCAAAAAGTACAAAAGAAAGAAAAATATCAGAAGAATCCAGAGATAGTAAAGAAGAAAATTCTGACACTGAATCTGTTGAAAGTGAAGTAGATTCAGATGATGAGTTAGATGGTACAGCTAAGGATATCGAAATATTTAAACGACAGCTGGGTGAATTAGATACAGCGGTTAATAATACAGCAAACAGAATAAACTCAATACAAGCAGCTTTAGATAGAGTTCTTGAAAACATACGTCTAGGTAAACCTGTAGAAGATATATCTGTTATAGATAACAATGAAAAAGAAGATTCCACAGAAGAATCAAAAGATGATACAGAAGAAATAAATAAAGAAGTGAAGAATCCATATGAGGTTTTCGACAGAGATCAGTTAGTGGAAGTATTGAGAGCACAGAAGCCAAGTAAATTGAAGAATCCGCCTCGGTTAACTGTTGGAATGATAGGATACCCAAATGTCGGAAAATCCAGCTCTGTTAATATCTTAATGCAAACTAAGAAGGTACTTTTGTGTTTCTGTTTAATCCTTCGATCGGCGATTCTTGGAAATGCTATTGTATTCTATTGTTGTTGCGATCACCGGAGTTCGCATGGGGCTTGATGGGTTAAACTATTTTAGCAGTTAGCATATTAGGTTACGGCTACTTGACTCTTTCTTTGTGTGTACAAAAATATTGCTGTTACATAATACCAACACAAAAAAGATATAATGTATTTGCAAATAAAAAAAAAACAAGTATGAACCATGGTCAGTGTACTAATTAGTAGCTTCAGGCTCTGTTTCACAAGCATTTATTAGGCAATGAATGAGTTATGTGATTGTGAAAAACCATAAAATACTGATACATTCTAGGTCAGCGTGAGCTCCATGCCAGGCCACACTCGGCACATCCAGACCTTAATCTTGGACGAGGACATCGAGCTGCTAGACTGCCCCGGGCTGGTGCTGCCGGCGTACGCTGTCGCGCCCGACCTGCTGCTGACCGCCGTGCTACCTATCGACCAGGTCAGTGACGTTGGAAGCCAGACCCTGGGGCCTGTCCGTGCCAACGGCTCAGCCAAACGGGTAGACCGATTTTGGTCTAGGTTTTTTGTTTAGTAAGTGACATGTGTGTTCTTGGCAATAGTAGCCCGCTCAGCGCACAAAAATTCGGGTTTATCTTTTTCATTAAACATTGTAAGCAACTTTCAGAGATTTGGTCGCTTCAACGTTTTGCATTTTGATTCTCTACACGTATTTGAGTTTTAATTGAATATTTTCACCAGATGCGAGCCCACGACGCCGCCATGGCTCGTCTCTGTCAGCTGGTGTCGCGACACACGTTCGCCGCCAAGTACGGCCTGCTGCTGCCCGAGTACGACGACAGTGACCTCGAGTACAAGAAGATACTAACGGCGCACGCGTGTTAGTACTAGTAGTGCATCACTGTACTAGCCTGCTAGATCGATTTTCACCTCTCGAATCCTGGGGTATCCGTCAATTCCCGAGCATTATCGCGCTATTTTTTTTTTGTCTATGAAAAATTGCATCAATTAACAACGAATTTAGCGCATACTTTTTGTAACCAACTTCATACTCTTTAAATTAATGCATAAATTAAGTAAGCTAAAATAAGTTAAAAAAAAACTATATGAGGTCGAGTGCAGTTGAGTGGCTTGATAGTAAAATTTATATTAAAAATTTTTTAGGCGAAAAAAGTCGAGAACGGCTGAATAGATTTGGCTAGTTTAAGGAATCCACAACTTATTTTACAGATTCTCCACACTTTATCTGTCGAGTTAAATTGTGAATAGACTATCCGGCACTTATCAGGAAGTGGTGAAACAGGCATTTAGTCTTGAAATATTTGTCGAAGTTCAGGGAAGGTTTATAATAAGAGGAAGTTAATACGAAGTAATATTTATTTCTCCAGTCAACCGCGGCTTCATGACAGCTGCGGGCCAGCCGGACGTGTCCCGGTCCGCGCGGCTGCTGCTGAAGGACGCGGCGACCGGCCGCCTGCACTGGGAGCAGACACCCCCCGGATACCCCCCGGCACCCCCCGAGTTCGTGGAGGTGGTGGAGGAGAAGACGAGGAAACCCACGCCGAGGGAGGCTAGAGCTGTGGAGGTGAGTTGAAGTGATATGAACAAGAAATGGAATTAAAATGAAATGAATTTAAGACAACAGTTACATGGTCAGTCTGGCATCAGTTCGGTCCATCAGTCTGATCCAGACTGAGGAGAATGATCGTGTTTGATTGACGGACTGATCATTTATTTATTATGTACTTTCTGACCATCATTCTGACGTCAGTCTCAGACTCACGGACTGAACTGATGCCGGACTGACCATGTAACCATACTCTTAAGTCGATAAATGTAAAATTAATTGTTATAGGTAATAGAACACGCACAACTTTAAAATAGCTCGTTAATGTAAAATATCTATAATACCAATAACCTCCTAGAGAAATTTATTCATAGGCATATAATTTGGTGAGTTTATGCCAAGCCTAGCCAACAGAACACGATTAACGTTAACTTGACAATATAATTCGACCAAATGACGTAGGTCACGTCCGCCATCTGCCTATATATAAATTTCTGTACTGGTATAATAATATTAACAGAAGTAGGAAAAATAAGAATGAAACAACATCGTACAAAATAATTTTTATTTATGAAGTTACTAGTTACTTTGTAGGCAAGTAAAGTTTCGTAAGAGTTGTAATAATCTTATCTTATATCTTTAAACGAGCAATTCTTGTATATATATATAATTGGAATCTCGGAATCGGCTCCAACGATTTTCATGAAATTTAGTAAGTATATAGGGGGTTTCGGGGGCGATAAATCGATCTAGCTAGGAATCATTTTTAGAAAATGTCATTTTATTCGTGTTTTATCGAATACCGCTAATAAAAGCCGGTCAAATAGCTAGTATTTATTTATGTGTGTATTTATTTTCAGGGTTGGCTGACGAAAGAATCTGAAATTGATAACACCTTCTTTGCAAAAAATAAAGGCGCAGCGCATGTTAAAGGAAAACCAATTATTGGGTAAGCAATAACAATAATTACATCCATACTAATATTATAAATGTATGTCTGTCTGTCTGTTAGTTACTCACGCCCAAACCGCTAAACCGATTTTGTTGAAGTTTGGTAAATAGATACTTTCGAGTCCCTCCCAGGAAAGGACATAGGCTCCCGCGCGATAAACGAATTTTGGAGCAACGGAGTTGCGGGCGTCATCTAGTTTTTAACCGACTTCCAAAAAGAGGAGTTTATGTATATGTTCGGCTGTGGGTATTTTTTTCATAACTGGTAACCGCCTAAAAGGTGGTAGTCCAAATAAAATATTTGTTCCCAATAAAAATCCCAATCGTTCCGGTTTTGAAATTCTCTGATAAATAACTAAAATTTATAATAGCTTACTATCAGGACAATTTCAAGTGGTGCCAGCGGTCATTGAACTTTCTAGCATAAGAGATGTGCGTAAAATACTCGCACTGCATTCAAATCCTTTGATCGCGGATTCTTGGAATCTATTGTTCTCGCGCCCGTATGTGGCCGCTTGGGAGTTGAAGCGTTAAATTCTTGTAAAGAGAATATTATAGTTTCATCGGAAAACGTCTTGGTAACTCTTCCTATGATAATCTCAACTATTTATGAGTTTGAAGTGATATAACTCTGTTCACATCGTGTATGCTAAATACGATATCGCCCTTAGACTATAAACATCTGTCAGTTTATTGTCAGTCGCGTTTTCAGTGCCGTAAATAGCCTTTTTGGCGCCCTGTGCGAGCTTGCGCCTGCGCCCTTGATTCTTTTTAGATATTATAGGTACTCAGAGCAATGCTATGTATAGGCCTCTGGTCTGGCCATTCTTGCGCCCCCCAGAGTCTACGCCCTGTACCTGGGCACCGGTGGCACCGCCCTATTTACGGCACTGCGCGTTTTGTATAGAAAACGACAAAATATGACAAATATTTTGACAGAAAGTCAATGACCGCTACAAACAGAATTCCGCGATTTGAGAATAATTTAATCTGAAGTTCGTGCGTGTAAGATCTATCTTTGGTTCTAATTGTTCAATATCAGTTAGTACAGGGTTTATGGCGCAGTTTATAGCGTTAAGATTGCGCCAGAGTTTCTCATTACCGCGTTAATTTGGTACCTTTGTTGTGTTCTTACATTATACCTATAATAGGGTTGCTAGACTTCGAAATAATTGTTTGAATACACATAGCAATAACAAGACTAAAATAGCTGCTACAAATTGAGATCTGGGTGTCAAGTCAAAAAATACACTTGTAGTAGCAGTGTCAACTGTCAAGTTAAAATAAAAAAAACTTGTGGGAACTATAGGTACAGGTCAGTTAACAAGAGCTGGCACGATCAACACATTTAAACATTGCACTTGTGTAGTGTCTGTGAATAAGCGCGTGGCGTGACGTCGTACTGCATACGCATCATAAAAAGTCTGCCCGTCTCTCTCGCGCGCGGTCTATCTTATGAGCGTGAAGGGGACAGTTATTGTTTTTCTTATGCTACTGTTTATAAATACAGCGTGATGTTACAAGTCGGTAACGTGTGAACGGCGCGCGGCCAGCGTTCGGAACCGTACGATAATTATCGTGCACATACGATAATTTTGTGTGTACGTACGATGTACGATAGCATATTATTATCGTACGCAGATTATACGATAATTTTTATCATGATGCAAACATATCATATTTTTAAACATACTGTATAGTGAAATTGCATAAGTGACAGCACTGTGAACGTGCCAGCTTTAGTTAACTGATCTATATAGGCACTTGTCTAATGGCTGGTTTACACGTAAAGTAGTAACTAAATTCTAATTGTCATCTAGTTAACTACCTACCAAATTTTACTTGCTACTAAATTTTGTGTTTACATGCAATTAACAATTCAAAATGATGTTAAAATTAAGTAAACTACTTATCAACTTAATACGTGTAAACCAGCCATAATAGATAGTAATCAATTTTAAATTTCGTAATAATTGGTGACACCAGTTCGCAGCACTATTGTCTGTTGTGCACGTTGCCTATCGCGATATTTAACTAAAGTTAACCTCGGTGACTGAAGTTAATTCTAAGTCTACAGACACAGAGTGTAGCAAAACAAAGTGATATATGATAATACTTTATAGGGTGTGTTCGATGTGAAAGTAGCAACGCTGAAAGAATAATTGGAACGAAGTTCCTTATCTCGCGTTCGGCGTAAATCTTGAAGGCTAGACAGAACGACATTTGACCTTGATTTGATCTCGACACTTTTTTATTAGTACCTGCATGGTAGGGACAGAGGACGTCGATAGTAAGTATTCCTAAGCGTCAACTAGATGGTGTTTTTTTAATAAACAGCGACGCGTTGTTAGTATTCCTGGGCGTCAATAGATGGCGTTTTTTTTAAATAATACTTCTTCGTTTCATTCGGGTGTCCTTTGACACCTCTCAAGTTTTTTTTATACTTTTATATGAGAAAATTCATGACGCCGCACTGGGGCGCTTGTCCATACAAATCACAAAAAAAATGCTCTTTCAGCCCTGCTACTTTTAAAACTTAATAGACTCCCTAAGGTGTTTCGTAAGCCCTAGGTCTTATAGGTGAGGCAAACAACTCTGCATAGTACAGTGGAATCGTAAAGCAGTCGCACGAAGTAACGCCTGGCCGGCCGCCAGCGCTCGATTCTCTCTATAATTGATAATTTCCTCAGAATCTCTTTCATCTAACAGTTGAGAGATTTGTAGCACTCTGACGCAACGACTTTGGCGCAATTTTTAATAGTATTTGACACTTTTAATCACAATTTTTGATAACATCATCAAGATATTAGAAGCCAGAATAATTTTTATAGGGTTTTTTTTTCTGCCGTTAAACATACAAAAGTGGATGAAATACTTATAGTAACCCTGGTTGCTGAACACGTTAATTTTCGTACATTGATTGCCAGTGGTGGCCCTAGTGGCTGGCGAACAGGGCAATCGCCTGGGGCCTCGCAAGGTATTTTTTCGTAAAACAAAGGGCCTCGAAAAGACTTTCCGCCTCGAGGGTAAGGCCGGTGTGATTGCTAACTAGTTGTCCCTTTCACTCGTGGAATTCCTATCGCGTCGCGTCGCTATAGTATCTGTCTCACGTATTTATCTCTAGTCTCTACTTCAGACATCTTTGTCGACAGAAAAGCGTTGCTTGTGTTTTTCCCATGCGATTATTCTATCACAAAGCGCAATATTCTTTCTATCATAATATTCTAGACAGCGCTATTGATAGATATGTGCTGAGGCTATAAAACAGATGCAACATTTTATATGTTACACCAGTCACCACCAACGAATACCATACCATACCCAATAATTTGCCCTCATTCTTTCGCGTGGTTCTCATCATTCGTCGATCACCATTACATTGTATACAGTATACAGGTTATGTATACGTACTGTATACAATATACATTATACAGGTGTATCCATGGGCTCCGGCAGGAGGGTGCCAGGGGGTGCACTTGCACCCCTTGGGAATCTCGGGATCTACAGGAATTATTGAAATAAAAAGCATTTTGTAACCCTATTACCATGCCGTACAAGGATAGTTCGTAATGTTTCGGCACTAAATGTATTCTGTTGACGTAAATAGACAGTCACAGCTGTTGTTCGTAAAAAGTAAAAAGAAAGAAAACTAAAATCTGCACCCCTTGGAAATTATTTCTGCCGGCGCCCATGGTTGTATCTCTCCACTCGCCATTATAAAACTCTAAATCTGGATTATTTATATCGCGCTAACGCGTCTGGTTTTTCACATTCTGTTTATTTTTTCATCGTTTACGATTCACCGTGTTTGCCACTTTGTAATCGTAAATTATGAGGAGATTTAAGATCCTTTGTCTGCTTTCCCAGGCTTGTCGATTTTGTATTTTGGCTTCGGTTCGTTATTCTTGGCAGGTTTTTGACTAAGCTTATCCAAAATACTTTGAATTGTTATACAAAACTGATGTTTTAACTTTTGTTTTCTACTTTGTTTTTGATGCGTCATTCTGTCTCTACCAAATGAAAGAGGTGAATTTTATTGCCCTGAAACCGTCTTCTTATTTCCTTTTTTTCCTGTCTCTCTAAGTATCTTTATACCAAATTTCATCTAAACCGTTTCAGACTCTTAAAGAGGTAATAGACATAATATTTACAATATTAGTAGATAAATTTCTACAAAAATCTATGATTACCGTAAGAATACAAGTTTGTGGAAAAACTTGAAATACTTCCTTATTATTTTACTAGACGTTCCGCGCGGCTTCGCCCGCGTAAATTAGATATTTCACAGACAAATTAGTCCACAAAAATAGCTTATGATCCTTCACGTGGTCTACTTCTTATCTGTGCTAAATAACAGAAAAAATTGATCCAGTAGTTCGTGAGATAAGCCCTTTTAAAATATAATTTCAACCGTTTTTTCCACATTTTCCTCTATTTTTTCACTCCTATTAGTCTTAGCGTAATAAAATATAGCCTATAGCCTTCCTCGATAAATGGGCTATCTAACACTGAAAGAATTTCTCAAATCGGCCCGGTAGTTCCTGAGATTAGCGCGTTCAAATAAGCCATTTCGAATAATTTCCCTCCGTTTTTTCCACATTTTCCTCTTTTTCTTCGCTCCTATTAGTCTTAGCGTGATAAAATATAGCCTTCCACGATAAATGGGCTATGTAACACTGAAAGAATTTTTTAAATCGGACCAGTAGTTCCTGAGATTAGCGCGTTCAAACAAACAAACAAACAAACTCTTCCCAATTATAATATTATATATGTCGCAGGGAAAAAAAGGATATCAGGGATTTCACGATATCCCTAGGGATATCACGAACTCCCGGTAGATGCCGAATATTCTTGTTTGTTACGTCTTCTTACTAAAAATATCCAGTGATATGTCATTTCACTAAACTAAATCTAGTGAAACGTCAGAAAAGCGGACACCGCCGAATAAAAATCAAGCCACGCATTTCTCTCGCTTGCTCTAGTATACACACGGGTACTTTGATAGGATCATCTAACATCTGAATCTGACAAGTAAGATGTTAGATGATCCATGCGTCGGATGGGCATGTAAAAAGTCGGTCCTGCGCCTGGTCTCTCGCCGGTCGTGTCAGTCTTCCGTCCCACCGGGTTATGCGAGTAAAGGAATATAGAGATTGCTCCTGTGTACTGCGCACACACTTGGGCACTATAAAATTACTCTTGGCCTGGTTTCAATGAAACCGGCCACCGTCACCAAAACCAGAGTGGGTATTATTACACGTGTAATGCAACTATAGCAAATCTGAGGGGGCATCACTATATCTCTGAATCATACAGTTGAAACCAACTGAGGGTTCTTCATCAGATACTTCAGACCTTTGATTTTTGAATGAATAAAGCGGCCGACCAAGTTGAATATTTTTTGGTTAGGCTCTTGTACAGGCACAGGTACTACAGGTACTCCAGCTCTTCGATTATCCTAGTTTTTACGGTTCCGTACCCAAAGGGTTAGTCTGTCTGTCGGTCTCCAGGCTAGACGATCCGCGCCAGCTCGAGCGACGCATTTGTTTCACTTTCACTAGTGCTCGTGTCACGTGTGGGAACTAGAGCGAGTGCGAGAAATGAGTGGTTCGATTTTTATTCGGCGGTATCCGCGTTTCTGACATTTCACTAGATATAGTTTAGTGAAATGACATATCACTAGATATTTTTAGTAAGAAGACGTAACAAACAAGAATATTCGGCATCTACCGGGAGTTCGTGATATCCCTAGGGAAATCGTGAAATCCCTGATATCCTCTTTTCCCTGCGACATATATAAAATTCTCGTGTCACAATGTTAGTCCACGAACTCCTCCGAAACAGCTTTACTGATTTCTACCAAATTTTATATGCATATTCAGTAGGTCTGAGAATCGGCTACTCGGTACTTTATATATTGATAAGTGCATTTGTTGAATAAATAATAGTAAATTATTACAACCTGAGACTGACGACGACCATTGTTTGTGCGACGGGATAGCGATCGACGTTGCCATGGTGACATTCTTATTTAGTCACTTCAATAAAATAATATGGCAAATATATTATGGCAAAGCAACGTTTGCCGGGACAGCTAGTATTAGTATAGATGTATCGAAAAAAAGGATTCATAGGCAGTTGACGGTCCTACGTCATTTGGTCGGATTATATGTCAATTTAAAGTAAGTTGTGACCGTAGTCGTGGCTGGGTTTGACATAAGTCGACCAAACTACGTCGCGTAGGTCCGCCATCTGCCTATGCCCTATCCTATAAATCAACTTCTCTGATAGTACCCATACTTTATTATTTACTATTAAGACTTAATTATTATATTTTCAGTATCGGTCGTCAACCAGACATCCCCGTCCAAGGTAAACCTTGGAAGCAAGAGAAGAAACACGCGAACAAAAACAAGAAGGAGAAGTTGAGGAGAGTGTACGCGCATTTGGACGAGCACTAGCGCAGCGGTGTAAGTCATAAAATACAATAAAATCATATTTAAAATGTTTTTTTTTTTCATTTAAAAGTGTACATACAATAGCTACGATAATAAGAATAGTTGAATTAGAATAGTACTGTTAGGCAAGTCAGTTAGGTCATACTATTTAGAAGCGATAAAAGTTGAAAAGTTACGTTTTTTTTTCAGTTAAAAATGTTTTTTTAAGGTTAGATGATTTTAATACATTCATTATCATGGATAAAGCATAATATGATATCTCCAACAATATAAAATTTAAGTACACGTTGAGAAAAGTACTCACAACTTGGCACTGCTACTCCACTTTCCCTTGTGCTCGTTATTTGTTTATCTCTTTTAAAATGTAAATATATTCTTATAACTTTTTCGTAGACGTTAGCTGTTAATTTACCAAACAGCCCGGTAAAAGTTGAGAGGTTATTTTTGTTATAAATTCTATTCTACTTTGGTTCGTAGCGGCTTTAGAAAAATAACTAAGACTGTGATAATCCCTTGATCCTATTTCATTTATAAATGGTTGGAAAAATAGCCCGTATAACTCTTTCAAGATATTCTTAGCAACCACTAACGAGCTTTGATTTGGACTACGGATAATTACGATTAATGTTATAAATAAGTGTCTAGCGAAAACAAAAAAAAAAAAAACTTAATTAAATAGATGAGCTAAAATACGTCTATTTCTTTGATAAATCAAAGAAACATAAAGTCACGACTCACGATTGAAAAAGTAAAAAAAAAAAAATACATTTTTGCTTTGAATACGCTTTCTCGACAAAGCGTGATAGATGGTGATAGCGTGTATACAGACAAAAACTTAACTATGGTCTGTTCAGGCCTATTTTGCCGTGATCGTGTTTAAGTGACGGTCACTTTTCTATAAAATCTGTTAAATTACGAGAGAACTGAGAGAGACTGAATGTCTGTAATATTTTTTAATATTTTTAAACAAGCGATTCTTGACGTCACAGTCCTAGGTTCCTAAAGGGCTTATCTAACAATATAAATCTTTGTGAAGTTAAAAATGTTCTCTTAAAATAGATTGATGTGGTAGTCGTAATGCAGTCAGTCAGTGTATACAAGCGTGGAATGCCACTTTATAAATCACTCTGTTTACGAAAAATATAAATTAGGACGGCTATTTGTGATCACAACCGGGACCGAGTGGTGTTACCAATGATTTGGAATTCTAGATGAGCCCTTATTGTGTAGTGATGAGTATTCTTTCTTGGTTCTGATAATTTTAAGTATATGATTATACCTATGAGGTAGAAAGTTTAATCATGTAAAAAATACTTCACTATTTCTTTAATTATAAGCCTCAACGAAGATTAGGATAGAAAAATGATTTTCAAGCGCTAGTAAAAAAAAATAATGAAAGTATGATGAGACGAAGGACATTTAACTGCAGCTTGGTGCCAAAAGGCAATAAACTGTACGGTATGTAAAGTAGAAAAAATTCTTCCCAATTGTTTTTTTCTTTTTCTCCTGCAGGTTTATCTGCTTGCTCGGTGTAAGTTCTCATAAAGGAGACCTTTTCACTTTGCTGTTGACAATAGTGAACGCATCAGCAGCAAAGCGGAAAAAGACAAATTTATGGAGAACTTTCTCTTCTTTCTTCTTCTTTCTTCTCCTGTCCTCTCTCTGAAAGAAATATTTAATGTTAAAAGTTATTCACAAATTATAAGGTACGTAAAAATAAAGCTTGTAAGAAGTTTCCACGAATAACTTTCAAGTATAATGTACAATGACAGCAAATCAAAAGTGCGCTAAGTCCAAAATTAGAATTTATTTTTTGGGTAATAATATTTTTATACTAAATTATTTCTTACAGCAAGACATAATTTATTGTTTCTAAGATTACGTAATGTGAACTTTACTGTTTTATTGCTTGTTTATATACTTCTAAAACGTCTGTCAGTTGGACGGACAGACGGACTTTATAAGTACGTTGAAATATCAATTAGCGAATCCAACATGACATTAATTGACCAAAATCTTGGAATACTCCAAAGTGTTTCTGAGAATTGATTTTTATTTATTACAATCTTGGCAAAGGATTAAGCTTATTTTAAACTAGTACTTTTGGCCAGAAATATAAACAAAATGGCGCTTGTGTAAATAAAATGTGGAATGCGAAGGACGGAATATTGTTTATAAGATCGAAGTGCGTTGCGGAATGGAAATCAAATGATGCTGTATTAATTTTTACAGTTACGACAATTTTAAAATTAAGCGTCTGTACAGTAAAGCATACTTCATAATGAAAAAAAAATAATACTGCATAAGGTCATAACTCATAAACTATATTTTTGCTATGCACGTAGTAAAAAGTAGTCCTAAAGTATCTGGATCGTTAGAAAGCAAATTAACTGTATCTTACAGAACATTAAGTCTTCAAAATGCCCTTTACGACCCGCTTCTAAATTTAAACACAAAATTACCACATTAAACTGGAGGAATGCGGCTAACTAGTTCAATTTCTGCTTTTCATTTTACTCAGAAACGTCAGAAATAAACAATGTTGAAATGGGATAGTTATATTTTGACATATTGTTGAAACGAAGACTGATTTACGGGAGCAGATCTGCAACTGAGTAATTTTAAAGATTGATTTATCCTCGCGAATGTGTGTCGGTGTTGTTATGTTTGGACATTGTAACTCAGTTGCTGGGGTGAAGCTGTTATAAGAATGGGACTTGATAGATCACTGCTCGATAAATCATATTTATCTACCTCATTCTTTGGTATTCAAATGGTTCTGGACATTGATTCATAAGTCATAACTAAAGCTCGAGTCGGATTTGAAAACTTGAGGTGAAACGTACTAAAACGACACTACGGGAAGCGACACTACAAGTTCCATTATCCATAGAACTGATACTGAGATGAAAATGAGGTTTCACACACGTCAGTTCTATGAAACGTGAAGTTAATGCACGGTTATGAGTTGACATTTACTTATGGGAGCGATGTATGGCGATGTAATTTACGAATTACTTTACTAAAAAACTATACATAGTTTTTTGGTAAAGTAATTCGTAAATCTTCTACAGAAGATCTATGTAAAGTCTGTTTAAAAAATAATCGTTATAAGCTATTTATGCTAAAGATGACATAAATTTTTCCGACTTTCACGGATAATGTTTAGTGTTTACCTTATTAAATAATAAAGCAGACTTCTAAATTCGAATTCCATCCAGACGCGTTCTTACATTAAATCTTGAAAAACATTCGGCATTAATTTTATTTCGTGCATTTATCGTCTACATCCATTATATAGACAAATTAATGACGTGCGAACGAAAATTTCCATTCGAAACGACGCCTAGAAATAATTTTTTCGACGGTATTTTGTAATTCAAGCGACCGACTTCATCCAATTAATTCACGTTTAGCTCTACTATTTTCTCTGCAGTCTACTGAACATCTGTCAATACTTTTAGTTTCTTTTTGTAAGTTAAGCCATCATGCTATTACAAATCCACATGAAAAAAGAATTACTTGGGCACAGAACGTTAGGCATCCTTTTGATTATGCTCCCAAACCACTAATAACTTCAGCTTATTAATAGGTTTGAGATGTTCCAGTGACGCGGTAACGAGTCAACGGCCGGCGCCCTCGTGTCAATCCAGTGCAGAAAAACCACGGTATTAATATACAAGAGCTTTTTATTCAGTATTTTCAGCGACACAGCTGTCTCCAGGAGTTGTTCAAATCTATTCCTGGGTGGCTACGAGATTTGTTTTTGTTTTTTATGCTGCTGGAAGTTTGAGAAGTCATTTAGCACTTTTGAGATGAAAATTGATCTTTCTGATAGATATTGAGTGTAATTTAAGGACCGTAATGAAAATGCAGAAGTAACGATGATCATGTCAAGTGCAACTTTCATAGTCACTAGATCGTCTAGTATTTGAGGTATTTTTGACAACAACATAATACCAGAGCTCCTTAAGCATCAACCAATGCTTAACGTAGAAGACATTTTATAGAAGGAATTGAAGTTACTTAGGTATTTCGCAATTGGGTACATAAAGTATCTTAACTGTTAGGTACTCTAGAAATCTCAGTTGCACTCCAGCCAGGTGAATTCATCAGTGAAACTGAGTCATATTCTGGATAATATAACGTCTGACCAAGTGCGAAATACGTTTCAGTTCAAGTCTACAAACCCGAGAATAGAAATAATACAAGGTCGGATGTCGATCTCTAAATATCCATCATGTTTCGAGCGCAGTTTTACACGAGACCACTGAGGGGCTGTTTCACCACTTCCTGATAAGTGCCGGATAGTCTATCCACAATTTATCTGACAGATAGAGTATGTACATATGGAGTATCTGTTAGATAGGTTGTGGATAGATTATCCGGAACTTATCAGGAAGTGGTCCTTGACCGATCATGAAAAGGCTTTAGGAGTACGTGAAAATTAGTATGACAACGTTGAAGGGTGAAGTGACTGATAAATTATAGTTGTAACGTGTATTTATTTTTTCAAATTCATATTATTTATTTACACAATAATATACAATAGTAGGTGTAAACAAGGCAGTGTAGATCGCGTCGTCTAATCCCATGCTACATAAAAACTTGTGTTATGGGCTATGGCAATCAGACAACGGATGCAGAGCAAATAATTTTAAGTCGTATGCGTTAAAAAATCGTTCCGTCATTAGTCCCCTAGTTTGTCAATAAATAACATAAAAAACGCCATAATCTAGGCACAATTTTTCTGAGACTGACATACTGAAATTATGCCGAGATTTCAATTTCAGTAGATAAAAAAAGACGGTAAGTAAGGCTAAATTTATTTTTTGTTTCTTTATAGTTTATTGATTCAGACATAATACAGTAAAAACCAGCAATCTAATCGTTCTCGAAGACAAAAATCTTTCACATTTTCCTCAAATTGCGAGTTACGACCTACACTCTACATCTGTAATAGAGGTGATGTCAGCTCTGGAATTTTTAGTATTCCGATTCAAATTGTTTGTGTGAAATATTTCAATGCTTTTTATTGTTTTCCTTTGATGTTTCTTGTCAATAAACCTCATAAAATCGTTTATATGTTATAAAATAAAATATGTTTTATAATTTTTTTCCCTGATAAACATAAGTAAGTGTATAATAATTATGATTTTGTGATAAGAACTTGCGATAAGGTTTTTTTGCGAAATAATTTAAAATTCTTTCTTGAGCGTCACTCAGCAGTCTGCTAAACGACTGCATCGGATCAATAATATTGTTACAAAAAATATGAAAAAATCTATTTTTTTTTTAAAGCGACAATATTTTATTTCACAGTAAATTTAATATATTTAATATATTCATTTTTAATTTAATATATAATACAAAACTAATAAAAATAACAATGCCGAGTATATTTTTGTCAACAGAGAACAATGATAAAAATAGAAATGAAAAAATTGTATATTTACAAAAATATCTATTTGCGTTTTCGAGCGTTTATGGGTTGCGTCACTTCTGCTTCCGGTGCAGCGGTGCCAAGAGGAAGTGTTGTAAACCGTAATTAGTCTATTTGTTTTCAGTTTACGCGCGTTTTTAATATCAAACTGTGATTGCTATTCATGATCGTCATCATTTGCTAGGGCTCATGATTTAATTTTTGGTGACTCAGTCAACTATAACCGTAGTTAAAACAAAACAAGTTAATTTTGTTCTACTGTTTAGACTTGTGATTTCCGTTCCGCTAAATGAAACGAAAAGAAAATATATTATTTTGTAATAACTAGCATACTTACCTAAAGCTTACCATGAGAAGGACTGTCGTTTTTTAAATACGTGGCTAGTTTTTCTTATTATCCTATAGTAAAATGGAGCAAGATGGCACAAGCGGTCATTGACCTTTCTAGTCTAGAGGCGATGAGTTTTAAGCTCACACTGTATTCTTTTAGCTTTAATAATAAAAAAAAAACGCTTGAATATAGTCACAGATTAAGTATAGATTTATCAGAAAACCTCTTGGTAACTCTTAAAAAATAAAATGATAATTTCCAACAGTCTGTGTTTCCAACTATTTATGAGTTCAAAGCGAGACAGTACTTCAGTCCGGACCAACGCCTACAACTCTACAAGGCGCAGGTTCGGCCTCATGGAATATTGTCTCATCTCTGGGCAGGGACGCCAAAATACCAACTGCTCCCTCTGGATCGTATCCAACGAAGGGCCGCTTGAATTGTTGACTGCCATAGTGTTTCAAACAGCTTGGACCTCTTGGAATTACGCCGAGATGTAGCTTCACTCTGCATCCTCTATCGGTTGTATCACGGGGAGTGCTCTGAGGAGTTGTTCGGAATCATACCATCTGCAACTTTTCGTCATCGTCCCACGCGAAAAACATACCATCCTCATCACTTTGATGAGTGGCAGTCCTCCACAGTGCGTTTTTCGCGTAACTTTCTGCCGCGCACTGTAAAACTCTGGAACGAACTGTCAGCAGCAGTATTTCCGGACCTATACGACCTGCAAATCTTCAAAATAAGAGCGTATTCCCTCTTAAAAGGCCGGCAACGCACCTGCAGCTCTTCTGATGTTGCGAGTGTCCATGGGCGACGGTAGTTGCTTACCATCAGGTGACCCGTTTGCTCGTTTTCCCCCTTATTTAATAATAAAAAAAGCTACGAATAATAAAAGTTCGAAGTGATAGTTGGTATTTTAGACTAGGAACATCTGTCATTTCATTGTTCATCGCAGTTTATAATATTATACATATAGAATACGATGAAATATGAATTTTTGACTGGGGGTCAATGACCACATCCGCCTCGATTCGCCGTGAACACTTGCGCCACCCCGGCAAGTACGCTATAATATTATACTGCTGATTGGAGATTCCAATCAGCAGTATGGAATTATAGAGCTATATAATATAATGGTGCACTTGCCAGGGTGGCGTGCTTAGCCACACTCACTATAATATATTTTGTTAGAGGTTCAGTTTTTATTTTCAAAACTTTAAGAACCTCTGGACCTGACTGACTGTACCCAAGGAATGATTCTGCATATTTTAAAAAACTGCTCTGCGATCTGCGCGGGCGCACACGGGAATAATTTTCTTTGATCCAGCATTAGGTGTGCAATTTCAACATAGCTGCCAAATGACAAATCCCTGATTATTCTGTCAACAATTATTATTCCGTAACTATTTGCTTTCAGCAACATTGTATTAGCAGTTATATTTGCTAAATTAGTGAACAGACAGGCCATAAACATACTGACAAGGTGATTAGTTTGATATTAAACAATGATGGGTTAAATTCGAAAATTGATTTTACCAACACGTTACCAAAAAATTATTTTGTGTAGATTTATCATTTAACTATACCTATAACCTACGTACCTATCTTACTACCTAAATGGACTTAGTAGGTAGGTAGGTAGGGTAGGTACTACGTAAGTAGTAACTCACTAATAAATATTAATTGTTATTGGTTTTACGATATTTGCTTTAAATACTTACTTATCTAAAAAAATGTAGTTCTAGTGCAGCCCCCGCCTATCATGATTCATGGCGTAATAAAAATGATTTTGGAACAGTGGCGTAGCGTAGCCCCGTATCAAATTTTTTTCGGGACCCTCAATTTTTTTTCTGAAACTCCGTTGCGCCGCGTAAATAATTTGTAGAGAAAGACTTTTATGAGATGTAAACTTAATTTTAAAACATAAACCATTAAACTTGACTCGCTGACATATTTTTCCAAGTGTCGGTACAGTGAAAATAAAAGCAAACAGTAACGTGGCGAGTTGGCGCGTCGCCATGCCCAGCCTGAATGAATATTGAACTCTCAATTCGTGGGGATAGCTCCATTATGACAGTTCATGATAGCACATTAGTAGTTTCATAAATATTAGTGCTTTTAGAAATGTTAATGGCAACTAGTTTTAATGAATAATTTGTAACTTCCTATACATTTGCGACGACGTAAATTAGAATATTGTGCTAAATAAGTTTTGAATCAAATAGCCATTATTTAAAAAAATATCTATATTTTTTTTTGATGCGCAGGGGAAACCCTTTATGGGTCCCCCGGGTGGGGATGTGCCTCAGTTAAGCTGAAGCACTCCGGGGGTATGTGGGACTCCCGACTTCGGGTTTACCCACTAAAACCACCTGCGGTTTGCCTCCAGCCGTATACGGAGGGATAATATCCTGGATCTGTCTAACACAGGACCCTTTACCTAATCTATGGGTAATCAAGACTTTTTTGCAGTAGTATAAAAGGAAACACATAATATTATGGTTTTTGATCCTAGAAATTAGAATAAATACCTAGGGTTAGTGTCAGTGGCGCAGCATAGAGTAGGGTGCTATGGGCCCCGTGTCAAAACAACTGTAAAGGGCCTCCGAGACGATCAAACGGTTTGATTCAAACCTTACGTGTTTGATGCAACCGTTTGATGTCGGTTTGAACGGTTTGTCAAACGAAACTGCGCAGTTTGGTTCAATACTCGCTGTGGAGTACACGTCTTGTGACGTTTAAATTTTTTTTTTTAAGTCTTTTAAAACCGACTTAAAAATTGTACGAAATTGAGAATTAAATTCCCTATCTCAAAAACTACTAAACCTATTTTGATGAAACTTGCAGAAGTCTCCCAAGTTAAACAATACCTATTATAGTACAACAAAAAATATTTAAATCGGACTTGTAGTTCCGGAGATATGTGAACACAAACATAAAAACATACATACACTTTTGAAATTTTGCACATTTGTTCAGATGCTGATATAGACTAACATTATATACGAAAACTGGGCAGTTCTGGAAATATTACATACATACGCATCGAATTGATAACCTTCTCTTCTTTATTCGGTTAAAAATAATGTACCTACTCCAAAGAATGGTATAAAGTTTGCTCAAACGCATCGGAACACGATCAAACGGCGCGTCAAACACAACAAAAATATGAAATTTCATCAAACGAGCATCAAACACGTAAATGTTTGACAAACCGTTCAAACTAGCTTTGTAAACGATCAAAATGGTTTGAGTCAAACCAAAATGTACGTGTTTGAGTCAAACCGTTTGATCGTCTCGGGGGCCCTTAGGGGCCACAGCCCGCACAGCCACAGACATTTTTTTAATACATGTAATAAAGGGTTTACTGATAAAACCTACTAAAATAAATAAAATGAGTGTGTTAAAAAATGTAAGGTCCATATTTTCAATCATAACATTCAATTATTTTTAACAAAAAATTAAAACCGACTTCCAAGGTAAAAACAATAATAACATTAATATGAACTAAAAAGTATTAAATAATTTCTACTATCTAATAGTGCCTTTTTCCGAATTCGGCTAAACCTCAACTATTTCTGTACTCAATCTTCATAATTTTGAAGTCGGTACCAGATAGCTGAAACTTCAGTCCTCTGACAGAATATTTGAAACTTTTGGAACTGGCACCGACTTCAAAATTATGAAGATTGAGTACAGAAATAGTTGAGGTTTAGCCGAATTCGGAAAAAGGCACTATTAGATAGTAGAAATTATTTAATACTTTTTAGTTCATATTAATGTTATTATTGTTTTTACCTTGGAAGTCGGTTTTAATTTTTTGTTAAAAATAATAATAATTTCACTCTTTTTAGTTACACTAGTAGATAAACCTTCGCGTATATTTTACCTAAGTATCTTATTACAATTTGTTAAGAGTCACAACTCACACTCACAAAATAATATATTATCAGTGAAGTGAACATATTGTGCTAAGTAATTGAACAATTTTAATGCTTCAAGCCCCAAGCGGTCACCGGCGATTGCGATAACAATAGAAAGGCTATTGTGTCTCGTTTTTCCACGATCGAAGGATCTATCAGATAAAAAATTGTATAAACTTGCATAGGATGTAGCGTAGCTACTCATAATATTTAATATTATCATAATTATTGACAGCTGTTCTTGTAATAAAGAATTCAAATCGATACTTAGTGCGCCATCTATCGATTAATAAGTATAACTAATTAAAAAGACTTAATGACTTTGTTTTGTTTAAATTCTCTTTTTAAAATAACTTTATTTCAATTCTATTTGTCTATTTAAATTTTATAAAGTAGTTAATAAAGTATTCGATCTGTATATAAAGTAGTTAGTAAAGGATTCGATCTGTCGTCTGCCGCCATGCGCCGCGCGGCGGCGACGCCGTCGCCTCTACGGCGCCGACCGCCGTCATGTATTAAATAAACAGGTGTTGTTATACAGTAAGTACATAATTATTATTATTAGTATATCCATACCTATGCCTTGTACTATTATCTAATCTGTGCCATGAGACATTGGTGACCTTAACACGACGTGGTAATGATGATGATGACGATGATGATGATAATGATTATGATGATGAATATAAATTGCATAGTAGCATATGCCTTCTGTTCTTAAAACAACGCCGAAACTCCCAAACGTGTATCTATAAGGAGTCAGGAGTTCTCTCAGCATCTTCGAAACCATGGTATACCTTGACCCAATATTTGACTTTTTGGTAGCATATTCTTAGTACGCTTCACATAAAACCAAAATCATCATATGTTTCCATATAAATTTCGAGGAGTTCCCTCGATTACTCATGGATCCCATCATCAGGTCACCATTTTTGTGAACATGGTACCAAATTGGAGTGAAACCTAATACAACAAAACAAAAATTTCGAAAATCGGTTCACAAACGGCGGAGTAATCGTTGAACATACAAAAAAAAAAAAAAAAAAAAAAAAAAAAAATATCCACAGCCGAACATATAACCTCCTCGTTTTTTGGAAGTCGGTTAATTAAAATCATAACAGGGAACAGTTTCAAAGGAATTCGCATTTTGAATTAGAAAACTATTTCACTAATTTCAAAGGACTAAGGAGACAAGTACTTGTGAGCGTCCTATAAAACTGAACTCGTAACATTCCAGTCAAAAAGCTAAGTGTGAATCGTGCTCGTGCGATAGTTCCGTACAAATAGATAGAATCTGTATATATTCATCGTTAGCCGTTACTGGAAAATCAATTTCCAAAAATCGTAAGCCCAATTCTTTAACGGTTCATAAATCATTCAATCATTTTATATTAATTCATTCATCAATCATTTTATACGTGAGAGAGCCATGCTTCGGCACGAATGGGCCGGCTCTACCGGAGAAATACCACGTTCTCACAGAAAACCGGCGTAAAACAGCGCTTGCGCTGTGTTTCGCCGAGTGAGTGAGTTTACCGAAGGCCCAATCCCCTACCCTATTCCCTTCCCATCCCTACCCTCCCCTATTACCTTATTCCCTCTTAAAAGGCCGGCAACGCACCTGCAGCTCTTCTGATGCTGCGAGTGTCCATGGGCGACGGAAGTTGCTTTCCATCAGGTGACCCGTTTGCTCGTTTGCCCCCTTATTTCATAAAAAAATCATATGATCATAGGTAGAAGACAGTGACTATCCACATTCCACTGTCTGCATGGGCGCCGGCAGGGGGGTGCCAGGGGGTGCACTTGCACCCCTTGGGAATCTCGGGATCAACAGAAATTGTTGAAATAAACAGCATTTTGTAACCCTATTACCATGCCGTACAAGGATAGCTCGTAATGTTTCGGCACTAAGTGTATTCTGTTGACGTTAATAGACATTAGACAGTTACTGTTGTTCGTAAAAAGTAAAAAGAAAGGAAAGAAAACTAAAATCTGAACCCCTTGGAAATTATTTCTGCCGGCGCCCATGACTGTCTGTCTGGTAGTGGAGTCACAGACTGTAACCAGTAGGCCTGCTACGAAACCGTTTTGAGACTCAAACAATCGAACGAGAATGCCGCGTCGTTCTAACAACGTTATTTCTCGTTTGTTAGAGTAGGACGCTGCATTCTCGTACGATTGTTTGAGTCTCAAAATGGTTCCATGGTACGACCCCGGTGTTTATTTAAGTGTAGGTATATTTTCTGCTCTATGGATAATGGAACCTTTATATTACCGAGTTCTTTGAGTAAGGAACCCAGATAGATTTCGGCGCCAAAACAGATGAGTATTCCTCGCGTAATTTACGCCCAACGATTTCAGATCGCGATCGGCAAGATGTTTACAATTTTGTCTGGTGTTCCAATTTACAAAAATAAGACATGGTTAACGAAAAACGGGGCGCTGAAATTTGGTAAGACTCAAACAGCTATTACACTTGCATGAAACTGTTTTACTTTTCTAAATTGTAGATTGAAAACATGTTCAAAATTATTGCAATGTTATTTTGTTCGTTATAGCTTTTTAAATAAGCAACGAAGTAGGTTAAACTAACAGCTAAAATAAATGTTTGTAAATTGTAAGTTGTAACAATTCAGAAGGATTTCCCTCTATCAACTCAAGGTACCTATCATACCAAGGTACATATAGGTACAACCTACATTAGGTAGTTGTGAAGTTTTTGCCAACAATTTGATATATTTTTACACCAATTTACACGTGTCTCTCATTTTGCTACCTTATAAATTTTGGCATATTAACTCTACGCTCACCTATTTACGCCGAAGGAATGCTTATAAAAATATTATTCATATAAATCATAATAATATTGTAGACGATTTTAAAATAATAACCTACTTTTAAATGATGAGGAAATAGTCTGATAAATGTGCGGTGGTGTTAATGTTACTTCGCGTCGCGTCGCGTCGCTTTATTTATGGGGTGGTGTCGCTCAGTCAGTGGAGTAGACAGTAGGGTTAAGAAGTAATTAACGTGATCTGGTATAAAAATAATGACATTTTTTTCCAAATGAAACTTAATTTTGCTCTGTAACAACAGCTCTCATACAGTGCCAAAGTGTGTGCACAACTCACACTTTTGTTCCTTCACTCTTACTACTTTTTCTACTCCTACTCCTTCACTCTTTAGTATGCCGCATTGATTGATTTTTAACAAATTTTTCATAGATTAATTTATGGATCATCTTTCTTGTTACTTCTTGTAGATGATACTCTGTAGTGCCCTAACCAAACTTGGTAAAAATGTTTTTTCGACGTGGGAATCGAACTTACGATTGCCGAGCCAATAGTCAAGCTGCAAAGTTGCAAGCCACTGGGCCGAGAAACGATGATCAAAGAATGGTTCATCAGGCGATGCGTCTGCTTGTATTATTTCATAGAAAAATATATTTTCAGCTTTCCGGATTTCTGCACGAATATAACATGCGGACTGAATCACAGGCCACGGCACACGGCTATAAACCTAGATCTTTATTTTAAAACTAAAACACCTGGCTGGATTTTATTATTTTTGGATAATTGTTAGTTATTGCAAACAATGTTTTGTAATAAATCCTGTACAGTTCTAACTTATACTTAGTCCTATCCTGTGTAATTTTGACGACCTCCGTGGCGCAGTGGTGAGCGCGTTGGCAGCTCAAGCCGGTGGTCGCGGGTTCGAGTCCCACCGACGGAACAAAAAGTTTATGAAGTTCCTGGGTCATGGATGTGTATTAAATATGTGTATCATATAATAAAAATCTTAAATATATGTATAGTATAAAAGTATTAAATATATTTCCGTTGTCTGGTACCTGTAACACAAGCACTTCAGGAACTTAGCACGGGGCCAGACTGACGTGGTGTGAAGCGTCCATGATATTATTATTATAATTTTACAACCTATTATTATAATTTTACAACCTAAGTATATCTACTAGAACTAAAACGAACTAGAACTAATTAGATGATGCCTGAAACTCCGTTCGCGGAAAATTTGCAGACAGCCTTTCACTGTTCACACTTTTATAATTTTTTAATTATATAAAATATTTTAAAATATGAATAATATTACTTAGTTAAGTAAGTTTATTTACTAGTAGTACCTAGATTAGATAGAGAGTTTCTTATGCCGGTTCTTCTCGCCGGGTTAGTTCCCGAACCGGTGGTAGGCACCGTAGTATCAACATTCAGAAAGCATTTTCTTAAAATCTATTCAGAAATAAAACAATTTTTATTTGTTTATTTATAGAAACTAGACACCTTACACATTCTATGAGTCCTATGAGTGTGCATGGTATTGACAGCACTAATTTACATTTTAAAAAATTCTGACGGACGGTACAACTATTAAGTATCTTTAAGAGGCCCCTGCGGGCCCTGGGCTAAGTTGTAAAAAAATCAAACTTTGGGCCATTAGAGACAAAATAATGAAAATATTTTTTTTAGAATGTAAAAAAATCATATTGTTGTTTTCCACCCTAGCCCACCAATCAATTTTGGTATGTTGCCCCTTAAGCCTCGCTACGCCACTGCAAATCTTTACTAGGTTTGTAATTAGTGATTATAAAAAAAAAATGTTCCTTACTGCTAAAGTTTTACCTTCTTCAGATTAATCTTAATTAAATCAGAGATCAAAATAAGTGTTACAAAGCTACCCAGCTATTCGAAATTATGGTTTTAACACCAGCAACGCACAGTAGCGTAATTACGTGCGTGCGTCGTAAACTATAATAAGTAAAATCAGGAAATCGTAAAATATTTTATTGTGTTCGTCGAACAGAGACACCGCGTCTAACGATGTAGATATTAATAATGGTTTTCTTTGCAGTTTACAGTTTTACACGGTAAACGCATTAGGTAGCGCGCTGTAAAAGTTAAAAGACAATTTTCCACCTTATTTTTTATTTATTTATCTTGGCTGTTTAAAAAGTCAAATTACTGTTGGCAACAAAGTTTTAATATGTAAAGGAATATTAATTAAACAATTGAATACAAAAGTTCAAAAGGATTGTATTTGTATTAAAAAAAAAAAACAGTAGACCTCGCAGAACTTTCAGTACCTAGTTAGTTAACTGAAAGCTCTGCTAAGTTTTTAATATTAAAAAATGATAGTTTTATAACTTGCTTTAATTAATATTAAATTGTCTACCAAAATATAAGTTTTTATTTTTTTATAGATGACTGTTTTTTAGGTTCTATTTCCCTCTATTTTTGAAAGCCTTAACACATTTTATTATTTGGGTTGGTAGGTACTTCACAATAAAAGTATGATTTATCAAAGTCAGAAATTAAACTTTTTTTTAATAAAAAAACTTGTAACAACTTCTATTTAAAATTTAAATATTTTTAAAAAAGTAGTTAGGAGTTTAAACTCCTAACTACTTTTTTAAAAGTTCACCATAAAAATCCACACAAAAAAAACTATAAAAACTCAAAACGCAACAAAAACTCACCACTGCACAAAATCCGCTGCGCACACGCCACTATTTTTAATAAGTCTATCCCGGCATCGAATCATAAAAATATAAATATTTGAGGCGCGCGCCGCCGTCGCGGACCGCCTTCCATTGACGTATTCGTACTAATTCTGTGCACCTATTCCGCCTTTCGGTAAACACCGTGCGGTGACAAGCGCCCAGTATACCCTGAGCCGCGGGATTATCTCCCGATGATCTGAAGTGGAGACGTCGGGAGGGCCACCTGAAATTGGTTGTTTGGTCCGCGAGCAAACTTCTAAATACAGCGGCCGCAACCCTTATCTCGTGGGAGTAGGAGTTAATTTCGTCTGTACGGGCGGTAGGACAAAGTTTGTAGGCAATAAGTTCTGTTTTAGGCACGGCTGAGTCAACCACTATGAGGAAATGCGAGCAAGTTATAATTTCAGTCGGCCGACATTGTTTAATGGTTTTATAAATCTGTAACATACGCGTTTTCTCCAAATCGGTATCAATATTTCCATCTTACTTTAATGTTATTGTAACGACTTATGAATATAATTTAGCACTGGGAGTGGCAGATTAACAGTTGAAAGCACTATTGGCTAGCACACACCTGCGCGCCCCGCGCCCCTTTGTATCCTCAATTCCTCACCCCTAGACATGCGCCTAGTTTGCCTTTCTGATAATCCGCCACTGAGCACTAGAATATATTTTGAAACATAATGAAACGCTTCGTTGCTAAAAATTTTAGAATATGAAAAACTTTATGAACAATGTTTCAATATTTAAAGAATATTTTTTCCAAATATTTTTTAAAATAATCTTCCGAGAGTAAACCTGTCATTTTTTCCATGCAGAAAAATCCGTGTTCAACTTTCAAATCAACATAATTTTTCAGATACCAAAAGCCATCAATAGATGGCAGCACTGCGGATTCCTTTGATTCTTCCGTAATAATTCAGATTTATTTTACCTCGGTTTTCATGAAAGACATCATTATGTCCTTTGCACAAGGGTCATATTAAAGGCTAAATAAGTTTGAAAAGACTTCTAATTTTAGGAGTTTCCCAAACAAGTTCTAATAATATTATATCTAGAACTCGGTGGGCGGGGCCACGGAAATGCGGATCGTTGGAACTTACTCATCTAGAAAACACATTTATTTTTTTAGGTATTAACTATTTCAAGTTCTTAGATTAATATTTAATAATATTTCTTTATATTGCCGAGCTTCTCGTTTTTTTTTTTTTTATTAAATAAGGGGGCAAACGAGCAAACGGGTCACCTGATGGTAAGCAACTACCGTCGCCCATGGACACTCGCAACATCAGAAGAGCTGCAGGTGCGTTGCCGGCCTTTTAAGAGGGAATACTCTTTTCTTGAAGGTTTACAGGTCGTATAGGTCCGGAAAAACTGCTGGACAGTTCATTCCAGAGTTTTACAGTGCGCGGCAGAAAGTTACGCGAAAAACGCACTGTGGAAGACAGCCACTCATCAAGGTGATGAGGATGGTATGTTTTTCGCGTGGGACGATGGCGAAAAGTTGCAGGTGGTATGATTCCGAACAATTCCTCAGAGCACTCCCCGTGATACAACCGATAGAGGATGCAGAGTGAAGCTACATCTCGGCGTAATTCCAAGGGGTCCAAGCTGTTTGAAACACTATGGCAGTCAACAATTCGAGCGGCCCTTCTTTGGATACGATCCAGAGGGAGCAGTTGGTATTTTGGCGCCCCTGCCCAGAGATGAGAACAATATTCCATATGAGGCCGAACCTGCGCCTTGTAGAGTTGTAGGCGTTGGTCCGGACTGAAGTACTGTCTCGCTCTGTTAAGAACACCAAGCTTCTTCGAGGCTAATTTGGCCTTACCCTCTAGATGATATCGGAACTAGACTTCGCTCGATATGTTGACGCAAAGTATCTCAATGCTAGGGGAGATGGTTAAAGATTTGCCCTCGAAACGAGGACATACGACCATTGGTGACTTTTTAGTGGTGAACACGCAGACTTGTGTCTTGGCGGGGTTGAATTGGACCAAGTTACGTCTACCCCATTCAGAGACCTTCTCCAATGAATTCTCCACCTTAGACACAAGTTCGTTTCGACTCTCAGTGACATTTTGCCGAGAAATATTGGGGGAGCTGGTATATACAGCATCACCTGTACTGTCATCCGCATAGCATCCGCATTATATGGGTGATGATATTTTATATGGGTGATGTTAATTTGAGATTGATAGTTATTTTTTCGCCTAAGCAGTAAGCCCTACAGTCTAAACTCTAAACGTTAGTTAATTTGACCAAATCCATACTTCCATACTAATATTATAAATGCGAAAGTGTGTCCGTCTGTCTGTCTGTCTGTTACCTCTTCAAATCTAAACCGCTGAATCGATTTAGTTGAAATTTGGCATGGAGATACTTTGAGTACCGGGAAAGGACATAGGATACTTTTTATCCCGGAAAAATGTACGGTCCCCGCGCGATAAACGAATTTTGGCGCAACGGAGTTGCGGGCGTCATCTAGTCTTATTGTAATTTATAAACTAGTGTTTTAAATCAATATATATATATATATATATATATCTAACAGCCGCACTCAGAGTCGTTCATTAAATCATCATTTAAAAAAATTTAATTAACCGCCGCCTATTCAAACCGCAACACTTAATGCTTATTAAACATGAAATTTCCTCTCAGAGTCAGTTAATGATAAATTAACACCTCAAAATGGATATTAAATTTAAATACGGAAAAAGCACCATTTAGCTCGCTTGAGTCGCTAATCATGGATTTTGCCACAGATTAGTATAATATATTATATAGTAGAGATTTTGCTGTCAAACGGTCGTCCTCTTCTTCTTCTTTTTTATATGATTTGATTTCGTAAACAGAGAAGAGAATCTTTTTCTTTGTTAGATTTATAGCATGTCAAAAAAGAGTAGACACTGTACGTAATTTTTAAATGATGTAATATTTTTACATCATTAAAAACCTTACTTAATCGTGATAAAAATGTGCAAAGTGATGATAATATTTAAAGACAGACTGTACTGTCCAAAACTATTTTTTTAAACTTATGTCATTGTTTTTTATTGGCCGTGACTGCAGCCGTCAGTTTTAATGCTTTCATTATAGACATGTACTGGGGCCAGTGACAGATTTTCATGACCAAGTCCCTCCCAACAGAAATTTCGTAAAATGAATAAGGGACTTATACTATAAATACCAGCGAGTAGCGACCGTCAGCTGCGACTCCGTTGGTGGGTTGGGCAGTGGCAGCCTCCCAAAGATGAACAAAAAAAATTTTTTTTCAGTCATTTCCTCTCATTTGAAAATTCATCAGAGTAAAGTTTATGTAGTATTTTGAAAGAAAAACATAGTCAGCTGATCATAACACGGTGGATTATACGTCAGCTGGCTCCTTAAACATGAAAAAAAAATTTTTTTTTCAATGATTTCCTCTCAGCTAAAAATTTACCTGGTGATCGTTTATATTATGCTACTATGAATGAAAATTAATGTCAGCTTGCTGTATCTCAGTAGAAAGTTTGTCAGCTGGTTCCTTGAAAGTTGTAACGCATAGCATCTATGACCTACTGAAACTTATCAGCTGACGACTTTTCCCTTGACTTACAGCTAGCTTTTAGATTTATTTTTTTTGTTTACTAGAGTATTTTACTAGAGTATTTAGAGTATTTAACAATACTCTGATTCTCATAGATGCTGTTGCGTTACAACTTTCAAGGAACCAGCTGACAAACTTTCCACTGAGATACAGCAAGCTGATATTAATTTTCATTCATAGTAGCATATGAACATCACCAGGTAGTTTTAGCTGAGAGGAAATCATTGAAAAAAAAAATTTTTTTTTCATGTTTAAGGAGCCAGCTGACGTATAATCCACCGTGTTATGGTCAGCTGACTATGTTTTTCTTTCAAAATACAACATAAACTATACTCTGATAAATTTTCAAATGAGAGGAGATGACTGAATTTTTTTTTTATTTCTTCATCTTTGGGAGGCTGCCATGACTGCCCACCCCACCCACGGAGTCGAAGCTGACGGTCGCTAGTATTCATACTTCATAGTATATGTCTCTTATGCATTTTACAAAGTTTCGCCCGGGAGGAAATTATTGACCAAAAATTTACCTGGCTCCCGGGCCATTACAGATACCTCTCAGAGAGAAAATTAATTGACTGATTAATTTCTGTCCCATATAAATAATTCGTACTACTAATGTAGGTTTATTCGTATGGAGCGGCATGAAGACGAAGACGACGAAGAAGTATTGTTTTTTATAATATTTATTAATAAATACAAAATTTGAAGTTTCTAAGGTTTACAATTTGGATTATGTGAATAACCTGTAACATAGAATATAGATGTCTACTATTACCATTTTAATAAAAGAAAACCATTGCTATTAGGAATTTTTCATATTTCAACTAGTAAACATACTTTAATTTCAACAATTTCACAATTTGGTGGCGATGTTCTTACTTCTTTGTATTTAGGTACTAGATATATTTAGTTTCTATGGAAGTGACTATACTTTTCTAGTGAAATTAATACTTCTATGCAAGAAATGGTAAAAACAGCTGTACAGGGAGTACCTACTAAGTAGGCATGTATTGCACAAAAATGCTTTAAGTACTATCAAATTTATGAAGTTTTACGTTTACTGTGGCGTTATCTAATATTATTAACACTTCAAATAAAAACCTGAAAAGAACCTTTGTAACAATTAAAAAAATGAAAACTGAACATTTTTCAAGAATAACCTCAAACTTCATCAAACTCTGCAATTAGCGAATTTTTTAATTGTCATCTCTGAGAGGGACATTTCATTTTAAATGAGAATTAAGTCATAATTGACGTCTCTGAGTGCGGCGCTTAATGTAATAATAATTATAAGGTGTCACGGTGGGTATTGAGTATAATAAAAACGTATTTTACTTATTTACCTAACAGTTTATTATGTTAAATCCCCTTCTAATTAGACATGCTATAACCATCAGGTTCTTATTTTATAAAAATGATTCGTAGAGTTTGCGTGGTCTTGGCTTAGTCTTGGCTTATCCATTCGTTTTAAGCTTGGACATAATTGACAATTATTAGTCTCAGGCTTATCTATTTTCTCATAATACAAAACATAAGTGTCTAAACACACTAGGCTGAATTACGCCGGCGTAAATTCCGCCGAGTTTACGCCGCGTTTCAAATTCATACAAAATACGGGCGGAACGCTATGGACGACACACTATGCCGAAATTCCGTCGCGAGCCGAATTTCCGTCGAGCCGAGCCGAGCGTAAAGTTCGGCAGCGATTCGGCGGTAATGGTATAAATAGCAACACACTATTATATGCGACGGAATTATCAAAACCGAATATAGCAAATCCAACCTTAAGGGTCTATACTGACGGACCGCATTTCAACTGCAATCCAACCGCAAATTGCAGTTCAAGTGCAATTTGAATGCAGTTGATAATGGTTTGCAGTTCTATTGCAGTCGTGTCAACTGCATTCAAACTGCACTTGAACTGCAATTTGCGGTTCGATTGCAGTTCGTCTGTATAGACCCTGACTCCAAAGGGTCTATACAGACGGACCGCATTTCAACTGCAATCCAACTGCAAATTGCAGTTCAAGTGCAGTTTGAATGCAGTTGATAATGGTTTGCAGTTCTATTGCAGTCGTGTCAACTGCATTCAAACTGCACTTGAACTGCAATTTGCGGTTGAATTGCAGTTTGAATGCAGTTGACACGACTGCAATAGAACTGCAAACCAAACGCGCATTCGGATTGCAGTTCAGTTGCAGTTGGCGTGCAGTCGTGTGAACTGCATACCGACTGCATCCAAACTGCACCATCCCTTGTTTTTGCTACCGATTCCATGTGCGGGAGAGCGGAGCGTGCGGGCGGGTGGGATGGTGCAGTTTGGATGCAGCCGGTATGCAGTTCACACGACTGCACGCCAACTGCAACTGAACTGCAATCCGACTGCGCGTTTGGTTTGCAGTTCTATTGCAGTCGTGTCAACTGCATTCAAACTGCACTTGAACTGCAATTTGCGGTTGGATTGCAGTTGAAATGCGGTCCGTCTGTATAGACCCTTACATCTGAGAATTTTAAATACTCACTTACGCGCGCGTTCCGCAACAGAAATTACGCCGCGAAATTTCGACTCTTCGCATAATTTATAGTGTGTCGCATCAGACCTAAGCGGCTGAACGTAAATTACGCCGGCGTAATTCAGTCTAGTGTGTCTAGACCCTTAGAATCAGTTTATACAATGTCTTACAATAAATCTTTATAAAGGGCGCGCAACGTGGGACAAAATTAACATACATTTGTACACAATAATTTTTCTTGAGATATCTTATTGTTAAATTTTTTTGATGAGGCATCTAGCCTAAACTTAACTTTCAACCAAAGAGAAAACTTTGACTAACAGAAAACCTTGCGTGTTCCGAAATTTAACCCAGTATATATATATATATATATATATATATATATATATATATATATATATATATATATATATATATATATGTTACAGTCAAAATTCTTAACCAGTCAAACAAGTATTATTGACTAACTAAATCAGTCAAAACTACTTTTGACTAAACGTCGGTCAAAAGTGATTTTAACTGAAAATTATTGGTTATTAGTACTTTTAACTGAAAATTTGCGGTTAAAAGTACTTTTGACTGACGCTCTTAGTCAAAAATAGTTTTAACTGCAATAAAGCATTTTAGTCAAAAGCACTATTTGTAACATTAGTGTACTTTTTTGTCATTTCATTCTTACGAGGGCTGTTTGAAAAGTTCTCGGCGTAACATATATTTTCTGTGTGGTTTACAAGCGTATAAATTATGACATGTCCTATACATCATTCTTAAGTAGCTTAGAACTCAATGCCTTTTGTAAATTGCTTCGTTAGAAAAAAAAGAACAACCGTTTTATTTCAAAATTATTCCGTGGAAGAGCCACGCTTTGGCACGAATGGGCCGGCGCGACCGGAGACATACCATGGACTTACAGAAAACCGGCGTAAAACTATGTTTCGCTATGTTTCGCCGAGTGAATGGGTTTACCGATGGCCCAATCTCCTACCCCCTAGAAATGCCGCAGTTGAAAACCAATTTGTGAACCCAGGAAAAAAGAAGAATTTGGTTTTCAACTGCGTATTTACATGCACTACTACCTTTATCCCGCTCATTACGGCTTTGGCCGCGTCCCCATTAGACACGACGCGGCGCCGCGACCGTGTTACGGCACGACGCCGCCACCGTGACACGGTACGTCGCCGCACCGTGATACGGTGCACTGCGCGCCTATTCTGAGTGAAACTTCACAATTCACTCTCCTCTTTTTCTTACTAATTAGGAGTTTTGACTGATACAACCAATCAAAACCGCTTTTGACTGAATCACTTAGTCAAAAGTACTTTTAACCAGCTTCATTGGGCAAAAGTAGTTTTGACTGATTTTGCTAGTCAATAGTACTTTTGACTGGTTAAGAGTTTTGACTGTAACCTAATTATATACTAGTTAGTGCTCATGAATGCGACGCCATAATATACTAGTGTGAGACAAGTGTGAAGTAATTAGGCTTCAGTATCGAAATCAGCGGGCAGCGTGGCGGTAGCGACGACGGCGCGTTCCAATGAATAGATTTATATGGATAAGCCGTCTAGTGCGCCGCGCGCCGCGGTTTTCGAGACCTGTCCATACAAATCTATACATTGTCAGCCTTATAATGACATTCACAACAGTCGTATACGTCAAAGCACTGGCGTTTATTTCGGAACAAATCAACAGTATGGCGTCGATTCTAAACGTCATGAGTCAGTACTCATTATAAGCAGTGTATCCGAATTATAAGCAGTGTACTACCCAGTGGTAGTACACTGCTTATAATTCGGAACCTACCCTTAACTCAATTGAAGACGTGAGAACACGATAAGTAACAGTAAAAAAATTGCAGTTTTTTGCATAAATTGAGGCTTTTGGACCGGATTTTTTTTTAAAATACAAAGACATTTTATGTGTAGCCAGATATAGCCAGGTGATGAAGCAGATAAATTACAAGGTAATTTTAACAATCATATGGGGAAAAAATGAGTAAATGTCCGTATATTGCAAAATGTTAGTTATCGTGTTCTTCAACTCACGGCTTACATAAGTCCACCAGAAATTAATCTTATGTTAGGCCCCTTACGCTACTATTATCGTCATTTAGCGTTCTTCAAAGCTTCACAGGCGTCAACCATCTTTAGACCTTCCATAGTATACAGTAGATTCTCAACTGACGCATCTTCATCATCATCAAACCACAACTGCAGCATATTCTTAGCTCTGGCAGCATCGGTCGCGTTTTCAGACTCAAAGAACTGAATTTCGTCCGGCTTGAAACCTAACTTGGCGGCGAGCTTCTTCCAGTCCGCTAACTTGGCGGTGAGGGCGTCAAGTTGAGTTGGGGTTATCATTGTCACTCGTGATCGCGACTCTTTATCTTCATCTTCGGCTGTGGAATCTGGCACCTGTAAGGAATTTTATGTGAAGATGAACGGCAATACCTCTGCAGGCAGATTTATCCATACTAATATTATAAATTGCGAAAGTCTGTCTGTCTGTTACCTCTTCACGCCTAAACTGCTGAACTGATTTTGCTGAAATTTGGTAAGGAGATACTTCGAGACCCGGGAACGGACATGGGATACTTTTTATTCCGGAAAAATGTACGGTTCCCGCGCGATAAACGAAATTTGGCGCAACGAAGTTGCGGGCGTCATCTAGTTTAAAATAATGCTGCTTTTCACTCGATTATGGAGAACCTGGAAGCGTGATATTTTAGGCAGTCAATTTACATTAGGTATGTGTTTATTTTACAATTATTATCTGCAATGTGCAGGCTTGGGAGACTAATTAAAAGAACGTTGTCTTCGCGAAAAAGATGTTTTATTACTAACTTATTAATTACTTATCAGCTACCTTATATAGGATATTTTGACGACCTCCGTGGCGCAGTGATGAGCGCGTTGGTAGCTCAAGCCGGAGGTCGCGGGTTCGAGTCCCGCCGACGGAACAAAAAGTTTATAAAATTCCTGGGTCATGGATGTGTATTAAATATGTGTATCATATAATAAAAATCTTAAATATATGTATAGTATAAAAGTATTAAATATATTTCCGTTGTCTGGTACCTGTAACACAAGTCCTTCAGGTACTTACCACGGGGCCAGACTGACGTGGTGTGAAGCGTCCATAGATATTATTATTATTATAGGAGGGAGGTGTGACATACACTACAATCAGCTCACCTGATCCATGTCATTCTCTTCTTTAATAAGATCTGCCTCCATTTGTTCCTCAGTTATTTCCTCTTCGGCCGGCTCCTGGAATAATTTTAGACTTAAAACAGAACTTTGCTTTAGGAAAGTCACAAGAAAGGTAAGTACGATAGTATTCATCCTGGAAAAATGTACGGTTGCTTACAACAAGGTAGTTTTGGAGGGACGAAGTCGCAGGCAACATCTAGGACCTGTTTCTGAGATTATTTATTCAACAACACTATTGATTGGTTAATTTTGGTGTCATTAATGAAGAGTCCCCTAAATATGTATTATTCTGATATGACTGTCAGTGTATTTGAGAGGTCCAAAGGCGTGAAGGGCTTAGGGTCTACACGGACCGCATTTCAACTGCAATTCAACTGCAAATTGCAATTCAAGTGCAGTTTGAATGCAGTTGACACGACTGCAATAGAACTGCAAACCAAACAGTTCACACGACTGCACGCCGACTGCAACTGAACTGCAATCCGACTGCGCGTTTGGTTTGCAGTTCTATTGCAGTCGTATTGCAGTCGTGTCAACTGCATTCAAACTGCACTTTAACTGCAATTTGCAGTTGGATTCCAGTTGAAATGCGGTCCGTCTGTGTAGACCCTTACAGTCACTGACCTCCATTATACAAGTACGCTGGACATAAGATACCCAACTGTTTTTTGTGCCTATTTGAAGCGGAATCAGCGCCCCCAATGCAGGAGAAGAGAACTAAATCTGACGTAACTTGCAAATGGCCGCTCAATCGCTACTAGTTGTAGAAACCAAAGAAAATATAATCACTACGGTGGTAGAAACTAGTATTAGTTTCAAGTACTCCCGCTACTGCTATCAGCGCCAATATGGTGACTTAAACGTCATGTTTACGTCAGATTTAGTTCTCTTCCCCCGCATTGGGGCGCTGATTCAGCTTCAATTATGCACAAAAAACAGCTGTCATTTCAAAGGGTATCATAGGTCCAGCGTACTTGTATAATGGAGGTCAGTGGCTTACAGTAGATTAAGAGAAAATGTAAACTTGGTACGCGAAAAAATTATATAAAAAGCGACAAACAAAGGATATTGGCGAAAGGGCCATAGACAACCCTAATAATTATTATTGTAATATATATTATTCTGACCTGCTTGACCTTGTCGGTGTTGTTAGTAGTGGCGTCGCCGTTTGTGGCAGCCGCAGCACTGGCGGCCATGTCGCGGGATATACGCTTCACCTGAAACACGAATATACATTATACATATTATAATTATTATACTACTACTAAAATACATATTGTATTGGAACACGAATCTATACAGTATACAATTATACATAATATACTTATTATCATCATTGGCCTCTTCATTAATAATACTACTGATGATTTAAGTAGGGGACATATGGGGGCAATGCTTTATTACTTTTGTTTCAGATACTTCTTTTGATGACTTTAGAGTCCAATTCTCGACCTACAAGACCGTCCGCAATTTGTGCATAAGAGAGCATTTTTTGATGGACTACTACTAAAATACATACACTTACTAGCACATTTACTGTATAAGGTAGCTTGATAGGAATTGGCCTACAAATATACTTATTGATTGTTACTTTTTGATAGTGTCTTGTAAGTTATTCATATTAATTTATGCAGTTATAAAATAACTTGCATTTAAAGCTACGCTAAATAAGACGAGGTAAGACGAATGAAATCAGACCAGTAACGAAGAAGTGTAAAGCAATGCGTTTCACTCTTCGCCATTAGGCGACTTCATTTTGAAATAATAATTAGTATACTCTAACGGTCGGTCTTGGCGTTCATTGAGAGAGGCCTATGATGATGATGATGATGATTCTCTGACACCATCTTCTATACATATTATAAAACAAAGTCGCTTTTTTCCCTCATGTCCCTTTGTTCCCTTTAATCTTTAAAACTACGTAACGGATTTTGGTGCTTCTTTCAGTGTTAGAGCCCATTTATCGAGGAAGGCTATAAGCTATATTTTATCACGCTAAGACTAATAGGAGCGAAGAAATGGAAAATGTGGAAAAAAACGGTAAAATTTATTTGAAAGGGCTAACTTGAACGCGCAAATCTCAGGAACTACTGGTCCGATTTGAAAAATGATTTCAGTGTTAGATAGCCCATTTATTGAGGAACGCTATAGGCTATATTTTATCACGCTAAGACTAATAGGAGAATGTGAGAAAAACGGGGGAAATTATTTGAAAGGGCTTATCTCGCGAACTACTGGAGCAATTTTATGTTATTTGGCACAGATAAGAAGTAGACCACGTGAAGGATCATAGGCTATCGATTTTAATCATTTTTTCAGGGGCTATATATTTTAGGCAAGTAAATAACATGGCAACTGATATCTTTTTTAAGCGACTTTCTATTAAGTAAAAAAAAAACTAACTTTGCAGTGATTAAATATCTTAGCAACTATTAAACTATACAAGCAACAAAAGGCTTGGATCAAAAAGACTAAAAAACGGCTGCTACTGTAAGGTATCCAATGTATCAAGCGGGATCAGTGTAAAACTGGTTAAGGTATTATAAAACCTAATGTGGCGACTAATTTTTCCGAGGGGATACCAAACATTCTTCACTGGCAACTATTGGCTTTCATTATAAAAATACGCATTTGGCAGCGATCATTAGGTAGCTTTAAAACTGAGAATGGGTATTATAATAATGTATTTGGATATAAGAATATTGTTTGCAGATTCGTAAATTCTTGAAAAAGGCGGCCAATGCGCTCGTGTGTGTGCGAGGGCTGCGTAGCATTCATTATTAACGAAAAGACTTAAGGTGACGCCGCGTTAAAGTAAGAAACCGTGTTGGATATGTTTTAGATTGCTTGTTTTCTATGAGAGGCCGGGCCGGCCTCTCATAGAAAACAAGCAATGGAACAGCAAAAAATGGAAAGGGCGTAAGCAACAAAATGGTTTTTGTCGCGTAATTTAAAAACCATAAATACATTTCATATAAGCTATGCACATATTAAAGTGTATGCTTCAACCAATTTATTTACAAATTTTGGAACCTTAAATCACTCTCCTCTGTTGGAAAAATAGGAATCCCTTTTTTTACAGAGGTCTTTTCGATTGATAATTCTGTGTTATAAAAGTTGTCCAATCGTGTTTTGCTATGGGCAATTCAAAGACAAAGACATGATAAATACTGACAATGAACTTTAGTTTCTTAGCTTTAGTCATTGCTGAGAAAAATCGGCATCGCTTCAGCCAAATTATCAAGGCGTCGCCTTAACAGAAGCCCTACTTTAACCACGGATACGGAAGGGGGGGGGGGGGGGGAGGGGAGCGCAGTCCCCCGGGCAGCCCCCCACCAAAACAAAAAACCAATCCAGAATGTCCAAAAGTAGTTTAGGTTAAGTTAGAACTTAGACCACAACTGCCAGAGCGTGCTGCGGCAGCAGCCGGCGACCGTTATAACACCGTTATACACTTAAGATAGTCAAGAAAAAATTAAATATACCAAGAATAGTTTTTTTGCATGTCACAATTTGGTTTATTTAGATCCCTAAAAATGTAGCCAAAAGAATTTTTTATGAGATCTTGTTTGTATTTATTTCAGACCTTGGTCGAGTTTATAGACAACCCCATTTTAGAATTTATGAAAGCAGTAGCGGATTTACGAATTTGCCGCCAGTAGGCTTTTCAATTTTTGCCGCCCCTGCTGACCTTTGAGATCCATACTATACGTGAAAGTTTGGATGTTCGTATGGATGTTTGTTACTCTTTCACGCAAAAACTACTGAACGGATTTTAATGAAATTTTACAACAATATAGCTTATACATCAGGATAACACATAGGCTACAATTTTAACCGAGTTTCAAAGTGGGGGAGGTGTTATGTTCGTTTTTTTGTGTTCAACGCTTACTCCGCCGTTTGTGAACCAATTTTCAAATTTTTTCTTTTTGTGTATAGGTTATCAACCCAATTTGGTACCATATTCATAAAAGTGACCTGTTGAAGGGATCTATGAGTTATGGAGGGAACTCCTCAAAATGTATGTGGAAACGAAACATGTGGTGACTTCAGTTTCGTGAGCAGTATTCTAAGCATGATTTTGCACCAAGGTATACCATGGTTCGGAAGGTACTCCTGACTCTTTATAAATTGGAAGTTTGGAAGTTTCGATGTTGTTTTAAGAGCGGAAAGCATAATATGCAAATTACATTCATCATCGTCATCACTACCATAAACCATTATAAA
Source organism: Lysandra bellargus (assembly GCA_905333045.1). Classification (NCBI taxonomy): domain Eukaryota; kingdom Metazoa; phylum Arthropoda; class Insecta; order Lepidoptera; family Lycaenidae; genus Lysandra; species Lysandra bellargus. The sequence goes on from HG995359.1 coordinate 6,638,913, forward strand.
ACCATGTATCATCCCGTTTTGACCCTATTATTGGTACTTTTCATAGTCTTTCGGGTAACACCGCGGGGCACAGCTAGTATTACAGAATTACATATTTTATTCTGAAATTGCAACTTTATGATTTGTGTTCTATCGTCGCGTCCTCATTACATCGGTTTTTTCCCGTTGTTAGTATGATTGTGAACTAGATGATAGGTATGTAAGTTACTTGATTATTTTTGCAACCTACTATGTAGTGACGAGTACATATAAAAAACAGCAGCATATATCATAAGGTAGGGAAAGGCATGCCTTAAAAATATCTACATCATATCATCATAATATTATTTTGTGTAAACTGTGTTCATGAACACAACACAAATAATGTTTATGTGTAAACGTTGTTTTTGTTCAATATTTTTTACTAGATGACGCCCGCAACTCCGTTGCGCCAAAATTTGTTTATCGCGCGGGAACCGTACATTTTTTCGGGATGAAAGTATCCCTAAGATGGGTTTACGATGTGGAGCCACCTGAATATTTCATGCAGTAATTAACAAGGTATGAGGTCAATAACTTGGCGTGGAATTTAGGTATATAGTCGAGTTTGGTATCGTTTTCGATTGAATCGAATGTTTAAATGACAATTTTGGAATAATATTTAGATAAAAGATAGTAAAAATAAAATAAAAAATTTTGAATATGTTACATATGATTTTCAAGCAACGAAAACACTGTTCACAGGGCTTAATTAATATAAGGAGGCTGATAGCCGCATTATTCTGCATGCCAAAGACATGGTGATGAATGGAGCAATAAACATATAAATAATACTAGACGTTCCGCGCGGCTTCGTCCGCGTAAATCTGAAATTTCACGGAAACCGTACTTTTTTCACAAATTAATAACCCATGTCTCACGTAGTCTACTATATATTCGTGTCAAATAACATAAAAATTGCTCCAGTAGTCTGTGAGATACTAGCCCTTTCAAATAATTTTCCCCGTTTTTTACATTTTCCTCTGTATCTTTGCTCCTATTGGTCTTAGCGTGATAAAATATAGGAATAGCCTTCCTCGATAAATAGGCTATCAAACACTGAAATATTCTTTCAAATCAGATGAGTAGCTCCTGAGATTAGCGCGTTCAAACAAACTCTTCAGCTTTATAATATTACTAGACGTTCCGCGCTGCTTCGCCCGCGTAAATTAGATATTTCACAGACAAATTAGTCGAAGATAAATAGCCTATGATCCTTTACGTTCCTACTTTTTATCTGTGCCAAATAACAGAAAAATTACTCCAGTAGTAGTGAAATAAGCCCTTTCAAATAATTTCCCCCGTTTTTTCTATGCGAAAAATGATTATAGAATCTTAGCGTAATAAAATATAGCCTATAGCCTATAGCCTTCCTTGATAAATGGGCTATCTAACACTGAAAGAATTTTTCAAATCGGACCAGTAAAGAGTCTCCCAGACAGACGCGGCCTGCGGTCAGTTAAATGGCTTGGCCGTGTGGCCGCGTGTGTCTGTGTCGTTCTAGAACTCTCAAGTCATCCAACTGACCGCCACCGCCACCGCCACCGCAGGCCGCGTCTGTCTGGGAGACGCTTAATTACTGACTCATAGGATAGCATGCGGATAGCATAGGAACACACCTAAATCATGACCGCGATCGCGACATTGTCGTAGAGAGCTCTACCAATTACTTTGACATTAGAACATACACGCGTGTGTCACCCCAACCGGACTCGGAAGGGGAGAGGGACGGCCCTCTTTTATGCAATAACATTAATAACTTGAGCTCATCTACCGCGATAACTCGTACGCAGCTGCGTACGAGTTATCGCGCAAACTAGCTAGTTTGTGCTACCGCGCGCGAGCAGCCTCACTCGTCAGAGAGTGAGTAAGGGGTCGGACCCCTTAAGAGCAGGGGGGATCCGTGTCTCCACGTCAGATGAAAATAGCTTATTTTCATAGCTCTCCCCAATATTGCCCGATTAGAATGTCACACGTGTGACTTTAGGGGAGGGGGCCAGGCTCCCTCATTGTTTATCTTCAAACCAACTAGCAACAGACTAGTTATAGCCACGATTAAACTACCATGGTCTTAACCAGACCAGTAGCTTAGACCCTTTCGAAAAAAAAAAACTGACTCATACTAAGATTAGCGCGTTTAAATAATGCTTCTTCTTCTTCTTTTTTTTACGTTGTTTAACATCTTTATCGGGCAAATATGAGTCCTAAAATGAATTAAGCATTCTTAAGTCATCCGAATATGGTACCGAACTTGGAATAGTACCATAATTATTAATGCCTCTATACAGATTGAGACTCTATTTTCCTCCAGAGCAGAAGCTGCTAAAATTTTAAAAAATTAACATCAAAAATCGCGGTGGCTCCACATCTTAAATCAAGTATAAATTTATAATATCAAGTATGAAAGTATAGATTGCACTTACAGTTTAAAAGCAATACGAACAATTTTGAGATCAAAAAGTTTTACATTTAGGCAAGAAAAATAAAAGTCCGGGAGCAAAAAGCTTACTAAAGTCGTAGCTATTCGTTTCGTTTTTACAACGCGTATTTTTTTCTGTAAGATAAAAAAAATTGGCCAAAATTTGCCGCCCTCCAAATCTGCCGCCCTAGGCCCCAGCCTACTCAGCCTATTGGTAAATCCGCCACTGTATGAAAGCCTATTTTATCTTTTTTATCCGCCAATAATTTGTCGCCTTAGAAGAAATTCAATTGCCACAAAAGAAAATCATTGCCAGACAAAATTTAAATAAAACCTCAAAACTCATTAAAAAGCCGCCGCTTTCTAGTTAAAATGCTACCTCAAATTAGTCGCCAAAGTAGTTTATTTACTATCCATTTTCACCCGGAATGGTATCAATTTGTCGCCGCGTTAAATACATGCCTATATTTTATACCCGTGCGACGCCGGGGCGGGTCGCAAGTTAATGATAATAATAATAATATAATAGGGCCTGTTTCACCGGTTCCTGATAAGACTACTGACTATCCACCACTTAACTTGACAGATGGAGTATGGATAATCTGTCAAATAAGCCTATCCGGTATCTTATCAGGAAGCGGTGAAACAGGCACTTAATATTTTTAATTTTTATACTATACATATGTTACGCTCAAATACCGAAATCGCTCAATGAGTGAAAAAAAGGCTCAGGCGAAATTCGCGTCGTGGCTCTAATGAAAACGGCCACGACGCGTTCTGGCAATCACAAAAAGACCATAACGCGAAATTCGTGTCGTGGCTGATATGCTATTCGTTTTTCTTGATTGAATTAATCATCCATAGGTATGGAAGATTATATTTGAATGACCACGCGTACTACAAAATATTTTTTCTTTTACAAAATCACTGCATATCAAGTTTTTCATTATTATTTGTAAAATATCCATAGTTCCATGATATCCGTACTAATATTATTACTGTCTGTCTGGCGCAAAGTGCTATTGTTTGTTATTGTTTTTTTTTTTTTTTTAATATAAGGTAATCTGATCTTAATAAATAATAAGTATTTAGTTTTATTTTTATTTATCTATACTTATTATAAAACAAAGTCGCTTTTTTTCCCTCACGTCCCTTTGTTCCCTTTAATCTTAAAACTACGCAACAGATTTTGATGATTCTTTCAGTGTTAGATAGCCCATTTATCGAGGAAGGCTATAGGCTATATTCTATCACGCTAAAACTAATAGGAGAATGTGGAAAAAACGGGGGAAATTATTTGAAAGGGCTTATCTCGCGAACTACCTACTGGAGCAATTTTTATGTTATTTGGCACAGATAAGAAGTAGACCACGTGAAGGATCATTGGCTATCGATTTTAATCATTTTTTCAGTGGCTATATATTTTATACCCGTGCGACGCCGGGGCGGGTCGCTAGTATTTATATAATTTAAATATAATACTACTAGTCGATGCCCGCAACTGTGTTACGCCAGACAGACAGAAATAATAATAGTACGAATAGTATGGAAGTATGGATATTTTATAAATAATAATGATAAACACGTTATGCAGTGATTTAATAAAAGAAAAAATATTTTGTACCTAGTACACGTGGTAATTCAAATATAATCTTCCATACCTATGGACAATTAATCAATCAATAACAGATCAAGAAAAACGAAAATCTTAACAGCCACGACACGAATTTCGCGTTGTGGACTTTTTGCGATTGCCAGAACGCGTCGTGGCCGTTTTCATTAGAGCCACGACGCGAATTTCGCGTCGTGGCTGTTTCACTGTGACCACAACGCGTTGTGAGCCTTTTTTTCGCTCTTTGAGCGATTTCGGTCTTTGAGCGTAACATATATGTATTTAAGATTTTTATTATATGATACACATATTATGTAATACATATCCATGACCCAGAAACTTTAAAAACTATTTGTTCCGTCGGCGGGATTCGAACCCGCGACCTCCGGCTTGAGCTATCATCAACAGCCCACCAACTGAGCCACAGAGGTCGTCATTAATGAGAGTTATTTAGCTAAGACGGCTTTCAACAACAAGTTTTGTTATTATAAGAAGATAATGAATACTTATTTATTTTTTATGACTGAATTTAAGAAAGTCGTGCGTGCCAAAAATGGCAAAACAAACTTTAAAATTGTAACATCTTTTATAATTTATAACATTTATGCAAATAAAACTACATTGTTTAAGAACTCTTTATACACATATTACTCACCATATCATCCAAATAGTCGGTCAACCGTCCAATCGGATTGTTGGTGTGCACGAAGAAGTGGGGGGAGCGGCGCGCGAGCAGGCGGAGCGCGCGCCAGCCCCACCCCCCGCAAGATGTACGGGAGTCCCCGCCCCCTATCATGTAGCTCTCTGTAAAAGAAGAAATAGGTTAATTATTTTCTAAACACAACTTGAAATATACCACAGTTAAATTTAACAATCCTTTCTAATATTAGAAATCCGAAAGTGTGTACCAGTAGTGCTAGCACGGCGACCAGCGGAAATGCGAAAGTGTGGACAAACTGTGGAAATAAACCTAAGGTGCCGTTCCGAACTTTTTTCGTTCCAAAAAATTCAATTAAAATGCATGCAAATTATGACAGACTATAGTTACAAACTGTGGAGATAAACTTAAGGTGCCGTTTCGATCTTTTTTAGTTCCGAAAAATTCAATTAAATGCCACTTTATGACTATAGTGTTAAAAATTAAAATAATATCCTACATTATGACATATACTATAGTCTGTCATAAAGTGGCATTTTAATGAGGAATTTTCTTAACTTTTTAATTTGATTGTCAAACAGTTTTCATTTTAGTAACTAGATGGCGTATGGGTAGACAACTATAGTAATACCAGGGAATACCATCAATAATTACTACAAAACTGGGCAAAAGAATGTAAAACTGGATACATTTCAATTTGAAAAAGACGCCATAATATTCCAATGACTAGGATAACAAAGTTATTACAACGATGTTTTAGTTAAAACTCACGGAAGAAATAGCCCTATTTACTGATAATCACACCAAATGTCACAGGAATTATACATTTTGGTTTTGACAACATCTTACCAGCACTTGTGCAAGTTTACGGGTATATGGCTAATATTTTACCAATAATAAACATCAAATACCCAAATAAAACATTTTGGGAAAAAAATAATAAAAAGCACACCAACAATAATAATCAGCCAAGTGCGAGTCGGACTCACGCACGAAGGGTTCCGTACCATTATAAAGCAAAATAAGGCCAAAAATTGTTTTTTTTTGTATGGGAGCCCCCTTAATTTTTTATTTTATTATTATTATTATTAAATATTAAAGTACATAATATATAAGTAAGGACTTTGAGAAAAATTCAAGAACCTACCTTGCCATAGAGCAAAAAAGGCCAAAAAAATCAAGTTTGTTGTATGGGAGCCCCCCTTAAATATTTATTTTATTTTATTTTTAGTATTTGTTGTTGTAGCGGCAACAGATATACATAATCTGTGAAAATTTCAACTCTCTAGCTATTACCGTTCTTGAGTTACAGCCTGGAGACAGACAGACGGACAGACAGACGGACAGACATCGAAGTCTCAGTAATAGGGTCCCGTTTTTACCCTTTGGGTACGGAACCCTAAAAAGTAGAAGAAGTTTGAAAGTGACTTGCCCATGTCATGCCCGCCAAAACTCTTTCAGTTGTCAGTTTTCAGTTAGACAATTTGCGTGTTCCTAAACTGTTACCAGTATACTGGCCTAATCGCTTAGGCCTTAGGCCAATGATCGCTCATAGCTAGGGAGCTGGTGAGCATAATTTCTATATGATCAGCACACATGGCAGACGTTATTAAAAGTGATAATTATACCCTAAGAAACATCAAGAACCTCGTCTGCCACCATGGTGGCGCTGCGTTGTCAATAGGCTACTTGACCTATATTCAATTTCATTGAACAAATGCATATTTCTAGTAGAACTTGGCCTAGGAAATCGTATTTCACCCTTATCATCAAATAAAAGCTTATGATTAATAAATAAAATCGATTTGAAAATATGATTTTATGAAAATAGGATTTGTACTGACGAAAACGCTTTTGTGGTACTTCCGATTTGGATGTGACGTCATTCTCATAGTAATTAATATCTTTTATTTATCGCGCTCGTTATATGTAAGTTTATTTGTACATAAATATTAAGAATAAGCCTAGAAAGATTTGTAAAATATATATTCTTAAATAATTCAAACAAAACATCAGATTAAATATATTATCTCCATTTATTGAAGACGGGAAATGAAGTGGCCAAAACTTTTCTCCAAATGTTTTCAACATTACTAATGATTTCTAATTTCTTATTTAATTATTTTATAATTTTTGGGCACTTTCAGACTCGTACATTTAGCACATAAAAATATTTCAATAAAGAGAGTTTAAAATACAAAACGTATGACGTCACACTATGGCGGACACAAGGCGGACAGTGTTTTCGGCGCCATTTAAAAGGCATTTTTTCAATCAACATTTTTATGGGTTTCTACTGTGTAAAACATTAAAATATTAGTTTTTTTTTGTGAAGATGAATGATTAAGAAGCGATTAGCATGAAGAAAAAAAATTGGTCAAGTAGCCTATTTACAGCGTTTCAAAAATGTTGAAAAAAAAAGATGGGTGATATTATATGCACATATCTGCCTCTGGGGCATATCATCATAGTCATCCTGTAAACACAAAAATTCATAGAGGCAGACATCCAGGGCTCTGACTTTTGTAGTTATAATTTTTTAAAGTTTTTTTTATGATCTAAAAAACTCTATATGAGGTGCACACTTGGCAGATTGAAATTGTTCGATTAATAACAATGAGAATGACCACAGAAAAATAGTCTGCCAGCATGTTGCCTCTGCGTTCGGTATGGGCAGCGTTTCAAAAATGGAATTATTATTTTTAACAAAAAATTAAAACCGACTTCCAAGGTAAAAACAATAATAACATTAATATGAACTAAAAAGTATTAAATAATTTTTACTATCTAATGGTGCCTTTTTCCGAATTCGGCTAAACCTCAACTATTTCTGTATTCAATCTTCATTATTTTGAAGTCGGTACCAGATAGCTGAATCTTCAGTCCTCTGACAGAATATTTGAAACTTTTGGAACTGGCACCGACTTCAAAATTATGAAGATTGAATACAGAAATAGTTGAGGTTTAGCCGAATTCGGAAAAAGGCACCATTAGATAGTAAAAATTATTTAATACTTTTTAGTTCATATTAATGTTATTATTGTTTTTACCTTGGAAGTCGGTTTTAATTTTTTGTTAAAAATAATAATAATTTCACTCTTTTTAGTTACACTAGTAGGTAAACCTTCGCGTATATTTTACGTATCTTATTACAATTTGTCAAGAGTCACAACTCACACTCACAAAATCATATATTATCAGTGAAGTGAACATATTGTGCTAAGTAATTTAACAATTTTAATGCTTCAAGCCCCAAGCGGTCACCGGCGATTGAGATAACAATAGAAAGGCTATTGTGTCTCGTTTTTCCACGATCGAAGGATCTATCAGATAAAAAATTGTATAAACTTGTATAGGATGTAGCGTAGCTACTCATAATATTTAATATTATCATAATTATTGACAGCTCTGTTCTTGTAAAGCGCTTATTCCACTTATCCTAGCTAGGAAGTCCTAGCTAGGATCCTAGCTTTCTAAATGTTATTCCACTTGACTAAATTTTTTCCGATTTAGGATCCTAGCTAGGATCCTAGCTTCTAAATGTTATTCCACTTGACTAAATTTTTTAGGACCCTAGCTAGGACTTCCTAGCTAGGATAAGTGGAATAAGCGCTTAATCATGAATTCAAATCGATACTTAGTGCGCCATCTATCGATTAATAAGTATAACTGATTAAAAAGACACTTAATGACTTTGTTTTGTGTAAATGCTCTTTTTGAAATAACTTTATTTTAATTCTATTTGTCTATTTAAATTTTATAAAGTAATTAGTAAAGTATTCGATCTGTTGTCTGCCGCCACGCGCCACGCGGCGCGGCGGCGCGGCGGCGCGGCGACGCCGTCGCCTCTGCGGCGCCGACCGCCATGTATTAAACAAACAGGTGTTGTTATACAGTACATAATTATTATTATTAGTATATCCATACCTATGCCTTGTACTATTATTAATTCTGTGCCATGAGACATTGGTGACCTTAATGATGATGATGACGATGATGATGATGATGATGATTATGATGATGAATATGAATTGCATAGTAGCATATGCTTTCTGTTCTTAAAACAACGCCGAAACTCCCGAACGTATATCTATAAGGAGTCAGGAGTTCTCTCAGTATCTTCGAAACCATGGTATACTTTGACCCAATATTTGACTTTTTGGTAGCATATTCTTAGTACGCTTCACATAAAACCAAAATCACCATATGTTTCCATATAAATTTCGAGGAGTTCCCTCGATTACTCATGGATCCCATCATCAGGTCACCACTTTTGTGAACATGGTACCAAATTGGAGTGAAACCTAATACAACAAAACAAAAATTTCGAAAATCGGTTCACAAACGGCGGAGTAATCGTTGAACATACAAAAATAAAAAAAAAAAAAAAAAAAAAAAAATATCCACAGCCGAACATATAACCTCCTCGTTTTTTGGAAGTCGGTTAAAAAATAAAATAGGTGCTATATTATGCGCACATGTCGGCCTCTTGGATTGATGTTTGAATTTATCATGAAAACCAAGAAACTCGATGAGGCAGACGTTCGGGCCTCTGAAATTTCAAAGGCAGACCATTTGAATTTTTGAAGTGAAAACTTCTTTAGTGGCGTTGAGCACTTTTGTGGGATGGGTAAAAACTGTGAAACTCGCGCCAGATTCTCGTGCTGATCGAAAAACCATATAAAACCGTAAGACGGTTGGAGAGTAGTGTTTTGTGTCGAACTAGAACTCGATTTGAAATTTAATCGAAACTTGATCGAAACTTGATCGAAACCTTGATCGAAACTTGATCGAAACATGATCGAAAGATCGAAAATTGATCGAAACTTGATCACAACCTTGATCAAAACTTGATCGAAACTTGATCGAAACCTTTATCGAAACCTTGATCGAAACTTGATCGAAACTTGATCGAGACTTGATCGAAACTTGGTCGAAACTTGATTGAAACTTGATGAAACTTGATCTAAGCTTGATCGAAACATTGACAATTTTTTTAAAATCGATTTTCATAAAAAATGGGTTAAAAATTTAATCGATTTTCATAAAAAATGGGTTAAAAAAAATGCACAACGTTAATAATTAAGTTTTCACTTCTGCCGGCACTCCCGGAGTGCAACCCGTCTTTTTTTTTCAACCCGACGCTCTCGCCAAGCTAGAAGTACAAAATTCAATTTTAAACACGCATCAGAAATATTCGGCTTCTACCTGTTAACTACGTCTCCGCAGGTATGAAATTTCTCCACAGTGATTCCGTATGTGATTCCATAGATTTCAGCTTCAGAAGAAGTTGAATCGTTACCGCGACTTCAGCGAATAATATCAAACTAAATAATAACAATAGACTATAAAGAATGACAATAATCCCATGCAATACCGGATACCCGCTTCCCCTTGATTCCGTCAATTTCAAACAGTTATACACCTAAAAATCAGTGAGCAAAATGTCTGCCAAATGTTTTTTCATATCCACGGAGTCAAAATGAATCGAATGGGCGCAATGAGAACCGTGTGCAAATTACTTAGTAGAGCTTTTTTTTTACATTTTTGCAACTCCGCCCCATAATAATGCAGAGCCCTGAATGTCTGCCTCTTCGATTTTCTTCGTTTCCAAGCTGTTTGTAACCATGAACCCCAGTGGCATACATGTGCAAATGATTTAATATCCCCTTTTTTTTAAGCAACTTCAATCGGCTGTAACGCGAAAACGCAGCGACGTAGGACCTTAATTGACTGGACCAAATCAATTCGTAATGACGTAAACTGCAATCTACCTCGATGTGAAACTTGTGCAAATCATATACCTACCTAAATGCTCACCAGCTCCCTAACTATTAGGTTTAAGATATTTTGATTTATGCCACACTTGACAGTACACTGATATTTTTTTAAAACACAACCAATATGTATCCGTGATGCCAACCTGCAGATAATTTCAGATCGGTGGGGAACCAATAGAGAATCTAGAAGTGTCTATCGTCGCGCAGTCTGGTGGAGATTAAAAATAAGAAAACCTCTCATTAAATTTTTGTCGGTCGCGACTAGCCGCGGTAAAGATCGGAACGACACCTTAGGTTTATTTCCACAGTTTGTCCATACTTTCGCATTTCCGCTGGTCGCCGTGCTAGCGCTACAGCTATACTATACTATAGTCTATACCAGCGGTCGGCAAAACGCGGCCCGCGAACGTCTTACTTGCGGCCCGTGAATGTTTTGTGAATAAGTTATATTATGTATCATCAGCCTCGAGGATTCCGCCGCGTGCTATCGCATTATGCTTTCTGTCTTGGTCTAGCAAATGGCAGTTCTAAGCGACAGAAAGAGAAAGGGCGACAGAAAAAGGCGATTCCGTGCTGCCAGATGAGGTCCAACCCTTAAGGGGCCGGGTGCCATCAAAATTCTCATTCAGTATTTAAATATTTTGTAGTAAATTTTTGTGCAGGAACCTAGGTAATTACTATTTTAAGCTGAAAAATAACTCAAACATGTTAAATATTTTCGCATGACAAAATGATTTTGGTATTACGTATGTATGAGAATTTCGAGGATAACCCGGGCTCTTAAGACCTCTTCACAATTTAACGACTAAACCGATCGAGATAAAATTTGGTATGTAATAAATGAATTCCGGCGCAACAAACAACCTATATCTCGCTATTTGATCGTAACATAATGGCAATAATAGGAAACCAAGAGATGAAAGAATATTCCTGAATTGTATAGGTAGATCAGACTATCACTAAAATGGGATATGAGATCGAGTCACGCGTTCTATATGAGATGTCGTCGTGGACTGAACTTTAATACATTATTCGAAAAGTTATTCAAAGATGCAGAGTTGCATTATTACCTAAGTTGCATAGTAGGTAATAAGGCAACACACGCTGTATGGGCATTGACCCGTACATAAGGTGCAAGGCTAACATATCGTCGGCTTAGATCGTAAACTTCCTATCTCCATCCAACCTAACTTTTCAGGAGACAAAAAAAAATGTTTTTCTCCTATAAGTTGTTCAGAAGTCTTTTTTACGTAAAAATATTATTCTGAATGTAATAAACTAAGAAAAACTATTTGTTTTTAATGCTTTTACATAAAAAATGGACTTAAGCATTTTGTGTATTGTTTACTTTACAGCTTTAGATGGACTTAAGCACTTATCTGGGATATACGTAGTTTTCGATTTAAGTTAGTCCTCAATTCTTGTTCAAAAAGTGGATTTAAGCCATACTATCACTAGTAGGATATATTTTTCTACTTATATTTAAATTACAGATAAAAGAGACAAAAATAATTTTATAGATATTTCTGCTATAATAGCTGTCACATTCTGATGTTCGAGTGGTTAACATGTGAAATAAAAATGCTTTTCAGAGTCAGTAATGTTTTATTAAAAGTAAACTTAAGATAACGAATCACAAAGTTTATACTTAAGATTACGAATTACATAACAATTATAAGAAGTATTTATTATGAGATCAAAATATAAGGTAACTTTGAGGAACGAAATATGTAAATCTATCAATCAACCAGTACTCCTATTTCTATCATTTAATAACATTTCTATAAACTATGTCCTTTGGTAATAAGAATTTTCAATCCTAATTACTATAAAGAAATAATAAAAAAAAAGTTGTTCTTAGGTATCTCAATTGTAAATAATATACCTAGGTAACTTACAAGAAACATGGCACTCTGCGAATTTATAGCACTATATAAGGCACAAAGTTATTACTTAGAATAATTGAACTTTTATCATTAAATAAAGAAAAGTCCTTAACTACGACAGTCTTTAAGTAGGTACATTGTTTGTTTTAAAATAACGTAAATCTATCAGTCTTCATAGGGAAGAGCATCGAAAAAAGCATGGAAGTCAGATTCCATAGTCAGCTTTAATTCTTGTAGATGGAGAAACTTGGATTTCTTTATTTTAAGCCTCTGCGTATAAAGGGGTGGTAAGTCGTCTATGCTGCGTGGCTGAAACTTATGGATACGGCGTGGTAAAGGCAATTCTGGAGTATCATCAGTAAATCCTAATCTGTAATAAATTTTCCCTTCAGTGGAATAACGAAGTTGTCTTATGTCAGTCACAACTGGGTCTCCAGTTCTCGTGCCAGGACGTATCGACTTATAATTTAGAACAGATTCAAAATTTTTGAAGAAATCGTGTTGTAAATATTCCACATAATAGGGTTTCTTTCTGCAGGATGATTTAGCTATCTGGGCGTAATCTGCTGGAACGTTAATTTTCTTCTTTCTTATTTGCCTTTCAATCACTGAGTGCATACTGTCTGCTTCCATCTGCGTATGTCCTTTCTCTAGTATCTTCTGCACAATCGTGACACCGTGTGACATAGCAAAATGAAGAAGTGCATTGGACAAAGTAACATTCCTATTCTGATAGGTACAGCCGTCACTAAATAGAACAATTTCGGTTCCCTCTTGAATATTATTTTTCTGTATAAATAACTCCAACATTCTGATGATGACCGAAGCAAATTCATTAGACGTTACCCCTCCTTCAGCCTCATTCCATATGAAACAATAGCCTTCGTTTCTTTTGATATCATAACCAGTAAAATTATGAACAGCTAATTTTGTTTTAAAATACAGGGAAGACACATTTGATTTAGGACATAACTGTACCGCCTGTAAATCCATAGTAAAGACTTCTTTTTCACTATTCTTGTCATTCTCTTTTTCTCTTCTAGCTGACTCTTTTTTCTGAATGTGAAGCCTATATTCTTCTTCGCTAACGTTCTTTGTCTTGTATTTTTCACATAAATCACAAGCATCTTTCTTGGGCTGAAAAAGGCTAAGATTCATCTCATCAAAAACCTCATTAAAGGTAGCAACACTTACAGGATGATAACTTTTTTCCTTGCAAAACTCATCGTTTTAAAATCTCATAAGCTGCATTTTTGACTCCCATAAGGTTTCAAGATACATCTTAGAAGAATTTTTTCGGCAATAATGACTTTCTAACTTTGGCAACAGGTCCAAGAAGTGCTTGACCTCGTCTTTCTTCGTAACTTTTTTGTTGACCTTTTCTTGGACTATTGCTTTATTTTCAACTTCATTCTTCTTTCTTGCCCAGTTTTTGAGAGCCCATTCTCCAACAGACAGCGTGTTCAAGAACATCTTTTTACATACTCTTATTTTAACGGTGTTTTTCTCCAAATACAATTCTAGAGAATGGTTTCTTTTAGAAATTTCTTGCTCTCCTCTCTTTCTTGCCGTGGCTTTAATAACAACTAATGTTTTCACATAGATCTTCTTTCCTTTCCAAGACAACTGCCAAAAATAATTAAAAATTTCTTGCCTGTCTTCTTCATTGAATTTAGAACATCCTAGTTTCGTAGGCTTGCTGCTAAGTTTGCAGTCGCATCTTGGTTTAATTTCTTTTTTGTTTTTTGTTATATTGTATCTCCAAACCTCTCCATCTTTCTTTCTGCTTTCATACTCCTTCCCTTCTTCTCTAAGTTTCATATTTTTATTCTTTTTCCACGTTTCTTTAATCGCTTTCTTATTTCGATTTCGTTTTTGTAAATCCTTAGCGAGGCCATCATTAGAATCATCGGTGATCTCTTGTACACTATTGCAGTCATTTGCCTTATCATGAGGATAATTAGACGAAGAAATGAGTATACTTTGAGACTCTGAGGATATTTCGTGTTCTTCAATATTTATTTTTTCTGCATGTTTATTTAACAAGTCTGATTTCACTTCAGTTTTACTGCTCTCTATATTATCTAAGTTTTGATTGATTTCAAAGAAACTCGTAGGTTTTGAGTAAAAAGTTAAGTTTACAGGGTTCTGATGTATTTCAGCATTAACTGTCACTTGCTGAAAACTTAGCCCGTCCAACATTTCTTCGGAGTTCTCTTCAACCAATGTAAAATCTCGAGTCGTATCATCATCATCAAAAGTTTGAATAAAATCCGTCTTTTCTGTTTGCGTATTTTCGATAGTTTCTAAATGATTTAACAGCATGGTCTTGTGTCCAGTTATAAAAATGTCTTTAGGTTTACCTTCAATGACAGTGGATGTAATAGCTTGGGTATTTTTAGTATTGTATGGCATAACAGATTCTAAAGATAAACTACCATTAGGGTTAACTATATAGGTCTCTTCGGAGATGTCCGTTTTGGTTAAATCAGAATCAGTTTTGTTTAAATTAGCAAAAATTTTTGAAATCCGGCCTTTGGATATATTCATCTTGGATATAAATTCTTAATTATTTAATAATTAATCAAAAAGAAACAACGAAGGTAGGTAATAATCTGAAACAAAAATAAAAATATTTATAAATCAAATAAAAGACGTTAACGTATCTAAATATATTTTGTATTACTAACGCCACCTCAGTCTACCTTTCACCATGGGATCTGCAAAGATCTCGAAACGTCAGGTTTCAAAAATATCCGCGATTATATCCGGTAAAAAGTAGTTTTATTATAAAAATATTCATTCATACAGGTGAAGTAAAATGCTTAACTCCTTAATAAATAAAGAAGAAGCACAAACGTATTATTCGCGAAATGCTTAAGTCCAATATGATCATGATGAGTTTTTATAACTCTGTTTTAAATTAATAATTTGTCACAGAATAACTTAGGGTGAGAATAATAGTAAACAATATAAAAAATCTTACCTGAGACATTAAAAACACAGTGCACACTCTGTTTTATTCACAAATGGATTAAAAAAATTGACGTGCGTTCTCTGCTACATTGCGTGAAATACTGAAGCGGCGGGAGTTACGAAGTTTGGCGGTTACAAGATGGCGGCATGGAGTTGCGCAGTTGACGTTTTGTTATATTCGCGCCAAACGTATTTTTTTATGGACATACAACTTTGACGAACAGATGCGTTCAGAATTTCCGAATCGAATGATACCAAAATGTTTATTAAGCCAAAATGTGGAGTTACGAAGTTAACGATCTAAGTCGACGATATAAAAAGTTCACTTTAGGTGCATAATATGATTTTTGGTCCTATTACTGTATACATAAGGTCCAAAACTATGCGATCTCAATTCATACCCAAAGACGGCATAAAGTCCCTCTCCTTGGTGCGACACGCGGCCAGGTTGTCTGGACACAAGTTCCACAGCTTCGTTAGTTCGTTGCTGAAAAAACCAAATATTATGTTTGTTATATTTTGCATGTGTTCCCAAACGAAGCTCGTTGACGTGGGCAGAAAGGCAGCTAGCCTTAAGTGGAGCTGGGCAGGGCACGTCTCCCGTATGCACCTGGACGACGGACAGGTGGGCGCGTCTAGTTTCGGAGTGGCTACCGACTGGTCGGCGTAACAGAGGCCGACCCAAGAAAAGGTGGCGCGACGAACTGGATGCGTTCGATAAAGAGTGGCCAGCAACATCACAGGATCGTGAACTTTGGAAAGAAAGAGGGGAGGCCTTTGCCCAGCAGTAGGACACCGTAGGCTAATAATAATATATTTTGTATTATACTGCTTCTGCAAAGTAAAAGATTTTAATGCTTAACACGTTTATCTGAATACCGCTGACAGCCAGTGTATCTATACTAATATTATAAATATGCAAAAGTATGTCTGTCTGTCTGTCTGTTACCTCTTCACGATCAAACCGCTGAACTGATTCTGCTAAAATTTGGCATGGAGATATTATGAGTCCCGAGAAAGGACATAGGATAGTTTTTGTTCGGAAAAAAGTACGGTTCCTGCGCGATGAACGAATTTTGGAGCAACGGAGTTGCGGGCGACATCCAGTTTTTACCCGACTACGATGAAGCAAAAAGGAGGGTTATGATTCATATATTTCACTCTTCTGGACATAAATATTGTTACGGATACGGGCAGTTGTTTACCTGCGCGCGACAGTTGCGCGTACCTTCTAGAAAAGCCCGACCCTTGTTTATGTGAATTGCGTATTTACGTAAACAATCCAGAATAGAACGTTCCAGAAGGCGAAGTGGGCCATATAAAAGGTAAACAAGCCGGCAGTCGGGGCAGTTCGATCCGAGCGATCATCAAGGCGACTTCAAAAGTGAGAACAAGTGATCAATAGTGAGTGATTGTGATAGTGAACTAACGACTCGGCTACGACCTAGGACAGTGATAGTGCTCAGTGATTTGGATATAGTGCTTAGTGTTTGGACTTAGTGATTTGTGTGAGCTAGTGTTTGTGAATAAAGTCTTCAAGAGAGTCACCAGGTCTTTCTCTCCGAATCCTCGAACCCTAGCACGTAACAACTGGTGTCGGAAGTGAGATTTGGAAGATGCCATTGACTCCGAGAGAGGACTTCGAGGGAAGTGTCAGAACAAGGGCGCAACGGGCTGCGGAGGCCACATCCACTGGGGACCGAGCTCCGCCCACTGAGGGACAGGCCCCGCCCACTGGCTCCGCCCACCGGGACCCGCCCACTGGCCACGCCCCCAGGCTCCGCCCACTTTGGGCGTGGCCACGCCCACTGGCTCCGCCCACCGGGACCCGCCCACTGGCCACGCCCCCCAGGCCCCGCCCACTTTGGGCGTGGCCACGCCTACTGGCCACGCCCACCAGACTACTCAGGCCACGCCCACTGGCCCCGCCCACCGGGCTCCGTCTACTGGCTCCAGCCACCAGGCATCGCCCGTAGCTTCTACAGCCCCTCAAATGGCTCCTCAATTGGAAAGCATAATTGAGTTAATGCAGGCTTTGCAAAATTCTCAAAGGGCAATGATGAGTCTCAAGAGCAACAAAAGGACCTCCAAGAAAAGGCGCTTCTAGCTATAAAGGATGTCAGTGACACAGTGACAAAGCTTCGGAAAGATGTCGATGTTATGGAAGAACGAGTTACCGGGCTAGGAGTGGATATGGAAAATGTGAAAACCGGCCTCACAGAACTACAGAAGTGGAAAGTGCGCCTGGAAACCACAGGAGTGGCGGTGTCTAGTGGAACTACCGGAGTGGTGCAAGTGGTACAAGGACCAAGAGTTAAAGTGCCACCATACGACGGTACTACTTCTTGGAACGCTTATCGTCAGCAATTCCAGACGGTTGCTTCTGCCAACGGATGGACCGACGAACAATGCCTGACCGCTCTCACTGTTGCGCTCAGAGGGCAAGCTTTGTCGGTCCTAGAAGCACATACAGGGAAGGGGTTCCAAGACCTGATGGAGGCCCTTGAATCCAGATACGGGGAGCGACACCTGGAGCACGTGTTCCGTGCTCAACTTCGCGACAGAGTCCAACGCTCAGGAGAGGGACTACAGCAATGGGCGTTGCGAAATTGGCGAAATTGAAAAACTGGTCAAGAAGGCACACCCAGGAGCCGATTCCAAGATGATCGACACGAATATTGTGCAAGCATTTGTCGACGGAATCAGGGACCTCGAGGTCAGAGCTGCAGTGAGGCTACGTCACCACACCTCGCTAAAGGAAGCATTGGCGCATGCTTTGGAGGTCGAGGCTGTTCGCCGTGACATACGACAGACCCATAAGATCCATGAGGTCTCTGAGGAAGTTAAGGAGGTCAAGGCCCCCACGAAGAGGAGTTTTGGAGCCATGTGCTACAAGTGCGGTGAGAGGGGCCATCTTCAGCTCAACTGCCCGCAGAAGGAGACCCAGATGGCAAGGATGAAAAGGCTCGAGGAACAAGTAGAGGAGCTGAAGAAGCAAGGAGCTTCGTCCCCTGCCCGGGATCAGGGAAACGAATAAAAGCCAGGACTAAGGGGCGAGTACTGGCTGACGCAGAGGAAGCCCCCATAACTGTTATCTCCCAAGCATGCAGCGGGAATAGTCTTGTGATTCAGGGGACTATTAACAGGACGGATTGCAAAATGACTCTAGACACAGGAGCCTCTAGAACGATAGTGAACCCAAATCTGGTAAAAGCCGCAAGAAGACACAAGAGGGGAATTAACTGTCGGCTCCTTACTGCCTCCGGTCAGCCAATACCCATCCTGGGAGAAATGTCAGTTACGATTAATGTAGGGGGTTACTCATACCCTCATGACGTTATCGTAGCTGAGATTATGGATGATTGCATCTTGGGTTTGGATTTCATGAAGAAGTACAACTGCAGAATTAATGTCGCTGACGGAGTTTTCAAGTGTGGCGAAGAAGAAATTTTCATCCTTGGAGGCGCCTGCGGGAAAGTCGCATGTGTAAAGGAAGTCATTATACCTGGACGAGCGGAAGCTAGAGTGCTGGTGAAACTACCGCCAGCTGGAAAGAAGAAGTCAAACAGATGCGTGTTGATCGAAGACACACCTACCAAGACATCAGCGCAAAAACTGATGACGGCGAGAACCCTTGTTAGTGGAAGCAGTAACGCTGTGGTCAGGGTTTTGAATCTTGGTGATCGCGAGATCTGCTTGAACAAAGGTGACGTCATTGGAAAGTGCGAGGAAGTTGTCTGGATGAGAAAGTGTAGTTCGATCACAGGCTCAGACTCAGCCAACAGCAGCAACTATGGAATAGTGACTGAGCTACTCGATGACTGCAAGAGTAATCTGACTTATTCGCAGAGCATGAAAGCTAAGAAGTTTTTACAACGCCACGCGAATATCTTCTCCAGTCAGGAAGGCGACCTTGGAAGAACGTCGATGGTTCAGCACAGGATAGATACCGGAAGCGAGAACCCAATTCGTCAACGAGCAAGACGGATACCCATTGCAAAGGAAAAAGAAGTTGAAGGCCTTTTGGAGGACATGAGAAGGCATAAGATTATTGAACCGTCTGCAAGTCCGTGGTGCTCACCTGTTGTGTTGGTGAAGAAGAAAGATGGCAGCACAAGATTTTGTGTGGACTACAGGCGTCTCAACGATGTCACTAAGAAGGACAGCTATCCATTACCTCGAATCGACGACACTCTGGATACCTTGAGTGGCATGAAATGGTTCTCGACCCTGGACCTGAAATCGGGATACTGGCAGGTGGAAATTCATCCAAAAGACAAGGAGAAGACAGCTTTTTCCACCGGTAAAGGTTTATGGCAGTTTAACGTCATGCCCTTTGGATTGTGCAACGCACCTGCCACATTCGAGCGACTCATGGAGTGTGTACTGGCAGGCTTAGTTGGAGAGGCTTGCTTAGTTTACTTGGACGACGTCATCATTGTTGGCCGCGACTTCGAGGACCATTTGCGAAACTTAGAACGAGTTTTCGCCAAAATAGAGGGGGCCAAGTTAAAGCTGAATCCGAAAAAGTGTCGCTTATTCAGGAGTAAGGTCAACTATCTCGGCCATGTTATCTCCAGTGATGGAATCCAGACGGACCCGGAGAAACTGGAAGCAGTTCAAAATTGGCCAACCCCTAAGAACAAAACCGAAGTGCGGGCATTTCTCGGCCTATGCTCCTACTACAGGCGTTTTGTTAAGGGATTCTCGGAGATAGCCAAGCCATTACATCGGCTGACAGAGGATAAACGACAGTTTATTTGGGACGAGACTTCTGAAGATTCCTTTCAGAAACTGAAGAAACATCTGTGTGAAACACCAATCCTGGGGTATCCACAACCTGAAGGTCAGTTTATAGTAGACACGGACGCAAGCAACACGGCCATTGGAGGGGTGTTATCTCAAAAACAGGGTGAAAGAGAAGTTGTAATTGCATATTTCAGCAAATCTTTATCTAAGCCAGAGAGAAACTACTGTGTGACAAGAAGAGAACTCTTGGCTGTCGTAAAGACGCTACAACATTTCAGCAAGTATCTCATCGGCAGACAGTTTTTACTGCGAACTGATCACGCAGCGTTGAAGTGGCTACTGCAATTCAAGAACCCTGAAGGTCAAGTAGCTCGATGGATTGAACAGCTCCAGGAGTACGACTTCAAGACGGAACACCGCAGCGGAAAGGCGCATGGGAATGCCGACGCACTTTCACGAAGGCCGTGTTCAGAAGACTGCAAACACTGTGTTAAGCAGGAATCTAATGAAGTGACATTAAAGTTAACGAAAACAAGTCCTTTGGGCCCATGGGAGAATGATGCTATGAGGGAGGCTCAAGAAACAGATGACGACCTACGGCACATCATCACATGGAAGAAACGAGGTGACGAAAAACCAATCTGGAGTGAGGTTGCACCCACTGGCGCTGTCACTAAGGCGTACTGGGCGCAATTGGACAGTCTGATACTTCAAAATGGAATACTTTACCGAAAATGGGAAAAGACTAACGGCAGAGAGTTCCATCTTCAGATAGTTGTTCCAAGAACGAGAGTACCGGATGTTCTCCGTGAAATACACGATGGCGTATCAGGAGGTCATCTAGGTGTTAAGAGGACGTTAACAAAAGTGCGAGAACGATTCTACTGGTTGCATTGTCGAGATGATGTACAGGATTGGTGCCGCAAATGCACTACTTGCGCTGCAGTGAAGGGACCACAGACTAGGAGCCGTGGGAACCTGCGGTTGTATAACGTTGGCGCACCGTGGGAACGAATTGCAGTTGACGTAGCTGGGCCATTTCCCGTGACGGAATCGGGAAACAAGTACTTTATGGTCGTCATGGACTACTTCACCAAATGGCCCGAAGTGTTCGCCATACCAAACCAAGAAGCTACAAGAAGAAGAAGTAATATCTCGCTTTGGTGTGCCTCTCGAAATCCATTCCGATCAGGGCAGGAACTTCGAATCGCAGGTCTTCCAGGAAGTGTGCAGAATTTTGGGAATGCATAAGACGAGGACCACCGCGTACCATCCACAGTCTGATGGAATGGTTGAGAGATTTAACCAGACTCTAGAGAGGCATTTGGCGAAATTGGTAGATGACAGACAAAAGGATTGGGACAAGTATATACCACTCTTCCTTCTCTCGTACCGTACCGCCGAGCACGAGAGCATAAAAGCTACTCCGGCTTATGTCAATTACGGTAGAGAACTACGAATACCAATAGACCTCTTGACAGGAGCGTCACCGGGGGAACCAAAGACCGTACAAGACTATGTCTGCGATTTAAGGGAAAAGATGCACTACATACACGCCATGGTTCGGGAAAATGGGTTACAGTCAAGTGAGAACATGAAGACCAGATACGACCGGAGATCGAACACGAGCGGCTTCGAAGAAGGGTCACTGGTATGGCTGCATAACCCAACTCGCCGAAAAGGGAAATCTCCAAAGTTGCAGACCAAGTGGGACGGCCCATATAAAGTGGTTACCCGATTGAATGATGTGACTTACAGGATTCAAAAGCCACCAAGAGGCACATTCAAAGTGGTACACATAGACCGTTTTGCGCGTTATCATGGCAGTAACAACGATGCTCGGGACGAGCATCTCTAAGAGGGGAGTAGTGTTACGGATACGGGCAGTTGTTTACCTGCGCGCGACAGTTGCGCGTACCTTCTAGAAAAGCCCGACCCTTGTTTATGTGAATTGCGTATTTACGTAAACAATCCAGAATAGAACGTTCCAGAAGGCGAAGTGGGCCATATAAAAGGTAAACAAGCCGGCAGTCGGGGCAGTTCGATCCGAGCGATCATCAAGGCGACTTCAAAAGTGAGAACAAGTGATCAATAGTGAGTGATTGTGATAGTGAACTAACGACTCGGCTACGACCTAGGACAGTGATAGTGCTCAGTGATTTGGATATAGTGCTTAGTGTTTGGACTTAGTGATTTGTGTGAGCTAGTGTTTGTGAATAAAGTCTTCAAGAGAGTCACCAGGTCTTTCTCTCCGAATCCTCGAACCCTAGCACGTAACAATATTCTAAAATAAAGATAAAAAATATTAAAAAAAAAAACAGTAATACCAAAACTTTGCAGTTAATTTAATTGTGATTAAAGTAAAAACTAAAAAAATACATACTTTCCCATGAAATCTTTATCTTGTGATTTGTACTCTTTTATGATGTCTCCAACAGGTCTGCGTCTCTTCTTAGCTCGTCTGACCTCGTCAGTGGATTCTGTCTGTACTGGTGGCTTTGGTTTTTGGAATTCTGAAATAGAGTGGATTATAAATAACAAGCTAAGTTTTGTAACATCCATGTATAACCTACAATTGCAAAAATAAATGATTTGATTTCAAATCATTTATTTTTCATAAGCATTTGTAGAGTAAAAAGACGAACATATAACCTTCGCCTTTTAGGAAGTCGGTTAGTGATTAAAATTATGCTTTAGTAGATATTTCCCATAACTTAGTTTTGGCAAAATTCGTTTTGTTATTGCGAGGCGAAAAATCGTACATTTTTCCAAAAAAAATATTAATTGACAATCTTTATATTTTGCAGACCTGGGCAGCCATCATTTTTCCAGCTATTCCAATGCTCTTCCCTCTTGAGTATACTCTTGACACACTCGGCAAACCTCTTGCCATCAGGTGGTGTTTCTCCGAGCAATTTGCACACAAGTGATGTCGTCTCTTTCACCCAATCCAACTGATCAGATTTGAGCTCTTGAGTCTCCCTTTAAAATGAAATTGACGTTATTAAAATTGTGAAAATATATAAAGTAAATTACAAAATAAAATTTAGTTGTTTGTAAAAAAAAACACATTACATCGTGGGAGACTAAAGTAGTGTTACGAGCTAGGGTTCGAGGATTCGGAGAGAAAGACCTGGTGACTCTCTTGAAGACTTTATTCACAAACACTAGCTCACACAAATCACTAAGTCCAAACACTAAGCACTAGATCCAAATCACTGAGCACTATCACTGTCCTAGGTCGTAGCCGAGTCGTTAGTTCACTATCACAATCACTCACTATTGATCACTTGTCTCACTTTGAAGTCGCCTTGATGATCGCTCGGATCGAACTGCCCCGACTGCCGGCTTGTTTACCTTTTATATGGCCCACTTCGCCTTCTGGAACGTTCTATTCTGGATTGTTTACGTAAACACGCAATTCACATAAACAATGGTCGGGCTTTTCTAGAAGGTACGCGCAACTGTCGCGCGCAGGTAAACAACTGCCCGTATCCGTAACACAATTCACATAAACAAGGGTCGGGCTTTTCTAGAAGGTACGCGCAACTGTCGCGCGCAGGTAAACAACTGCCCGTGTCGGTAACACTACTCCCCTCTTAGAGATGCTCGTCCCGAGCATCGTTGTTACTGCCATGATAGCGCGCCAAACGGTCTATGTGTACCACTTTGAATGTGCCTCTTGGTGGCTTTTGAATCCTGTAAGTCACATCATTCAATCGGGTAACCACTTTATATGGGCCGTCCCACTTGGTCTGCAACTTTGGAGATTTCCCTTTTCGGCGAGTTGGGTTATGCAGCCATACCAGTGACCCTTCTTCGAAGCCGCTCGTGTTCGATCTCCGGTCGTATCTGGTCTTCATGTTCTCACTTGACTGTAACCCATTTTCCCGAACCATGGCGTGTATGTAGTGCATCTTTTCCCTTAAATCGCAGACATAGTCTTGTACGGTCTTTGGTTCCCCCGGTGACGCTCCTGTCAAGAGGTCTATTGGTATTCGTAGTTCTCTACCGTAATTGACATAAGCCGGGGTAGCTTTTATGCTCTCGTGCTCGGCGGTACGGTACGAGAGAAGGAAGAGTGGTATATACTTGTCCCAATCCTTTTGTCTGTCATCTACCAATTTCGCCAAATGCCTCTCTAGAGTCTGGTTAAATCTCTCAACCATTCCATCAGACTGTGGATGGTACGCGGTGGTCCTCGTCTTATGCATTCCCAAAATTCTGCACACTTCCTGGAAGACCTGCGATTCGAAGTTCCTGCCCTGATCGGAATGGATTTCGAGAGGCACACCAAAGCGAGATATTACTTCTTCGACTAGCTTAGAAGCAACCGTTGTAGCTTCTTGGTTTGGTATGGCGAACACTTCGGGCCATTTGGTGAAGTAGTCCATGACGACCATAAAGTACTTGTTTCCCGATTCCGTCACGGGAAATGGCCCAGCTACGTCAACTGCAATTCGTTCCCACGGTGCGCCAACGTTATACAACCGCAGGTTCCCACGGCTCCTGGTCTGTGGTCCCTTCACTGCAGCGCAAGTAGTGCATTTGCGGCACCAATCCTGTACATCATCTCGACAATGCAACCAGTAGAATCGTTCTCGCACTTTTGTTAACGTCCTCTTAACACCTAGATGACCTCCTGATACGCCATCGTGTATTTCACGGAGAACATCCGGTACTCTCGTTCTTGGGACAACTATCTGAAGATGGAACTCTCTGCCGTTAGTCTTTTCCCATTTTCGGTAAAGTCGGCATTCCCATGCGCCTTTCCGCTGCGGTGTTCCGTCTTGAAGTCGTACTCCTGGAGCTGTTCAATCCATCGAGCTACTTGACCTTCAGGGTTCTTGAATTGCAGTAGCCACTTCAACGCTGCGTGATCAGTTCGCAGTAAAAACTGTCTGCCGATGAGATACTTGCTGAAATGTTGTAGCGTCTTTACGACAGCCAAGAGTTCTCTTCTTGTCACACAGTAGTTTCTCTCTGGCTTAGATAAAGATTTGCTGAAATATGCAATTACAACTTCTCTTTCACCCTGTTTTTGAGATAACACCCCTCCAATGGCCGTGTTGCTTGCGTCCGTGTCTACTATAAACTGACCTTCAGGTTGTGGATACCCCAGGATTGGTGTTTCACACAGATGTTTCTTCAGTTTCTGAAAGGAATCTTCAGAAGTCTCGTCCCAAATAAACTGTCGTTTATCCTCTGTCAGCCGATGTAATGGCTTGGCTATCTCCGAGAATCCCTTAACAAAACGCCTGTAGTAGGAGCATAGGCCGAGAAATGCCCGCACTTCGGTTTTGTTCTTAGGGGTTGGCCAATTTTGAACTGCTTCCAGTTTCTCCGGGTCCGTCTGGATTCCATCACTGGAGATAACATGGCCGAGATAGTTGACCTTACTCCTGAATAAGCGACACTTTTTCGGATTCAGCTTTAACTTGGCCCCCTCTATTTTGGCGAAAACTCGTTCTAAGTTTCGCAAATGGTCCTCGAAGTCGCGGCCAACAATGATGACGTCGTCCAAGTAGACTAAGCAAGCCTCTCCAACTAAGCCTGCCAGTACACACTCCATGAGTCGCTCAAATGTGGCAGGTGCGTTGCATAATCCAAAGGGCATGACGTTAAACTGCCATAAACCTTTACCGGTGGAGAAAGCTGTCTTCTCCTTGTCTTTTGGATGAATTTCCACCTGCCAGTATCCAGATTTCAGGTCCAGGGTCGAGAACCATTTCATGCCACTCAAGGTATCCAGAGTGTCGTCGATTCGAGGTAATGGATAGCTGTCCTTCTTAGTGACATCATTGAGACGCCTGTAGTCCACACAAAATCTTGTGCTGCCATCTTTCTTCTTCACTAATACAACAGGTGAGCACCACGGACTTGCAGACGGTTCAATAATCTTATGCCTTCTCATGTCCTCCAAAAGGCCTTCAACTTCTTTTTCCTTTGCAATGGGTATCCGTCTTGCTCGTTGACGAATTGGGTTCTCGTTTCCAGTATCTATCCTGTGCTGAACCATCGACGTTCTTCCAAGGTCGCCTTCCTGACTGGAGAAGATATTCGCGTGGCGTTGTAAAAACTTCTTAGCTTTCATGCTCTGCGAATAAGTCAGATTACTCTTGCAGTCGTCGAGTAGCTCAGTCACTAATCCATAGTTGCTGCTGTTTGCTGAGTCTGAGCCTGTGATCGAACTACACTTTCTCATCCAGACAACTTCCTCGCACTTTCCAATGACGTCACCTTTGTTCAAGCAGATCTCGTGATCACCCAGATTCAAAACCCTGACCACAGCGTTACTGCTTCCACTAACAAGGGTTCTCGCCGTCATCAGTTTTCGCGCTGATGTCTTGGTAGGTATGTCTTCGATCAACACGCATCTGTTTGACTTCTTCTTTCCAGCTGGCGGTAGTTTTACGAGCACTCTAGCTTCCGCTCGTCCAGGTATGATGACTTCCTTTACACATGCGACTTTCCCGCAGGCGCCTCCAAGGATGAAAATTTCTTCTTCGCCACACTTGAAAACTCCGTCAGCGACATTAATTCTGCAGTTGTGCTTCTTCATGAAATCCAAACCCAAGATGCAATCATCCATAATATCAGCCACAATAACGTCATGAAGGTATGAGGACCCCCCTACATTAATCGTAACTGACATTTCTCCCAGGACGGGTATTGGCTGACCGGAGGCAGTAAGGAGCCGACAGTTAATTCTCCTCTTGTGTCTTCTTGCAGCTTTTACCAGATTTGGGTTCACTATCGTTCTAGAGGCTCCTGTGTCTAGAGTCATTTTGCAATCCGTCCTGTTAATAGTCCCCTGAATCACAAGACTATTCCCGCTGCATGCTTGGGAGATAACAGTTATGGGGGCTTCTTCCGCGTCAGCCAGTACTCGCCCCTTAGTCCTGGCTTTTATTCGTTTCCCTGATCCCGGGCAGGGAACGAAGCTCCTTGCTTCTTCAGCTCCTCTACTTGTTCCTCGAGCCTTTTCATCCTTGCCATCTGGGTCTCCTTCTGCGGGCAGTTGAGCTGAAGATGGCCCCTCTCACCGCACTTGTAGCACATGGCTCCAAAACTCCTCTTCGTGGGGGCCTTGACCTCCTTAACTTCCTCAGAGACCTCATGGATCTTATGGGTCTGTCGTATGTCACGGCGAACAGCCTCGACCTCCAAAGCATGCGCCAATGCTTCCTTTAGCGAGGTGTGGTGACGTAGCCTCACTGCAGCTCTGACCTCGAGGTCCCTGATTCCGTCGACAAATGCTTGCACAATATTCGTGTCGATCATCTTGGAATCGGCTCCTGGGTGTGCCTTCTTGACCAGTTTTTCAATTTCCAACGCCCATTGCTGTAGTCCCTCTCCTGAGCATTGGACTCTGTCGCGAAGTTGAGCACGGAACACGTGCTCCAGGTGTCGCTCCCCGTATCTGGATTCAAGGGCCTCCATCAGGTCTTGGAACCCCTTCCCTGTATGTGCTTCTAGGACCGACAAAGCTTGCCCTCTGAGCGCAACAGTGAGAGCGGTCAGGCATTGTTCGTCGGTCCATCCGTTGGCAGAAGCAACCGTCTGGAATTGCTGACGATAAGCGTTCCAAGAAGTAGTACCGTCATATGGTGGCACTTTAACTCTTGGTCCTTGTACCACTTGCACCACTCCGGTAGTTCCACTAGACACCGCCACTCCTGTGGTTTCCAGGCGCACTACTTTCTTCTGAAGTTCAGTGAGGCCGGTTTTCACATTTTCCACATCCAATCCTAACCCCGTAACTCGTTCGTCCATTATGTCGACATCTTTTCGGAGCTTAACCACCGTGTCACTTACATCCTTTATAGCTCCAAGTGCTTTTTCTTGGAGGACTTTTTGTTGCTCTTGTGACTCCTGCAAGGCGCAGAGCTTGCGTTCTTGCAACTCTTGCAAAGCGCCAAGCTTGCGATCATGTGACTCTTGTAAAGCGCCGAGCTTGCGATCATGTGACTCTTGTGACTCTTGCAACGCGCTGAGCTTGCGGTCTTGTGACTCCCTCATTGCCTGAATTTCAGCCCTTTGAGAATCTTGCATGGCGCCGAGCTTGCGGTCTTGTGCCTCCATCATTGCCTGAATTAACTCAATTATGCTTTCCAATTGAGGAGCCATTTGAGGGGCCGTAGAAACTACGGGCGTGACAGGGTAGATGTAGCTAGTCGACGGGGCCTGAGTGGGCGTGGCCTGGTGGGCGGAGCCACTGGGCGTGGCCTGAGTGGGCGTGGCCTGGTGGGCGGAGCCAGTGGGCGTGGCCATGTCCAAAGTGGGCGGGGCCTGAGGGGCGTGGTCAGTGGGCGGGCCCCGGTGGGCGGAGCCAGTGGGCGTGGCTTCACCCGAAGTGGGTGGAGCCTGGGGGGCGTGGTCAGTGGGCGGAGCCTGGTGGGCGGGGCCAGCGGGTGGGGCCTGCCCCGCAGTGGGCGGAGCTTGGTCCCCAGTGGGTGTGGCCTCCGCAGCTCCACCTCCAACTCCTCTCTCGGAGTCAATGGCAGCAGCTCGCTGCGCCCTTGTCCTGATACTCCCCTTGAAGTCCTCTCTCGGAGTCAATGGCATCTCCAAATCTCACTTCAGACACCAGTTGTTACGAGCTAGGGTTCGAGGATTCGGAGAGAAAGACCTGGTGACTCTCTTGAAGACTTTATTCACAAACACTAGCTCACACAAATCACTAAGTCCAAACACTAAGCACTAGATCCAAATCACTGAGCACTATCACTGTCCTAGGTCGTAGCCGAGTCGTTAGTTCACTATCACAATCACTCACTATTGATCACTTGTCTCACTTTGAAGTCGCCTTGATGATCGCTCGGATCGAACTGCCCCGACTGCCGGCTTGTTTACCTTTTATATGGCCCACTTCGCCTTCTGGAATGTTCTATTCTGGATTGTTTACGTAAACACGCAATTCACATAAACAATGGTCGGGCTTTTCTAGAAGGTACGCGCAACTGTCGCGCGCAGGTAAACAACTGCCCGTATCCGTAACACAATTCACATAAACAAGGGTCGGGCTTTTCTAGAAGGTACGCGCAACTGTCGCGCGCAGGTAAACAACTGCCCGTGTCGGTAACAGTAGGAATGTTTTGCTGTAGTAAATTTGTTAAATTACATAGCCAGAATGTCTATCCTGCGAAATTCTACTTTGACATCTACATCATATTATTATTGTGGGATCACATTACATTCTGAATATGACACAGACACTTTAGTATACTATATTCGCTGAAGTACTTTCTTTGTTACATTCTTTGTCAATAAATTATGTATTTTTAGTGTTTTTAGTGCTGTGATTTGTAATTTAGTTCAAAACAAATGAAAATATTATTTAGTCTTTTAGAATTATTGGCTATATAAATTTTACTTACATTTTGAACTTAACAGTAGAAGTTAAATATTGGAAGAGTATAAGAAACTGGATTAAGACACATCTTCTAAAGTTTGAGTCGGAGAGTTGAAGTTCAAGCAGCTTCTGGTTTGTAAGGAACTTAGCAAAGTAGTGCTGTTCTTTACTCTCCGTCATTTCCACATCAGTACCAACTGGCTTCAGCCTGTTAAGCTTTGACTTTTGCAGCTCAACAGCTTCTAGTTTGTAGGATGAAAATGCTGATAATACGCTGCCGGAGTGCTGAAAAATGTGGTAGTTTTTTTAAATAAAAGTAAAATTGCAAGAACAATAATTTACGAAACATCTTAGTTAAAAATTTAAAATACGATTGAAAATACACACTGAATAAAATCAAAAAGTTTTTACAGTGTAATAACACTGTACCGTACTGTACTGTAATAAGACAATAGTCTTTAATACTTCGATTGCAGATTCTTGGAAATCTATTGTTCTCACGGCCACATGCTGCTTGGGAGTTGAAGCGTGAAGGGACAAGACATAATATTACGATTTATGAGCAACAAAATTTATACTCACAGCCACAAATATTTTCCATTGTATTTTATTGTAACAAGTATTTGGGTTACGGAAGAAATCCTGTAGACTCCAAAACCTACAATACAGGTTATAATCTATTGCGATCTTCTTATCCTCAGTTATTACTAAATCCTCATCTAAAGCATCCTTCAAAGTACTAGAGCTATCTCCACCAAATTCAGTAACATTTTCCAAATTGAATTCGGAGACAATATTAAGTCCGGAACGCTCCGAGAATGGGAAAAACTTGGCAAGGAACAACAAGATGCGTCCACAGAACACAGTATTCTGAGATCGCGAGAGACGCCTCAGTAAGTCATTGCACATTCTTAAGAGGTTGTTCTTGCAAGCACCAAAAAATAGCTCCTCCCTCCAAACGTTAACTCCTTTTTCCACGTATGTGAAGAGTTTCTCGCACTTATTTAGGGTGAGCGCATCGAATATGTCTCCAAGCAGGACGACTGGCATAGTCGGAGTTACTAGATGGTGTCTACAACATTGTATACAAAACTGTATGTAGTTTTCCAGGGTGTCTGGTTCCTCGACCAACAGGTCTAGAAGTTTATCGCGAAAGGCTTGATCCATCGCAGCTTTGCGATCTGCATCGTTGACATTTCTCGAGTATGAGTCCAGAAAATCGACATCGTTTGAACCAAGTGCTTTTGATAAAGCATTCTGTAAAAGAAAGACAGTTAAAAATGTTGCTCATAACTTGGCATGCGATAAGCGTTTGTAAAAACTGAAACAATACCTTATAATTTACTCGTAATTCGTCGAATCCTAAATTATCTTCCATTTTACTTACAGCCTACAGGAAGCTTTCGTTTAGAAAATAGGTTAATTTTTGAAATACTTTAGGTACCGATTTTTGGATTTTGCAAATTTCTTCTTCTTCTTCTTCTTCTTTGGCGTAAGCCTCCCCGTTTACGCCTCTAGTCCACAGACGCAGTTCGCCGCGAAATAAATGCGAAACGATTTACTGTCTAGTGTCTAGACCAGGGCTTCATAACGTTATCGAATAACAGAAAAAATATCGTTACGTACCGTTATTTTCATAATGGTAGCCAGATAACGTTATTTTTTTAACGATATTTAGTAAAATAACGTTATATTTACCGTTATTATTATAACGATATTTTTTCGATAAATATAAACGAAAAAATATCGTTATGATAATAACGGTAAATATAACGTTATTTTACTAAATATCGTTAAAAAAATAACGTTATCTGGCTACCATTATGAAAATAACGGTACGTAACGATATTTTTTCTGTTAGTAGTTGTAGTGTGCACGGTACACTAAATCTCACTCGCAGCCCACTTTTTTTGCGAGATTTGTGTGAAAATACAAAGAAAAAATACACCTTATAAGCGTTATTACGTTTAGAAAATTTTCCCGCTTGTCATGACTTTCTTGACGGACTATAACGTTATCAAAGAACATATATATCGAAAATCAGAGAGGGCGTTACAAAAATAATAATAATAATAAATTCACTTATTATGAGAACTGAATGTTTAACTTGATCGAAGCTATTGATTTCTCACTAAAAGCAATGAATTTCATTTATTAATAACAAAACAATTCCAAATAATTAAAAATATTAAAATTTAAAAGAGCAAAAGAAACTAAAACTTAAAATCAAAAAGAAAACAAAGTAATAAAATTATTTTCATTTATTCAAACTGACATAGATTGTACTTACAATGTTTATTCACCGCAAATTCACAGTAGAATGAGCTCCACGCTCAGAACACGTCTTTTTATAAACATCATCCCTACTTGTTTTCCCTACCACAAGTAATAATTACGTCGCTCTTGAAAATCATGTTAACAAAACATTAAACAATTGTAAAATTATTAAATAACGTTAAAATTAATTAGTTTATTTATTTTGTGATTTACTAAAATTCACATTGAATTAATACGAAGTAAGTAAAACCGGAAGTAATTAATTCACAACCAAAATACGTCGCAATTTTAGTGAGAATGTTTAAATAAATTATTTAAAAGTTTGATTAACATGCAAAAACTAGTTTTAATTACATTAGAATAATTCTATACTGGCAAGTATGAAATCATCATTAAATAATTTTAATAAATACCCCGGAAGTTAAAATATCTTCCGGGCTTACAATAAATCATAAAACGCATATTAATCATTCTAAATAACAACGTATTACACATTTTAACAATAATTCATAATTATAATCACATTATAATAATTTTTCTAATCATAAAATAAAGAGTCCCAATCAGACAGAACATATATTTACCGTTATAAATCCTATATAACGTTATAACATTAACCGCTATTAATATCAATTTTTAACGTTATTTTTAATATCGGTTAAATTTTCATAACGTTATCTATGCCCTTGAAGCAGTAACATTATGAAAAAATAACGTTATTTGAAGCCCTGCCACGTAGGCGAGTTTGACAGCTGTCAAACTCGTATGCAGCTACTTCACTTCGTGTGAATTTGACAGTTTTGACGGTTCGCAGCAAACCGTTAAATTTGACACGTGGGCTTAGTGCTGCCAATTTAACAAATATCTGCCATTTTGCCTTATAAATTATAATATAAGGAAAAATATTTATTGTATTAAATTTAACGCAAAACTTAACTCTTACGGCTCCAGTCTTTACTTTTAAAATAATTGGGGTTTTAGAATAGAATAGATTTTTTTTATTTGTACAAAAACTAAACTACAGAAGAAACACGCTAAAAGAATCCGTACAAAATATAGACGGTCTTACCGCTAAATTGTTTTTTTTTTACATAATTTTTTGCTCTCTAATGCATGCGCTCTTTGTCTCCACATACGAATTTGTGATTTTTTACTTGGACATTTCTCGAAATTTGTTTTTAGTTATTAGTATAAGCTGTGCTTTTGATTATTCTTCTTGAATAGTTAATTAATATTTTCGACCCAGCTCTAACGCAACCAAAATTTTAATGAGAGGTTTTCTTACTTTTTATCTCCACCAGACGGCGCGACGATAGACACTTCTAGATCTTCTAGGTTCCCCACCGATCTG